>PKMM01000535.1:1101714-1267471 GCA_002933915.1 Eutrema heterophyllum
TATAAATATACCCTAAACTTAAAAAGAAAATTATAAAAATACGACCAAAATTAAAAATTTATAATTCACGAGATCGTGACATTTGTCAATGTTAATTTAGATGGTGACATGTGTTAATGTAATAATACAAACTTTCCAAATAATAAAAAAATAAAAAAGAAATTGTGGTTTAAAAAAATGGAAACTAATAAAATAAAAAAATAGTAAAGTACGAGAAAAATAGAAAATATGAAATAAAAAATAACTATTAAATGTATATAAGATTCATAATCTATCAAAAAGGTAAAGTATGAAAAAATACAAAATACAAAAAAAAATTGTAAACTATTGAATTTATATAAGATTCATAATATATCAAATTAGGAAATATTGATTTTATCAATTAAATTCAAATTTAAGTTATATAAGATTGAAATTTGATTCTTGAACTGTCTCATTCATTCAGAGATATTGTTTATGAGTAATCTGGATCAATTTTGAACATTTTTAATTTTGAATTTCAAAATGTAATTTATGAATAACTAAACGAGTGTTCAACTTTAAAATTAAATTATATGAATCATAATTATGTGGGTTATCAATTTTACAGTTTAATATTTTTTATACTATTCGCGTATGACGCGGAACCTAATTTAGTTTTGTATAAATATAAATATAAATAGATGTTAAAAAGAAAAAGGTCGTTGAGTGGCAGTTACCCTCTGTATCCCTAACGCCTTCTTCTTGAGCTCCGTGTTTTCCACGCGCCGATTCGACCCGTTTCCTGTGTTGGCCACTCTCCTCTTCTGCGCGTGGGGTGGTATCTCCTCTAGACAAAAGGTGGGCCGGGTCCACTAACGGTCCACAACACGTGGCAGAGCCATTAAGGACTGTTTGTTTATCTCTCATTCCAATCCGACGGTTGAGCACGTATCCAGTTGTCAGAACCTTATCAGTAATTGGACGGTTAATATGAAATCACGTGTCAAGTGAACAGAAGTCGTGCGTCCTTGGTTTATATAAACTCCGGCAACTCCTTCACCACTGTGTACAATCCCAGCCGACACTTAATTCGCTTTTTATTTTTGTTTTTGTTTTTCTTTTCTAAAACCCTAATTTACTCGCTTCAGTCTCTCCAGTCTAGTCAACCACCACTGAATCGTGAATCAATGGTGGAAGCCATGATGATTTCTTTCTATATTTGAAAAAAGAGTAAAGTTTCAATCTTTTTAAATTTAGTGTGATTTTCAGAATGGGAGATTCCGATAGGGATTCCGGGGGAGGGCAAAACGGGAACAACCAGAACGGACAGTCGTCGTTGTCTCCGAGAGAGCAAGACAGGTTCCTGCCGATCGCTAACGTGAGCCGGATCATGAAGAAGGCCTTGCCAGCTAACGCCAAGATCTCCAAAGATGCAAAAGAGACGATGCAGGAGTGTGTCTCGGAGTTCATAAGTTTCGTCACCGGAGAGGCGTCGGATAAGTGTCAGAAGGAGAAGAGGAAGACGATCAACGGCGACGATTTGCTCTGGGCTATGACCACTCTAGGGTTCGAGGATTATGTTGAGCCATTGAAAGTTTACTTGCAGAGGTTTAGGGAGATTGAAGGGGAGAGGACTGGACTGGGGAGGCCACAGACCGGTGGTGAAGCTGGAGAGCATCAGAGAGATGCCATCGGCGGCGATGGCGGTGGATTCTACGGTGGTGGGTTGCAGTATCACCAGCATCATCAGTTTCTTCACCAGCAGAACCATATGTATGGGTCCACAGGCGGCGGTGGCGGCGACGGTGGAGGAGGATCTGCCTCCGGTAGGACAAGGACTTAAAAGATTGGTGAAGTGGATCTCTCTGTATATAGATACATATATACACGTGCCTATTCTTGCCCATAAAAATTCGTAATACCAATCTATATTAAGTATCATGTTGGTTTTGTAAAATCAGATGTGCATTAAGGGGTTAGATTTTGCGGCTGTGTAAAGAGGATCAAGTGTGTTTGAAACAATAGGATTCGCTAACGGATCTGCTCCGTTTAATCTTTGTATGTAACTATTGGATTTGGATCGCATTGAATGCAAATGTTTTCATTTAGGTTTTTGGTGAGAGTTAAGAAGATTCAAGAGTCAAAATGCTTACATATAGAGGCAGCAAAGAAACCAGCTTTGATGAAAACTGTGAGGACTGCTTTATTTGTGGAGGAAGAAGGTTAATGGCGGGAATGGAGGTCGCGGGCGTTGAAGTACAAGTTGCCTAGTTGATCAGGTGCAGAGACGCGGCGAGGTGTGAAGCCTTCGTAGTCTCCGTTGGTTTTAGCAGAGCAAATGTCTGTCATATACCTTAATAGCTCATGATTCTGTACGAATGGTTGCTTCGTGTATTCCTCCCATGGCATCCACTGCAGCATTTTCAGAAAGAGAAGAGGTTTATGAGTGTTTTTGGTGGTGGAGACTAGAGATGCAATCAAGGGGAAAAAGATTACCTGAGCTGCCTCTATCTCTGACTCCTGTGCATTGATCTCCAAAGAAAGGGGCTTTAACATGCACACGAAGAACAAATCTGACTTTTCAAAGAAAGCTTTGTGGGTCTGTCTGCCAGAATTGAAATCAGAGAGTCAGTTATGTTGCAATAGAAGCAGATGATGTCGTTGGAGTTGGAGCTGGAACCTGAAAGCCAACACTTGGACAAATTCTGTATCCACCTATAAACGTGTGATTCATATAAGAGTGAGATTAGCTCTTGGTCTCATGTAAAATGTAAAAGTGATGCATAAAGAAAGGCTTACTCCGGTCTCTTCTTTCACCTCTCTGACCGAGCCATCATGGATGTCTTCACCCTGAGCCAACACAAAAATAAAATAAAAAGCGCATCAGAGAGGAACTCAACCCTGTAATGGGATTTAATAAGCAGCAGCACCTCATTGACTACTCCGGTGGGGAACTTCCAGATACCTTGTCCTCGAAATCTTCCTGTCTTCTCTTGAACCACCAGGACCTTTAGATTCAAATACAGAAACAGAGTTGTGATCAGTCTTAGAGATGTTCCAATAAGACACACTGAAATTCTTATCTCACCATACCTCATTGTTGTCGTTAATAACAAAGGCACCTATGCCAACACGGTGAGATGCATTGGCAGGAAGCGTATGGTCTTCTTTGGGAATCCAATACACAAGCATCAAGTAGTTTTTCTCCGCGTGATGAAACCAGAATCCCTCCTACACATAAAACACAACCAGTTTGTGATATGAAGAATCTCCAAACAATTAACAATCGGGGTTTGAAGAAATCTGCTTGCGGGTAACAACACCTTAACAGCAGTTTCAGCAAGACCGATAAGCTGCTTTGGTAATTTGATCCACACTCCCTTCTTTCCCTGCGTACACAAAAGCGTTTGTAGCCAATTTATCATACACATTACATCGGTTCAGAGAAACTATTCACCACCTCGCTGGCAAATGGAGCAATGGGTTATTGTAATGGGGAAAGTTGAATGCACTTTCTGGGAAAAGGGAATACACTTTCTTTGCACCTAAGTAACACAAAGTCTATGGCCCGCATTAGAATACAATAATTTTCCAAGAAGATGGTGACATTCACGCTTTGTGATGCAGGGTGATATTTGGAAATATCTTAATTATCTATTTTATTAATTTAAACAATTTCTTTTTATTGTTAAGGTTTTTATAGTGTTTTGAATTTATTATAAACTAGATAAGTATCCGCATATATGCGGATTTGTAATTTAATATTTTATAATCCATGAAAAAAAACTAGAAACGAAAAAATAGAAAACAAAATTAGATCAGCCGTGAAAATATATAATACATAAATTTAGAAACAAATTTCCGATGAAATAAATTTGGTGAAACATATGCAATAAATAGCGTTCGATAGGATTATTGGAATTTTTTTTTTTTTTGTGTAATTGACATACTACCAAATTGTGATTTATATAGAGGTGATAAATTAGAATTTTTTCATTTTAGGATTAGTAATTAATTGTTTCCTTAATATAAATGAAAAAACTAAAGATTTTTTTTCCTTTTTTATATTAATTTTGTCTTTTCGAATAAATTTAATATTTTTTTTTTTTTTTAGTAACTTTACCTTTTAAAATTCTGAATCGGTTATTAAATTTTCCGAATTTTTAAGTTTTTTATATTAATCGATTTAAAATTTTTCCATTATTAATTTTTCTTTTTTAAATTAATTTTGGCTTTTAGGATAAATTTACTTTTTTTTTTTTTTAGTAATTTTATTTTCTTAAGTCGATTATAAACTTATCATTCTATTGTTTATATTATGTGTTAATAACTAATTAGATTTTTTTTTTTGGAAATTTCTTTTACACATATCAGAATCTGATCGATTGACTTGACACGTGGCGCGATCATGCTTTTCTCTTTACATAACATGAACTAACTATTTACGTAACTATGTCTTCTATTAGACAAAAGATTATATGCAGCTTATGGACGAAAAATATTATGAAAAGTTTGTTTGATTGTGAAATTGAGAAGTTATCAATTTGGTTATATAGTGGTGGGGAATGAGAATTCATTTTCTTTTTAGGATTGTATTCCATTTTTTAATTTCCTCAATCTAAATAGAAATACTACTTGTTTTTCCTTTTTTAAAATTTTAGCTTTTTAGAATTGTAAAATATTGTTTAATTTCCTTATTCTAAACTGAAATGTGTGTTTTTTTTTTTTTTTTTAACTTTGGCTTTTAATCCTTTTCTTTTTAGGATTGTAATATATTGTTTAATTTCCTTATTCTAAACTAACATTTTTTTTTTTAACTTTGGCTTTTATTTATATTTTTTGTTTAATTTCTTTAATCTAAACATATTTACTATTTTCCCATTTACTATTTAGGATTAGGAACCGATTTTAAATTTTAATTTTATTAATGTTAATATTATGTGTTAAAATATAATTTAAAATTTATTAAAGACGTGTCAAAATCTGATCGTTGACTTGACACGTGTCGCGATTAGGCGAGTTACTAACTTTGAAACATTCTGCTTTATATAATAAGATGAATCGTAAATATTTTTTTATATTTAACGTTTTCTATTTGGTAGTTTTTATTTTTTTTTCTTACTTTACTTTTTCAATGTTATCAGTTTCCATTATATAAAACACAATTCTTTTTCCTTTTTTGTTATCTTTTATTTTTAAAAAATAAATAACTAACAATAGAAAAATTTATATTATTACTTTGACACATGTCGCGATCTTAATTAACAACGACACATGTTACGATCTCGTGATTGATAATTATCTTACGTGTCACGCTCACGTTGAAAGATTCAGTTTTATATAATAAGATAAGCTGTTTAGGCCTAACGTTGTATGCAGTTTTGATTGATTAATAAAATTGACCGTTGTCTCTTTGTTCTTTGTTTTCGGTAGATCTAGAGAGATCTCAACGAATCTAAGAGGTTTTCGGTAGATCTAGAGAGATCTCAACGAATCTAAGAAAACCTGATTTATTTGGAGATTCTTAAACTAAACGAATAATCTTGCGATTATCCTAGTTTTCCGGATATTCTCAGAATCAACCGATTATTATTCTATCCATTAAAACTTCCGCTACATCAGTTGGTATCAGAACCAGCAATTTAATTTCTTAATGAAGTTCGATCCTGTTTCCATACACCATGTTACTCAAAGGTTTGAATTATTTAACGGATGCATATCCGTTTGTTTCATCCGAAGATTTATGTGAAGATGTCAGAGAAATTATTGGTGATCCAATTTTTGATATTTACGATGATGAAGATTTTATTCAAGATGACGAAAGCTTTATCAAAAACCAAGCCGTAAATTCTGAAGACAATCGTGATTTTGGGTTGTCGATGGAAGCCCTTTCTCACGAAGAAGAAGACGTGTGTGCGGTGTGCGCAGACAATTTGAAGAATCATGGTGCCAATTGGGCCTTGGGGAGAGACGGCCCAATAGAAACAGAATCTCCTTCTCACCGTGTTAGGGTGGAGCATAAAAGCAAAAAAGTCCAGCTCAGTAAATGGCGTCTTGTTGATCACTATTGGACGAGCAAAATCGAGCGGAACAAATTAATGTTCTATTAGTTAGGGAATATTATCAGTGGAAGAAGCGCAAGAGAAAGAAACAAGGAAAAAGATAAACAATCCCCATCGATGGCATGTTCAAGATTCGAGCACGAATCTTTTCGTCGTGGGAGAGAATGATGCAGAGATTATTATCTATTTTATTAATTTAGACAATTTTTTTTATTGTTTTAGGGTTTTTATAATGTTTTAAATTTATTATAAATAAGCCGGCCCCTAATTTGTATGCAGTTTTGCGTTTTCTCTTTGTTCCTTATTTTCGGTAGATCTAAGAAGGCGGATTCTGGTATTCTCAGAATCAAGAGATTACTACGTCACTTTGTCACCCCAACTTTTTCAATGATTCTATGCAACAAAATGGTATCAATCTTGGACTCCTTATCAGCAGACGTAGTTTCTATCTACTTACCGGAATTGAATATAACTGGGGGAGAATTTGGAACCGTATTCAGATTACGAAATCTCTCGTTTTGATCCTATCTATCAGATCAATCTATAACAACAGGGAAGAAGAAGAAGAAGAGCACCTGAAGAGTCCAGTTAGAGAGAGAGGATCGGAGAAGTGCAGAGAAGGCAGAAGGATCCATGGGCTGACTCATCTCCGTCATCACGCCACCGTATTTGTCTTCGACAGCCGGAAGCAGTGTAACGCCGCTTGCCTCCTCGCCGGGCATCGGGTTTGTGGAGGAAGAAGCGGACATGGATCTGTTCCTCGTCGTGGAGCAACTGTGAAACGCAGAGAACCCATCAGCCGGAAAACGCAGAAATTTGGGAAAACGTAGACGCCCATTAGTCGTCGGCTTCATCAACAATTTGATAAAACCATAGCTTTTCGCTAAACGGCAACTCATAATTCGTTAACTCGACCGAGGAAAAAAAACACAACTTTATACTCGATTACACAAGATTTGCCTTTAAGCCCTTTAACTTTTCTCAATTCTCAAATTTACGATGTGAGATTGTAAATAACAGAAAAACAATCGAAACTACTCTGCTAAATGGATCACTCGTTTGAAGGATTCAGCGTAGAGAAACCTGTTTGGCACTAACGCACTTCCCTTCCCCCAAAGTATGAAATGAAATCAATAACGAACTTTCAGGCCTTAAAACTATTTTTATACTACTATTTGTCAAGATGACAAAAAAGTATATATTTATGCTAGATTCAAACTTTTTCTGTTAAAAGACTTGAATGTCAAAAGTTAATAGGCGGACTAGTTCCTGGATTGTATAACACGGTTAATAGAAAATATACTTTACCAAAGATTTTCTTCTAACTTTTTCTCAGGTCAATGACACTAAGATTATCTTCTCAATCTAAAATATGGTGACTTATCTAACGTTTCTTGATTTCTCGCAAGTGTATTTTGATATGATTGAAAGGGAAGATAATAATAGAGTGTCGGTATCTCCACGGCCTGCGCTGAGCCACACGCCCAAAAGTGTTTTTGCCTTTACACGAAACTGGATACAAATTAGTGAATTACATGACATATTCGGGTCGGGTCGGGTTGTAGAACGGGTAAGAAAACGACTGAAGTGAGGATAAAATGGAGGTTGTCTTGGTCGTCTGAGGGCATAAAGGTAAATATATAGTCGCAACAAAGTTTTTTTTTTTTTTTACCCTTTGAACTGCTTTTACTTGGCCGGTCTTCTCCTTTCACGCCGCCCATTTTTCTTGTTTTTTTACCTTGCTTATGGAACTTCTCGCCGGCGACTGTCGGAAACGAGTCGGCGATGACTTTGCCGATGATGTTGACCCGTTCGATGGCTCCGATGGTGGATGCGATTGGATGTACGGTAGCCGTCAATCGGGGTCACTGAGACCTCAAGGAAACGACGACGCTTTGGCTACGCTCGCAGACTTGGCGTCGCCTCCTCAGAAACTGAAACCCATCAGGTGCGGCGTCGTTAAGCCCCCGTCGGAGGATCGACATCCTCTGGATATTCTTGCCGGAACCCTAGACAGGCTGCCGGAGATGGGGTTTCTTGGAGACGGCTGCTTCGAGGCTCCGTTGGGATCGAAGATTGCTGACGTGGAGGAAAGCGGTCAATTGACGCGTGGGTTTGCAAAGGATGAGGTCGAAATGGAGTTTCAAGGTCGTATCTCCAGACATCGCACCTCTTGGGATGGTGTGTCTCTGAGGTAATTAGCAGAGAAAATTGAAAAATAAATAATATATATGAGCTTTTGTGCATGTTGCGTTTGGTAACACTGCATTTTTTTTTTGTTGAAGTTTGGATCTGTTACTGTGAAAAGTTATTACTTCTTTTCACGTTTATCAGAACCTTGTTTGGTAGACCTAAAACACATTCCTTCTCTCTCTTGAATCTTGATGTTGCTCCGTTCACTTCGGCTTGCGGTATCATATGATTTTAGATTGGTTGAGCATCTCAGCTAAAAGCATTCAACTTTCGTAGACATCTTAACAGATGGATGTGGCCTCATTACAACCTTTTACAGTGATGGTTTTTTCGGTTCTGCGTGTTGTTTATACCACTTGTAAGCAATTTTAGTCTACAGGTTGTTCTTGGATTCTGGGGACAGTATGTTCGAAAGGTGCAGCAAAGATTTGTTTAGTTGCTGAGCTTGGAAGAGTTTTTAATCTGGTCCTCTCACATCTAGGATTGTTATTCCATAGATAATGAAGTCGTGTTGGACTCTTTGAGTTTGACAAGCACTGTCAATTGATGAACATTTTCTTGGTTTTGCAGCTCGTCTCTTGATAGCGATAGCGACTCTTCCCCAGGCGTTCGCAAGGCTGTCATGGGTAAAAGAAAGCGGAAAACGCGGGAAAAGCTGGAGCATTTCTTGGATAAGCTGGTGGGGAGTATGATGAAGCGGCAAGAGAAGATGCATAACCAGTTGATTAAGGTGATGGAGAAGATGGAGCGCGAGAGAATATGCCGGGAGGAAGCTTGGAGGCAACAGGACATTGAGAGAATGAAACAGAGTGAAGAGGCACGGAAGCAAGAGATGTCACGCAGCTTGTCTCTCATCTCTTTTATCAAAAGTGTTATTGGTGAAGAGATCGAGATCCCTAATCCCTCTGATCCCCTTCAACAACCTCAGAATCTTCCCGCACAATGTAAAGACGAGAAATGTGAATCTGCTCAGACACAAGGAGATGTAAAGTTTGTGTATTCAAGCGGAAGAAGGTGGCCGCACGAGGAAGTGCAGGCGTTGATAGCTAGCAGAAGCCAAGTGGAAGAGAAGACAGGGATTCACAAGGGTGCGATATGGGACGAGATATCAGCAAAAATGAAGGAAAGAGGTTACCAACGATCTGCTAAGAAGTGTAAGGAGAAATGGGAGAACATGAACAAGTACTACAAGAGAGTGATGGAAGGTGGGAAGAAACAGCCTGAGCACAGCAAGACTCGCTCATACTTTGAGAAACTAGGAAATTTGTACAAGACCAACTCAGGTAGTGCAGACCACTCCGGAGAGAAGGATGAATGAAGGTTCGAGCGTAAGATTAAGATTAGGTTTTTTGGCACGCCAAACGGAAACTTTGTAGATGATTTCTCGAGTTTAATTTGATTTTGGTGTAGTTAACTCTACGACTTTGTATTTGTATGGTGTTGAGTTTAGAAGGTTCGAAATAAAGACAAAAACGTTGGTGATTGGGATCTTGTAACGGCTATGGGAGACGAGAAGGATCCTCGGTTACATCGACTGTGGCGGACACGTTGTGGAGGTTGTGAGGTCTGCAATTACAAATGCCGACACTTGCCAAATTTTAGTTTTATTCCAATTATTCTTTTCTCTCTCTCTCTCTCATCTTCTTCTTTTCTTTCAAATGCTTCTAAATTTCGAGCATTGGTTTATTAATATATTCACAAACCCAAAGTCGTGAATTTGAAGAAGGATATGGAACGTGGAGGCTTCCATGGCTACCGCAAGTTCTCCCTCAACACTACCACTCCTTCTGAACCAGGTAGTGCCCTTTTCAGTTGTTCTCTGCAATTCCTCCATTGTCATCATGTGAATGAAATAAGCAATTTAAGCTTTGGTCAATCTTAGACTCCTGTGTGCTAATGGCGCATGCAGACGTCGTATAAGCACAAACTTTTGCAACTAAAACATCTAACAAAACAATTATGCACTGAAACTCAACTTTCTTTCTTTTTTTTTTTTTTTGTTGGCTTCACCAGCGAAGTTGTTGATGGCAGAGGGCAGCATGCATCTCCCAGAATTCAACCAGCCTAACAAAACCGCTAATGGCGGTGAAGAGGAGTGCACGGTGAGAGAGCAAGACAGGTTCATGCCTATTGCCAACGTGATACGTATCATGCGGAGGATCTTACCTGCTCACGCCAAGATCTCAGACGACTCCAAGGAGACAATCCAAGAGTGTGTCTCGGAGTACATCAGCTTCATAACAGGGGAGGCCAATGAGCGTTGCCAGCGGGAACAGCGCAAGACCATCACTGCTGAGGATGTCTTGTGGGCAATGAGCAAGCTAGGTTTTGATGATTACATCGAACCCCTCACATTGTACCTCCACCGCTACAGAGAGTTGGAGGGTGACAGAGGGGTTAGCTGCGGTGCTGGATCCGTTAGTATCACCAGCGGCTTGGTGGTCAAGAGGCCTAATGGTACCATGGCCGAGTATGAAGCCTACGGGGCTGTGCCAAGGATTCACATGGCGCAGTACCATTATCGTCATCAGAACGGGTTTGTTTATAGCGGCAACGAACCTAATTCTAAAGTGGGTGGTTCATCATCGGCAGCAAGTGGCGCCAGAGTTGAACTATTTCCGACTCAGCAACACAAGTACTGAGAACAATGGCTAATAACGTTGACAGCTGACAGAGGGAGAGTCATAACTGTTAGTAGGCGCAACTTTTAGTTTATGAGTTCAAGTTAAGCAAAAACAATGATGCTTTGTCTCAGTTTATCTTCTTCTTGAACGAACCTCTTTCTTGTGGAAAAGTGTGTCAATAAAGCATTAGATTTCAAAACAGCATGTGTGTGTTCTTTAATATAAGAATTCACAGTGAAAATTTCTAGTGCATCTTGACTCAACATATAAAGGGACTTAACATTCCATATTCCAATTCTCAGCTCCAGAAATCAGTGTTCAATAAAAAAAGGAAACAGCTCTCATATGCATAATCTTCATCTAGCTACCACTTTCCAGAGGAACTTCAACGCATACCTTTTTCCTCTCCAGAAGATCATGTTTCTCTGCACTCTCGTCCGCATCACCCTCTTTCTCTTGATGCTCTTCAGAAAGAGGTTCCAATTTCGAACAATCAACAGGTTCAACTCCGGTTCTTTTCCTCTGAGGAATCACAGTGAAGAACGATGTCTTCCAGTTCCTCGTCTCCAGAAACTTCACGAGTATCTCCACAACTTGGTTCACAGTGAGAACCTAAATCAATAAAAACCAAACCTCACAATAGGGTCTTGCTTAAGAAACTATAGGAAGCAAAACAGTAAATGCATTGGAGCTCATTGTGTTGAAAAGAGATTTTTATGCCCAATGAGATAATTGAAATGGCTGAAGGTTACAAAACCTATTAGTTATGCATGGAAGTTGGGTACATACCTGAGAACTTGACATTTTCATATACTCTCCTATGGGAAGTTTAGCTGTTTTAATGCCTTGTTCTTGTGCCTTGGTCATGGTGATCCCTTTGAACCGGTTTCGATCCACTAAGCCACCGATTATGTAGATATTCTTGGGATCAAGGTCATCCAAAACAGTTTCGGAGTCCGCCGTAAGGTACACCAAATTCTCTTTACGATCAGCCATGGCCTCAATGTAACACCGACTTTCCTTCTCTATGAACCATTTCTCAAAACCTGGAAGCTTCTCAAGCTGAGTACTCATCTCCCCTTGGACTCCTGTCAGCCATAGATGACAAGGGGAAGTGCTTCTCCCGTTCACCGCATAGCAATACATTATCTGAATTTTAAAGCAACAAACAACCTTCACCGATCAGTGATCATACAAGAATCATCCAGCAAACATGCCAGACGATAGAGAACAGGGGAAAATTTGAAGCTTTGCATATTATTTGTTGACAGACGGAGATTCACCTGCTGAACGAGGCTGGAGATCTCGGATTCGGACATGAGATGGGCAAAATCAACATCTACGACGACGTTTTGACCGATTTCTTTGGCTCGAGTGAGCCGCTCCATCTTCTTCCCTTTCTCCTCCGACCTCTTCTCCATTCTCTCCTTCCGGAGATTCTTCCTCGACTCTATCAGCTTCAGCCTCTCTTCCTCCGTCGCGTTCGCTAGGGTTTCTTCCCATTCCTTGTGCTTTCTCTCACCTTCCTTCCTCTTCTGCTCCTTCTCCTGTGCCTTCTTATCAGCTTTCTTCGCTTCGTATCTCTGCTGCTTCAGTTGCTTCTTCTGGGCATTCTTAGACAGAGGTTTATGTTCCTCCGGTGGCGAAAGGCTAACCGGATCCGGTTCCGAATCTGGTTTAGACTGGTTATCGACGCCGTTGTCGTCATTTTCCGTCGCCGCCGCCATTGCCGCTCAACGCAAGAGAGAAAGGGTCGAAGAAAAGGGAAATGGAATGCGCCACGCAAAACTACGTCGTCTCTTTGAAAGGCTTTTACTATTGGGCCTTTTCGGCCCATTCACGAAGGGCTTTAGACGGGGCAAAGGGTGAATAGAAGAAAAAGTGGGGGCATAATTGTAATAACAGGTAAAATGCGGAAGCGATGAGAGACACAAACCCGTAAGTCAGCAAATCGGCCTGTTGTTTCGAGAGAGCGCTCAGATCAGATGTGTTCGAAAGAGTGACTCTGAACAGCCAAAAAAAAAAAAAAAAAAACCCTTTTCCTTCTTCTGCATCTTCGTTTAAGGTGGTTAGGCTCTTCTAAGAGAAGAGCACAGCGACGGTTAAGAGTTCTTGGTTTCATTCGTGATGGCTCAAAAGCCGGAGGAGCAGTTGAAGGAGTTCGGATCGAAGCTTGACCCACCTCCTGCGTCCAAGGATTCATTGCTCAAACTCTTTAAGGTGATTTCACCCTCTCTAATTCTTCTGCAATTTATCCTCTTGTGACTTCAGTTCCGATTTTTCGTTTGGAGGGAGTTTTCAGCTTTGTTCCTTGTTTAAATTCTTCGAATTTGGTTGACAGAGAAAATTTTCAGCCATTCGGGATAATGTTCGTTAATAGAGCTAGTGTCTATTCTTTGGAGTTGCGTTAGGGTTTGTTTGTAACATCTTTTATCGTCGCTTGCCCTTCATATAGATCGATTTTGCAAAATTAGGTCACGCATCAAAACTAGGGTCTTGCTCCGTCCTGAATGGAAGATGCATATGAATAGCTTGTCTTGAAATTGAATTGTACGGCTTTATGCTTACTAGGTTTGCAATTTTGTTTCTTAGGAGACCAATTCAATGTGTATAATTTGCTATGCTGGAATTGAGTTGCATGATATTCAGTAACTTTTAGATAGATGCAGTAGTTACTGCAATTTAAAATCTCTATATTTAATAGAGACGGTATGTGGTTCAGATAGAGTAGGCCTTTCTACATTGATTAAGATGTTTGTTTATCAATCACTTGGTGGAATGTGGTTTGCTTTTGATTGGTATAAATTGGAAGTTTAGTAAGAAACTTCTCAACTTGAAAAGTAATCCTATTTTCTGTCTGATGCTGTGACTGAATGGTAGTGCGCATTTGGAGCCTTAATCTCAAAAACTCCCAGTCTCGTTAACTTGTGTGTTGCTACATGCAGGAAGCTGCTGTTTGTCTTTCTGAGTTGGAGCAGTCTCCACCAGCAGCGGTGCTGAAGTCTATTCAGCCTTTTCTTGATGCGGTTATAAAACCTGACATTCTCAAGCATCAAGACAAGGATGTCAAGCTTCTAGTTGCAAGTTGCGTTTCTGAGATAACTCGTATTACAGCACCTGAAGCGCCTTACAGTGATAATATTATGAAGGTTGCTTGTCCTTGATTTCCTATAGGACCGCGATCACAGACATGTCAGCTGCTGATTTGTTCCGTCTCTTGATCTTGTTTCAGGATATTTTTGATCTGATTGTGAGCGCTTTTTCTGGGTTGAATGATGTCAGTGGACCATCATTTGGAAGAAGGGTTGTGATTTTAGAAACGGTTGCAAAGTACAGGTCATGTGTAGTGATGTTGGATCTTGAATGCGATGATCTGGTGAAAGAAGTCTTTACTACATTTCTTGATGTTGCTAGGTGGGTTTCACTTTCAACTTAGCTTCCTTTTCAGATTGGTTAAAATTCGTCTGACCACATCAAGTCTATTTTTTGGCTAGTAATACCAGTATGAATGTATTTTGTGTTTTTTCTCTGGCGGCTCGTACTAAAAGATTGTTTTACTTCTGTATATGCAGAGATGACCATCCGGAGGTTGTTTTCTCATCAATGCAAAATATAATGATTGTTCTCTTAGAAGAGAGTGAAGATGTGCAGGAGCATCTGTTACTAATCTTACTCTCTAAATTGGGCAGAAATAGAAGTGTGAGCATTTCTGACGTTTCTGGCTGATATTATTACTAATTAGGACTAGCTGTTGTATGGAATACAGACCGCTCATTCTTTGGATTTATGATGGCAGGACGTTAAAGATGCTGCAAGAAGACTTGCTATGAAAGTCATAGAGCAGTGTGCGCCAAAAGTTGAATCTGACATAAAGCAGTTCCTTATCTCTTCAATGTCTGGAGAGAGCAGATATTCCAGCAGTCAAATTGACTACCATGAGGTTATCTATGATTTGTACCGCTGTGCTCCTCAGGCCCTATCCGGAGTTGCACCATATCTCACTGGAGAACTTTTGGTATATTGTTATTTTGGTCTTCTGCGTCTATTCTGCATGTCAAAAATCATCATGGCTCTTGAACCATGCATCAGTATTTTTGTTATTGTGTATATTGTTTAAATAGTCACTTTTATCCTTTTGGTTTCAACTCATCTTTTCGAATAGATTGGTAATGACTAATACATAATGCTTACTATTAACATATACAGGCTGATAAATTGGAAACTCGTTTGAAAGTGGTTGGATTGGTTGGAGAGTTGTTTTCCCTGCCTGGACGTGTCATTTCCGAAGAGTTCAGTTCAATCTTTTTGGAGTTCCTGAAAAGGCTGACTGATAGAATAGTTGAAGTTAGAATGGTCATCCTTGACCACATTAAGAACTGTTTGCTCTCAGATCCTTCGAGAGCTGAGGCTTCTCAAATTATATGTAAGTATATCTTTATCACGCCATTAGTTTACATTAGAATTGACCAATCTTATAGTATTAATCCTTTTGTAGCTGCTCTTCGTGACCGACTCTTGGATTATGATGAGAATATCCGCAAACAAGTTGTTGCTGTTATTTGTGATGTGGCTGTGAGTGCACCGACGTCGATTCCAATTGACACCATAAAGTTAGTTGCTGAACGACTTCGAGACAAAGCTGTACGTTTTATGTATTCAGTCTTGATGTCTCAGAAAGTTGCATGCTAACATTTAAAAACATTGGAACTCAAATTTTTTTTTTTTCCAAATCAGATACTCGTAAAAACATACACAATGGAAAGGTTGACTGAATTGTTCCGGGTATATTGCTTATGGTGTGCTGAAGGGAAGGTGGGCACTGGCGACTTTGATTGGATTCCTGGAAAAATTTTGAGATGTCTTTATGACAAAGATTTCAGGTAGGACATTTATCTAGAACTCTTTTGAGATTCGGCCCCCTTTTCTTTTATTCTTACGTTGTTCACTTCTTTCTGTTTGGATATGATCATTAGTTTCGGAAAATATATTCTAAATATGTGAGTTGTGTTGCAGATCAGATACAATTGAATATATTCTATGCAGTTCATTGTTTCCAAGTGATTTCTCTGTTAGAGATAAAGTTAAGCATTGGATAGGAATCTTTTCCGGGTTTGACAACGTGGAGACAAAAGCTTTTGAGAAAATAATGGAGCAAAGACAAAGGTGTATTTCATGATCTTTCTTAGCACTTAATACTTTTGCATGATCTATATCATCCTGCCCTTTCCATTTTGGTATTGAAGATTGATCTTGGAAAATTTTCTTCTTGATCTTTAGGATACAACAAGAAATGCAAAGATATTTGTCATTCAAGCAGACGCAACAGGTTCGACGAAATGTAGTTGAAGAGCGTTTTCTCTCGATTTTCGGTGATTTTTTTTTGCATCTTTTTATTTTCACCAGCAGTAACCTTATGTTCTGTCTGGCGCAGAGTGCTGATGCTCCTGAGATGCAGAAAAAGATACTATTTGGATTCAGAGTTATGTCACGTGCATTTTCTGATCCCCCAAAAACTGAGCAGAACTTTTTGGTTCTTGATCAACTGAAAGATGCTAATATCTGGAAGATTTTGAATAATCTGCTCGATCCCAACACTAGCATAATACAAGCGTCCAAGATTCGGGTGAGAATAACGAGAAGTTTGTATGTACATTTAGATTAACTATCCATAACCTTATAACTGGTTTGTGGTTTTAATTTGTGTGCAGGATGATATGCTTAAAATACTTTCTGAAAAGCATTGTCTCTATGAATTTCTCGGCACTCTCTCCATAAAGTGTTCTAATCTGCTATTCAGCAAGGAATATGTGAAAGAGATATTATCGGAAGTCTCTGTTAGAAAGTCTTCTAAAAATATTTTGGGCATTCAATCTTGCATGGACTTCTTAGGGGTAATCACTTACCTGACATATCGTTTAAAATCCACTAGCTTTCCGTCAGTAATTTTTTCTAGCATTTATTATAGCCAATTGCATCCCATGCTCATGTACTTGTTTTCTTTTACTTATTACCTATGACCAAATCCACCATATTGATGCTTGTGCATTGATTTTTTAGCTTCTCGCAAATTTCTGTCCATCACTGTTTGATGGGGCTGAAGAAGAGCTGATCGGTTTCCTTAAAGATGATGATGAGATGATAAAGGAAGGTACTCTAAAAATTCTAGCAAAGGCAGGTGGTACTATTCGGGAAAATCTCATTGTTTTAGCGAGGTGAAAGTCTCAACTCCTTCGATATATATGTACATCATCAAGCATGATATGAGTTCACATCATTTGTTAGTTTCCTGCTTTTTTGGATTTATAATGTTTTTCCTATTGTCCATTTAAAAGTTCTGTGGACCTGTTACTGGAGAGGATCTGCCTAGAAGGTAACCGTAAGCAGGCTAAGTATGCTGTGCACGCACTAGCATCAATAACAAAGGATGATGGCTTGAAGTCGCTCTCTGTTCTATACAAGGTGGCAGTTCTGTTTTTTCATTGATCTTTTGCTTACAAATATCACTAAGATATAGTTGATAAATTAGCATGTGGAAATTCTGGTTTAATATACTTGATTTGTAGGGGCTCGTGGACATGCTGGAGGACAAGAGACATCAGCCAGCTGTTCTTCAGAGCCTTGGATGCATAGCGCAGATTGCGATGCCTGTCTTTGAGACTAGAGAAACCGAAGTTGTTGAGTTCATTAAAAGCAAAATCCTCAAACGTGAAAGTGTATGTATTACTAATGTTTTGTTTTCTGCAAAACTTCACTATCTGTCTTTCACTGGTTTCCCAGTTTTCTTTTCATTTTTTATTGGAAGACACTTAAACCCCTTTGCAGGAAGCTGTAGATGATAAAAATTTATCCTGGGATGACAAAAGTGAAATTTGTCAACTGAAGGTTGGTATAAAGTTTTCTAATAACGGATTTTAATTAAGTTGCAAATATTTGTTTGACCTTATACTAAAGTTGATTAAGTAATTTATCTCTTGTCCAGTTAATTCAAACTCTTTTTTTTTGTTGTTGTAAATAGATATATGGGATCAAGACGTTGGTTAAGAGCTACATGCCTTTCAAGGATGCTCATCTTCGTACCGGTGTTGATGACCTTCTTGGATTACTGAAAAACATTCTATCCTTTGGGGAAGTATCTGAAGATCTAGAATCAAGGTTGGTAGACATTAGTGCTAAACATGCTAAGAGGTTCTTTTTCTATAAAAATTGAAGGCACTCATGCTCAACCTCTCCACAGTTCTGTTGACAAGGCCCATTTGAAACTTGCTGCTGCAAAGGCAGTCCTCCGCCTTTCCAGGCACTGGGATGATAAGATACCGATTGATATCTTCCATTTAACACTAAAAACCCCTGAGGTACCTTCCTTCAATTTGGGTTTCCATTCACATTTTTCTAGCCAATCCTGCGTCTGATCTGGGTTCTGTTTTAACATATCTTCTTAACCTCTCCTGTAGATATCATTTCCTAAGGCTAAGAAAATATTCCTTGGGAAAGTTCACCAGTATGTAAAGGATAGGGTTTTGGAGACAAAGTATGCCTGTTCATTCTTATTTGATATCACTGGATCAAAAGTTCTTGTATCAGAGGAGGTATGTCATCTCCCTTTACTTGAAAACACATATACTATGTTTCTGAGCTGAGAATGTTGACAATCTAGCTAAACTATGCGTCTGGATTGGCATGACAGGAGAAACAGAACCTAGCTGATATCTTTCAACATTCTTACCAAACAAAAGTGCGGAAAGTCTCTGCTCAGACTGATGCAAAATCAGTTTCTCTCTACCCTCAACATATCCTTCCTTATCTGGTTCACACACTTGCGCATCATTCTTGTCCTGACGTTGAGAAATGCAAAGATGTGAAGGAATATGAAATCATATATCGGTAAAGATTTTTCGGTTTACCTACCACTTTTCTCTTTCTATAACTATAAAATTCGCTAAGTCAGTAGTTTTCTTTTTTCCTTGATATTTTATACTTACTATTTCTGATAATTTATTACAGACAATTATACTTGATCAGTTCTATGTTACTCCATAAAGAGGAAGACGGGAAGGCTGAAGATACTGACAAGGAACAGGAGTGCGTTCCCACCATTATATCTATCTTCCATAGTATAAAACAGTCAGAAGATGTCACTGATGCAACAAAGTCAAAGGTTGGTAAAACATTTCCTTGAGCTTGTTCTGTTTTAACAGCAGCCATGTCATGACTATTTTTGATAACCATTGTAAGCATGCCGATATATGTAACCACTGTACATGGTGCCATGGAGCTGACATTCTCATAATTTATATTAACAGAACTCACATGCAATCTGTGAGCTTGGGCTATCAGTAATCAATCACTTAACTCAGAAAGAGCCTGATCTACAAGGGGCATTCACGCCTGTATCGCTGCCTCCAACGCTGTACAAACCTTCTGAAAAAAATGAAGGTGACAAGTCTCAGGTAAGAAGCCAAAACTTGTTCATGGTTCAGGGTTTCATGATGAGCTTTCTTTAAGTAATCTTTGGCAATCTGAGCTCTCTTACGTCTTTGCTTATATATTTACTCTGTTTAACCTCATATTTTGTACTGGTTTGTGTATGCTAACCCATGGGATTTTGTTTTAACAGGTTGGTGAAGAGAAATTGTGGCTAGCTGATGAAACTGTCTTGGCACACTTCAGTTCTCTCAAGATGGAGAGTCATGCTGATTCATCTGTATGTTATCCACCTTTAAACTGAGTTGCAGTATCTAACGATTTCTGTATTTATTGATATATGTCCTTCTTTCAGGTGATACCCCAAACTTCAGAGAATGAGGGAATGAATGATGAGGAAAGTGATGGGAATGAAATTCCTCTGGGGAAAATTGTAGCGCGTTTGAGAGCTCAGGGAACCAAGAGTAGAAAGGGAAAAAAGAATAAATCTGTTCCAGCTGAAGATGATGAGAATGGTAAAAATGATGTCGACGTTTTGAAAATGGTGAGGGAGATAAATCTGGATCACTTAATGCTGGATAAATTTGAATCCAGTAATGGACACAAACATACCCCTGGCGAGAGAGCAGACACATGTCAAACGGATCAGATAGCTAACAAAAGGAGTTCTGGTGATGTAACATCAGTAGTTTCAGTCCCTAAACGCCGGAGATCATCTTCTGGCCATAGTCCTTTCAAGTTCTCAAATAGTGGTCCTAAACCACTGAAAGCTTCTAAAGAAGAGTTGCATGAAGAGAGAGATATGGACACAAATGTCTCCTCGGACTCGAACGATGAAAATTCAAACCGGGGAAAAAAATTAGAAAGCAGCTCTTCCCGAAAGAAAAAGAAAAGCTTCTCATCAAAATCAAAGAACACAGAATCTGATTGGGGTCTCACTGATTTGGAAAATCAAAGAGAAGATGGCAACTGCAGTGAGAGGGTAAAAATCACTAATAGCATCGAATCGCTTATTTCATTGTACTCTAGTTCAATTTATTGATATGCAAATTTTTCTTTACACGGAAGCAGAGTAGGTCAGCAGAAAGTGGTGATAGATTGAAGTCTGCCTCTGGATCAATGAAGAACCGGAAAAGAAAAAGCATCACAGGACTGGCTAAGGTGCGGAGGTTTACCTTCCATTGATGTTTATCAGTGTCACTTTTGTATAATTGACATTATGGTAACAAATATTTATAGTCTGACCTGATTTCTTGTCCAGTGTTCCACAACAGAAAAGAAACTGGTTACTGATGAACTAATCGGTTGCAGAATAGAAGTTTGGTGGCCTATGGATAAACGGTAAGCATTTTTTGAGTGATTTTACCTTGGATTGATAGTGAAAAAGTGATCTCATTTTTGTATTGCCTTTGGAGTTTATTTATTTATTTGAAGTCCTTAGGAGTTATACTACTCTGACAGCCATGCAAAGCTACACTCTGGAGGAATTAATTTGTTTCCATGTTTTTAATCACATTTTGTTACTTCAAACCCATTTGATGCAATCATTCATTTTCAGAAAAATGTGGTATTATTTTTCTGAGTTTATCTTACTAGAAGTTGCATCTTGTTGAAATCAATAGGTTTTATGAAGGCACAATAAAATCTTATGATTCCACAAAACAGAAACATGTGGTAAGCTTTCAGCACTTTGATTTTTGTCTTTTTCTTGGGTTAGTTGGTCCATCTGACTCTGTACTCTATCCTTGTGATATCGCAGATACTTTATGAGGATGGAGATGTCGAAGTGCTTCGCCTAGATAAGGAACGGTGGGAGCTCATAGAAACGGGTGTAAAACCCACAAAGGTTATGAGATTTTCTGCTTTTTGGGTTCTGTTGTCAATCTTCACTATTTCTATTCATCTACCGAGTTCGTTCCTGTTAGCTTAATATATATCCTTACACTATTTCTACCTTCCACAGAAGGCCAATACATCAAAGCGAAGTTCTAATAAGAAAGGGTATGACAGATTCTCTTTCTTTTAAGATAATGTATCTTTATGTAGTCCATTTGGTCTCGTTTTGTTCTTAGTCTTATATGACACAGCAATCTTGTTCTTTTGTTCCATTGTTTTGTTTCTTTTAGATCTTCTGAAAATAAGCATAAAAATTCAGATGGCTTACAAAGAGATGACGACCTTATTACTACTACGTAAGTGAAATTCTATCATTAGAAGTCTAGATACGAGCTCATTCTTCTGCTTTTTGGTTATATTTTTGTGTATCTTCTGCATTCGTGTTAAACCTTTTGGTTTTTTCCTGACTGTTGTCTTATCTAGGCCAAAAGGGAAAAGAACTCCTAAGATATACCTAAGAAATAAACACCAGGAAGGCACACCAAGAAGTTTCTCTTTAGAACATGAGAAACTAGAGAGCGGAAACAAGAAAAAACGATCTTCTGCCATCCCAGGTAGGCTCCATTGGATTACTTCTGCCAAACCTATGTCCAATTTTGTCAGCTCCCTGTTTCTAAATCCTTTCAACTTATGTACTTTCATGCGCGTATACATACAGAAACAGTGTTAGATTATCTTATTGTACAATGCCATGTTTTTGTTTCTGATTTGTTATATTTTGAAATAATTCAGTTGGTGAAGTTGCTGAAAAAACAAATGAAAAGAAAATGGAATCAACCACAGAGCAGATGACAGAGGACCCAGAATATGGTAGGGAGGCTGGCGAAGAGAAATCAGAGTCCGAAGGCAAGTCGTGGAAAGAAGGCGAGGATGATGAGGAAGTCATTTTACAGGAGGCAAAAGCAGAGTCGAGTGGGGACCCTGAGGGGAAAGAAACTGATGTTGACAACTCAGATTCTGAGGGGAAACAAGAAAACAATGATATGGAGACGGAAGCTGAAGGCGATGCCGGGGATGCTGAGGCTTCTGACAATGAGACTCTTGTACCTATCTACCTTTCTCTGAAAACTTACAAGTAGCATAACAGAGAGATGAGTAGAGAGTTTCTGGGTTCTGATATGTGTATGCTTTATAATGTATGTGCAGGGAGCGTGGAGAAGTAAAGTGGTCAAGTCAAGCTCGAGGAAAGCAGCATAGGTGTGTCATATGCCATAATGTAGAAGAAATACAGGGAAAAGAAACTGCGGTGTTTGTCCTCAAGTATTGGTGGTCTCTGATTAGTGTGGTGTATATGTGGTAAAAATTGTGAGATCTGTAGGGTTAGGTGATACATACTTGTTCTAACCACCATGATGGAATGAATAATAGGCAAAAGAGCTTCAACAGACACTTAATGTGCTCATGTATTGTAGTCTCCTCTGTGTGTTTATTTGTAGGGTTGTTTTCATGTTTTCTTCTGTAATATTTTTACAACTTACATTCCTAAACCCAAAGTGCTCTTCTCTTTGAACTCAACTACTTGGCCACTTTCTTCTTGTACCCTTCTTTCTTTTCAACTTACTTTTGCATGTAAGCTTACAAATATCGCCATTATTGTTGGTCCTAGATCATCTTTATGTTTACTCTGATTTATCGTCTTAAAACTGTGATAAATCTTCATTTTACTATTTCTACAAACAGTATATGTGTGCATTGCATATTAATTGTAGAGGTACATCAAACAAACGAAAAAAGATATATTATTGGTACCCTCACCTTCCAACTCTTTACCCTTGCTACTTTGAACTGGCCAATCCTCAGTTAGAACCTCATCTAACTTCAGTAACTCCAACTGGCTCAGAACCTTGAATTTCCATAACCCAAAATCCATTTGCCCATCAAACTTTTCAACATCAAGTCTTGGTGCCATTTCCATCTTTTCTGTGTCTACTTCTGTCTCTGATTTTGCAGGATACAGACTGAAGATTCCCTACAGGAGACGATGAAACTGCAACCCCAACAACTCTGACAAACCAACTGATCCGATGCAAATCACACAGACTCGTTCAAGACTTGGTCGGGGAAACTCGAGAGACAATTCACGAGAAAACCAGCTTCTATTGAACCGGAGACACCAAACCGGGATAAGCAGAATTTGCATAACAATGAAGCTATGCCTGTGGACCGTTACTATGATGCTTTAGAAGGTCCTGAATTAGAGACTCTCCGGGTACGTTCCTACATTTATATTACATTTGAATTGATATGATTTAATTAGTTTCAATCATATATTAAGAATTATGCCACATACAATTCTGAAATAACGAAAGCATGGTAATATATAACATTAAGCCAAAAAGGCTTTATATAACCTTGCGGTAAATTGCGTTTCCGCAGAAATATATATTAGGGGAAAATGCCAAAAAATATCAAACTTTCATTTATTTTTGCCAGAAAAATACCAAACTCTTGTTGACAGTTGACACACACAAAAAACAAAATACCAAACTCTTTCATTAATAAAACATGTGGAATCATTTTGTCATTCAACAAATTATCAAATCAGACTTATATTTAGGAGTGACATGTTTTTGAATTCTCTTTTATTTTCCCTAACGTTGCAGCCTCAAGAAGAGATCGTTCTACCAAGTGAACAAACGTGGCCGTTTCTCCTCCGTTATCCGATCTCCACCTTCAGTATGTGCCTCGGAGTGAGCAGCCAAGCCATAATGTGGAAAACCCTAGCCACCGCGGAGCCAACCAAGTTCCTCCACGTCCTCCTTTGGATCAACCAGGGTCTCTGGTTCATCTCAGTCGCTTTAATCCTTGCCATTGCCACCATCTACCTCCTCAAAATCATCCTCTACTTCGAAGCTGTTCGACGCGAATACTACCATCCAATCAGAGTCAACTTCTTCTTCGCTCCTTTCCTTTCCTTACTCTTCTTAGCCCTCGGTGTCCCACCTTCCATAATTACAGATTTGCCACAGTTTCTTTGGTACCTCCTCATGTTTCCTTTCATCTGTCTCGAGCTCAAGATCTACGGTCAATGGATGTCCGGTGGTCAACGCCGGCTCTCCCGAGTCGCCAACCCGACGAACCATCTCTCGGTCGTCGGGAACTTTGTCGGGGCATTGCTTGGCGCGTCCATGGGCCTAAGAGAAGGTCCAATATTCTTCTACGCAGTTGGGATGGCTCATTACTTGGTTCTCTTCGTGACTCTCTACCAAAGATTACCGACCAACGAGACTTTGCCAAAAGATCTTCACCCTGTCTTCTTCCTTTTTGTCGCGGCTCCAAGTGTTGCTTCCATGGCTTGGGCTAAGATCACTGGCTCCTTCGATTATGGCTCCAAAATTTGCTACTTTGTCGCCATTTTCCTCTATTTCTCTTTGGTACGTTTCGATTATAATTTTAGCTCATACATATTTCTTTCTTCAGAAAAGTATTCACTCACACAAATCTTCCCTTTCTTTTATTTAGGCTGTTCGGATCAATTTCTTCCGTGGAATCAAGTAAGTTTTAAAATATCTATCTATCTATATATATATATTTTAGTAAATGTTTAATCCGAATATCAGTTTTGATTTCTCGTTACTATTTATTTTTAGTTATCCACTAGCTTAACTTCCTCCAATCGTTTTTAATAGATTTTCGCTGTCTTGGTGGGCTTACACATTTCCGATGACCGGAGCTGCAATTGCAACCATCAGGTACGCAACAGTGGTGAGGAGCACTATGACACAAGTCATGTGCGTTATCCTCTGTGCCATTGCAACGCTAGTCGTGTTCGCACTGCTCGTGACCACCATCATCCACGTCTTTGTCCTCGGCGATCTTTTTCCCAATGATCTCGCCATAGCCATCAGCAACCGCACGAAACCCAAACAGAGTAGCCACCACCGCTGGCTCGACCAACTCAGAAACGTAAGCTCAGAGAACATCGAGAATTACTTGAAATTCACAGACTCTGACAGCAGTCAGGGTAATGATATAGAAGCTGCCAACGGCAAAACTCAAGAGAATGATTCAGCATAATCAAAAATCACATACAGTTTTCACTTTTCACAACTCCTGGTATAATAGTGTCTTAGTATCCAAGTTTTGGTTTTGATTTGTTGTCAGTCTCTTGACACAAGTGAGGAACCTAGTAACGTAAGTCTTGGTTGCTATTAGGCCTGGGCATAAAAACCGGAACCGAAATACCCGAACTAGAACCAAACTGAAATACCCGAACTGGAACCGATTCGAAATTGCCAAAATATCCATTGGATCCTACTCATTGATACCTATGGGTATCGGATAAAACCGGAACCAAAAAAATTTCGGGTACCCGAATACCCAAAATATAATTATATATCCAAAAATATTAAATATATATCAGGTTTTTGGGTATATTTTTGGTATTATGGGTATATTTTTTTTTGTTTTTGTGTATATTTTCGGGTTTTCGGATATAATTTCGGGTTTTCGGGTATATTTTTGGTATGTCGGGTATATTTTCCATAAACTTTTTTGGGTTTTCGGGTATATTTTCGGTTTTCATGTATATTTTAGGCATTTCGGGTAATAAATACCCGAAACCGACCCGAAACCGAAAAAGAACCAAAAAAGTTAGGGTATTTTCCGGTTCTTAAATCTCGGAACCGAACCGACCCGAAACCGACTGGTATCAAACCGGAACCGAACCGAAATCATTTCGGTACCTATATGGATCATAAACGTCTCTACTCGAAATACCCGGAACCGATCCGGAACGAAAATGCCCATGCCTAGACTTGCTATGGTTCTATTAATGAGCATGTGTATACTAGTAGTAAACAAATGGTAAGGGGTGTCGAATCGATCCAAACAAAACTGATATCTCTTAAACTGGAACTGTTAGCGGTTGTCAAAGTATAGTATGTAAACTTGTTTTATTCCAATAAATAAAAAGTTTTTGAGGGGTTACCATTGTATCAAAGGCATCAGAAATTATGATGGGCAAAAGCTCTATTCGGTTTGGTTCAGTTCCAACTGATAAAACTATATGGAAACCACCAACAAGCAGAGTAAGACTAGATGTTCAACAAAAGGATCTGGATCCTTGGCAAATCAACAGAATCATCATGTATAATGTAATTTCTGCAAGAAGGATGCACACACTATTGGAGAAGTGCAGTCATGTTGGTTATAGTAGCAAGATCAGCTAAGCCGGCTAAGGGCTTCAGTTTTGCACAAGCATTTCGATTTCAACAGCTTAAATGGATACTGGAATATCTTGATATAAATAGATGTCAAGAAGATCGAGAAACACAGGGCTTAAGATCAAAGTTAATACCCAACATAAAGAAGTAGCACTGGTACTAGAACCAATGAGCTAATGCATTAGCATACTGGAGAAAAAGTTCAGATCTGATAAGCCGAGCTATTGAAGTTCCGTTTGACATAATTAAGAACTCGAGATATATTGGAAAATCTCAATTACATAAACAGATACAAAAATAGAATCAGAAACCTCAAGAAAGAAGATAGGCCAAGCTTGAACTCGACAAAACAAGCAGTAGAACTCCAAATGTCTTAGGAACGAATCTAAATTCTCAAAGAAAAGAGAGAAAATCTTCAAAAACCTAGTTCATGTACAAAAGATTTTGATGCGTACATACCCGAGGAAGTTCAGTTCAGTTCGGTTCCATCTGGTTTGTATCCCATTCAGCCGCCAAAGAAAGAGAAGAATCCACGTTTCTTAGGCTCTTCCTCCACCATAACAGCCTTCATACTATCTTGCTCCACGAGTCTCCAAGCTGCCTGCTCAAATGCCAATCCCGCAAGCGTTGGAGGCTTGTTCATAACAAGTGGAAACCCTCGATTCGTGCTTTTGATTACCTCAGAATCCTCAAGAATCACGCCGAGCAATGACAAACCCAACATCTCCTGCACATCTAGCACCAACATCATATCCTCTCCTTGGATCATATCAGTTCTTACTCGGTTCACAATCATCTTTATATCTCGGATTCCGTCGCATTCAATCAAACCCATGACTCTATCGGCGCCTCTGAGCGCTGTTATGTCCGGAGTGGTTACTGTTGGTGGTGAGTTTAGCACTCTCCGGTTTAGCCCGGCATGAACCGAGACCGACCCAATTAACCCCGGCTAACGACAGTTCGAACCCAGAAGAAGAACACGAAACGATCGCCGACCGCCGAACTTGAAAGAAAGGTCCACGAAAGACTGACAACCGACAAGCTCGATAAAGAATCCGAAGGACTGCCGAACTTGAGTCCAGATCGGCAAACCACGAACCGATCAACGACGGTTCAAGATCGGCAAGGAAGTTCGCAAAGCAACACCCACCAAACTTAAATCAAGCCGAACTTATCATGATCGATTGTAAATATAAGATTCAGGTCCTCATCTCGGTACCGAGATCGGTTCGTCTAAATCCGATCAACCACGGTCTGAGATCGGTAAAGAAAAGAACAACATATGGTTACCGACCTGCAACATGCCGAGCGTCGGTATCAACCCGTCATAATCAGAACCCATTTCCGGAATTCGCGGAACTTTACGGAAAGTGCGGTCGGGGAACTTTACGGAAAGTGCGGAAAAGGAAGAACAATTAGGATATTAATCCGGGATTCACGGAACTTTTCCCGAATTCCCGGGATATGTCGGAGCCGCCGAAGAGGCTTATAAATAAGGAAATCTCGATTACATTAAAGAGGGAGAAAGAAAAAGAAAAAAAGAAACGAGAGCTCGAGATTCAGTCTCGATCTCATTACCGATCTTCGAATATTTTGTAAACTCCGACGAGTTCGATTTAATAAAACGAAATACCGATTCACATTCCAATTCCTTTACCTTTGTGATTTCGACAATCAACAGTTACCAGGACTGCTTCGTTTGCCGGAGTTATGGCGGTTATGTGATAAGCCCGTGGATCTTTCAAGCTGATTAGTAAAACCCAATTGTTGCTTTTTAAGCTGATGGACCTCGAGATATGAGAAAACAAATGTGCCCTCCAATGTGATCCAGTAAGCACCACTATAATCTTATATTCCATCCCTCATTGCAGACTCTATATGTGCAGCTTTGTCAATGAAGTTGTACTTGTTCTTGTCCACCTTTCCAACTTTCCAACTTTCTTGTCTTGTGTCTTGAGTCTTGAGAATGAAACACAAGACTTTATTATGCTAAAAAATAACCAGCCTGGTTTGAGAAGCTCTAAACCATTCCAATCGGTCCCTCTTAATGCAAATGCTCTCCATCTTCTTACGTCTACAAGAGTAGCCAAACTTTTCAAAACTAAGTTGCACCGAGATGAATCGAATCCTGTCAGATTCTGTTGACTTCATGGTGGCTGAACCCATTACTCTTGTGTTCTTTTGGTACTGGTTTTCTGTAGATAGAATCAAATTGAAAACCAAAGCCTTTATTATAATAGTAGAAAACAGAACGATAACGTAACAAGAGTAAAACTCCCCAAAGAGAACTACGTTCTCTCCCTCGGCCTAATCCGATAGAACCCTCAAAAGCTCTCTCTAGCTTGGATGATTCTTACAATGAGACTTAACCCCTATATATATATTAAAACCCTAAAACGAAAAGGAAAACAAAGAAATAGAAACACCAATGATAAAAAGGAAATTTAACTAATAACTAATACGTATCATTGCCGCCCGCTTGAAAATCAGCCTTGTCCCCAAGGCTGGATTCCGACAAAAATATGTTATTCCATAGCAATTATCTCGCCATCCACAATGACTTCGTCCTCTGCCAACACCAAAGTTCTAAGAGATTTGTAGGGACAATCATGTAGAAGAGAATAAGGTTGCTTGCATTGGAAACATAGTCCTTTCGCCTTCATGTCGAGATATTTTTGATGTGAATATTGACGTGTACCCCTTGGCCTACAAGAGTTGCTGCTTGAACCACCATTATAAGATGATTGGGCGTGTGTTGACATTGCTGGTTTTCCACTATCAAGAACTCGTAGGGAATGATTTGGAGTTCCCGAGCCTTTACGATATGGTAGGGTTCTGGTCACAGTAGTCTCTGACCATCCTGAACCACCACTGTCCTTAAATTGCCTTAATGCACTATCCGGTGGTTTGCCTTTTTCCCCATAATAAAAATCTAGCTCCCTTTCAATAGACCGTGCAACACGTATTGCAGTTCGCAATTCTCTAGTGTCGTGTGGACGAAATTTCACACGAATCTCTTCTTTTAACCCGCTGAGAAATAATCCCAATTGAAGATGCTGATCTATAAGAGGAATTTGAGCTGCTCAAGCGAGAAGTTGTTGACAAACTCATCCACTGAACCTGTTTGATGAAGAGCTGCTAACTGTTCGAACGGAGATGCAGTAACATCTCCTCCAAACTGTTCCATCAATTATGTCTTAAGTTGTATCCAAGACAGTGTTGGGATTTGTTGGCGAAGCCACTGTAACCAGTGCAAAGCATCTCCTTCC
Organism: Eutrema heterophyllum; assembly: GCA_002933915.1. Lineage (NCBI taxonomy): Eukaryota > Viridiplantae > Streptophyta > Magnoliopsida > Brassicales > Brassicaceae > Eutrema > Eutrema heterophyllum. Next base: position 1,131,306 of record PKMM01000535.1, read on the forward strand.
ATGCTCATGAAGTCAATCTCAACCTTCTGAACTTCATGTGTCTGCTGCAAGGAGAAATATTGTTCACCTCGAGCCAACCATCCAAGTGGATCATCACCATTGAAGCTCGACATCTCAACACGTCGCACAACACATGGGCTGACATCGTGATGAGTTTCAGCAGCAACTTGCGGTTCGGTAATGTTGCTTTTGGTTGCTGCAGGTTCGTTATTTATTGGTGTGATAGTACTCTGCTGAGTACTAGCAACCAATTTCTGAAGAAGTTCCTGCAGATCATCCATCTTGGAGTTCAACCCATCGATTTTAGTAGACAGAACCTCGTGATTCTTCTCTAACTCTTCTAAGCGTTCTTCTTGTCTCGTCTTCGTCATTCTTTAGGCGTTCGTCTTTAGGTCGGACCAATTGTTAGAGATAGAATCGAATTGAAAACCAAAACCTTTATTATAATAGTAGACTAGAGTTTTAAAAGCGTAATTTTTTTTTATCACCGGAAACAAATGACCACATAACCATTGTTTTTTTCGGTATAAATTCGAGTTTCTCCCATCTCTGAGTTACCTCTTGGAATGAATCTTATGACCGTGTTTGATTCTAATATTAAAGAGGTTTCAATTATTCGTAAATTGGATTGATTTTACTTATCTCTTATTTCCTTTCCATGTTTTTCTTTTCCTTCATCATCGTATCCGAATTCTTCTTCATCGGCCATGTCTTATCTTTCACTTTTTCTTCTTCCTTTTCGTCGTCTTCGACCTCTACTTCTTCTTCGTTATCGTTTTTCTCTTCTCCGACTTCTTCATCTTCTTTTCTTTCAGTTTTTCTTCGTCTTGTTCTTACGATTTTTGTTTTCCCTATTGTTCTTTCTATTGTCTTTTATCATCCAGCTTCTTATTCTTCATCATCTTCTTATTTGAGTTCTTCTTCTTCTTTTTCTTTTTCTTTTGGTTTTTCTCCTTCATTGTATTTTCTTTCTTCTATTTATTTTTGGGAGTTTGGAAGTTGTCGGATGTATATTTTCACATCTTTTATGGGCTTGACTATCTTTACACACACGATCAGTTTCAAAGAATCTTGCGAAGTAGAAGCACATAAATAACGTGGACACATATTATCCGACCATTCAAACATGAACCCTCATCTTGAAACAAAGGGGAAATGTAGTTTGAAAGCTGAAACAAAGTCACAATAATGTCTAAATGAAACATAATACACAATCATCTTAGGATACAAATTTCTTCATTACAACTGTTTGTAGCAAGTATAGGCCACAATTTCTGAAGCAGCAACACAAACAACAGCAAGAGCGGCATATATATGTATCTTCTTGCTCACAACTCTCTAATCATGTTGGTTTCTGCATACCTTAAGTGTCACTATTTATTCTAAAGAAAATATTTTTCACAATTTATATTTCCGGTGTAAGCTGTTTATAGTTGTTCTCACATTCAAGTTGATTATCTTCATAAATAATAACATAGTTGTGTCTTGACAAAAGGAGGAGTTGTTCCCATTTTGTTGGCAACAACCATTAGGTTCTGAAGCTCGTGAATGGCAACAAAAACATCGGTTATATATGTAAACTGATGATTCTTGAGTTACTTTCCCATTGCTCTTTATTGTATGGATGTCAAGCCAGGGCAGGCTCAATTGTCTCTTTGATGCTTGCGAATATCTTCTTCACTATAATTGGAATTCACAATACACAACGCTAAATCGGTATGATTAACATCTCTTCGATTCCTCAAAATTTAACTGAGATAAATAAACCTTAAACATGAAGATCCAAACAAAATCTCAAGTCCGAAGCAAAACTCTTTTTGGATAAACCTTACACATTCTGAAACCAGAAACGAAGTCGAGATGGAGGAGCATAAACAAATTAGCCACACTCCTGCTTGTATAAGTATTTACATGTATTATATGTATTTACATATATGACTATATACACACTAATAGTTATTTTTGATTTTGTTCGTTGGCTTCATAAATGTTTGAATGGATGATAGTAATGGTTTCTGTTTTGCTCGAGTGATATTTTTTCGCTGCCATTATTTCATATAAAACACTCGAAAATACAAATGATGTTCTCTGTCTGAAACCATATCAAGATTTGTTGCTTTATAACAAATGTTTGGAGTCAATGCCATTAAGCCAATCAAACAAACCAAGTTTAAAATCTCCACCATAAGATTTAACCTGTGAAACAGCAATCCATTGAAGAAAGGATTTGAGTTCAAAATCTCCACCATAAGCACCACATCCCCAATTCCCTGTAGCAACACCGACTCCATCTTCAGGGAAGACAGCTGGCGTCGGGAAGATAGAGTGGGGATTAGATGCCTCCTTTGGATCAAAATTGTCGGTCGAAGTCGGTTCTCCGGTCCGATTGAGAATTGAGACAGCAAAGACGGATTGCTCTGGAGAGACCTTAACGCAATCTCACTTTCAATGCAAATAAAATTCGGCTTCGTTGTTTACTTTTTCTATCTTCTGGTTTGCTTTTGTAATCTTTGGTTCAATATTTGTAAATCCGGTTGATCCGGGGTTTGGGTTGATTGTAATTTAATATAATATATTTATTAAAAAATAAAAAGACGAACATAAAAAGCAAATTAAGTAACACAAAAAAAGCAATTCAAATAGATGTAAGCGATCTCAAATTGATCAAAAGCTAAACGTTTTCATAAAAGAATATAAAATTAAAAATAGGACATTTGTCTTTTGTCTTCTTATATTTTTTTGGGTTTTTTTGTGTGTTTTTCTTCAGCTTTGGATTACTTAAACTCGAGTGTTCCACTCTGACAGCTTCCTCAACATGGTCTAATGATCCTGATAACAATGTTAAACTTAAAACCCAGTTCTCGTTCATTCATGTTCTAATAACTCATGGACAAAAAATAACACAACACAAGCAAAGAGTTTGCTCAGTAGATCAGTTACGAACAATTTGAACACCAACATAGTGACCAACAAAGCTAATGTGATGTGATCTTCATCCCATTCTTTAAATTCCCCTAAAATAAAAACGTTTGTTAGCACAAGAGTGAATCTAAAGCTACTCCAAAATTGAATAAAGTGATCACATAAAGACAACCTTTTTCATGTTAAAATACCAAATTGAGAATGTCCCCAAACGTTAGCGTGATATTCTCCATAATCTACCCTAGCAAAATATGGCAATCTACCTAATCTCTGCAACTCAAAACCAAACCACTGAAAAAGGAGAAAAAGAGACTTTTAAGAATTATAAAAAAAGGAAATTGAATCGAGAAAATCAAAAGTTGGTATGTTGGTCATCGTCTTAAAGCATATAGTTATTCATCTTGCGAGTCAACTCATGCCTTTGGTGAATCAAGTGGAAGACTGAAACCACCATGTGCAAAGTTTTGTTGGTAGATCCCAATATTTGTTCCATCCACTATAGCTTCGTACTCTCCATGTTTTTTCTAGCCAGTCCTGTCAAACAGTTGTGCAGCATTTAACAAAGATTGAAATTTGAAATACTCAAAATAAAATATTGTTTGTATATCTTCAAAAGAGACTCCGTTTTAAACATCAAACTTAGTAGAATTCCACCATGAACAATAGGAGACAACTACAATACGTCAAATGAAATCGAAACCACAGAAACACAGAAGCTATCCTATTTTTCGATTACTACATGTAGTAGTATAGCTATAACTTTCACATTCAGAACTCGGACAATGTTTCCTGATTGATGAAAATTTGTGCTAAAAGTGACTAAGACTTAAGAGAAGAGATCGAACTCTCTTGTGCACTAAAAACTCCAAGACATTATAGGTTTCTCTAAATGCTTATAAAAGTTAACTAAGCTAAACATTAACTTGCACTCTATGGGAATATCAATCTTATGCAAATTTTTATATTCCAAACTTATTAGAAGCAAACTAAGAGAATCCGGAAACCATCAATTCTTTCTCTAACCTGAAACACGCTGAAGTCCATCTTTGTCATGCACGAGTTCATCTTTGACTTCCTCTCCATAGCCAAGCTAAACATAAACGTGTACTCTCCGGGAATATCAATCTTATGCAAAGTTTTATATTCCAAACTTATTAGAAGCAAACTAAGAGAATCCGGAAACCATCAATTCTTTCTCTAACCTGAAACACGCTGAAGTCCATCTTTGTCATGCACGAGTTCATCTTTGACTTCCTCTCCATAGCCAAGCTAAACATAAACGTGTACTCTCCGGAAATATCAATCTTATGCAAAGTTTTATATTCCAAACTTATTAGAAGCAAACTAAGAGAATCCGGAACCCATCAATTCTTTCTCTAACCTGAAACACGCTGAAGTCCATCTTTGTCATGCATGAGTTCATCTTTGACTTCCTCTCCATAGCCAAGCTAAACATAAACGTGTACTCTCCGGGAATATCAATCTTATGCAAAGTTTTATATTCCAAACTTATTAGAAGCAAACTAAGAGAATCCGGAACCAATCAATTCTTTCTCTAACCTGAAACACGCTGAAGTCCATCTTTGTCAAGCACGAGTTCATCTTTGACTTCCTCTCCATAGCCAAAGACACCAAAGAATCCACAAACTTCTGTGTTTCTACCTCATTGGTATCTACGCAAGCCAACTGCTCATTGTAGCTCAAACATTCTCGACTGAGCTAACATTACCTTTCTCCACAATCCATTTGCATTTCCAACCCACCATGCTCACGCCACCAACCTCCATGCTTCAAAATAACTTCTTTAAGCATCTCAGCATCAGAACCAATCCCATTATCACTAACCTCACCAGCTTTCTCTCCACGAACCATTACTCGATAATTTTCAAAGTTTCTTCACAAACGCAGCCAACATATTCCCTTAATTTATTTAAATATCTATAAACTCTGTTATCTCGGCTCGTGGCCGCGCTAACTTTCATCAACGTCGAGATCTCAGCCTCCATTCAGAATCTTGTTTATCATAAATCAAGAACGCCAATATTGCCCACAAACGGTCTACCATACCTTTAAAGTGCATAGAACAGTCAGCCAAACTGTACACTGTACAACCTCAAATACTATTGGGGGAATCATCAGCGGCAGAAATGTACTCAGGATACATAAAGACATATGCAAATAATTTAAATTACAGAAGCACTCAAATTAGAGAGAAAAAAGTGGCATAATCATCTGTCTAAGTAAGGACCTCTTTTAAGCCTCTAAACAAATTATGTTCCCTTTTGTTACTCTGCCATTATAAGTATATTAATATATTTTTACTGCAGCTGTTAAGATATAAAGTAATGAGAAGTAATGAGAACTACCAAGAATCTCATACAAAACACAAAATGTAGGTTATTGTTTGTCGCAGTATAGTTTTCAATCAAAGTAAGAACATCTACCTTGCAAATGATGTAATTGGCAACTCATTCCACTAACTTTTTAGTCTCAACGCCATTTATAAATTTCTAAAAAGTAGAGTATGCAAAAGACCACGATATGTTAAAACATGATCGAAAAGTCTATATATCTTGAACTTCTGATACGTCAATTAAACATCACAGGAAAGTCCTTTAGTTACAAACTAGTTTCAAGTAATAAGGGTAAAAAAGTTTAGAAGTTTACCTGATGGCTTTAGAACAAAGGTTACCACATGTCACTGCAACGGGAAAGATATGCAATAACAAACACAAAATATATATTCAGAAATCACCTAAGAGGATCACAGAGAATTAGGGATATACATATGTATCATACGTTGAACGTTAACGAAGCGATATGGAGCACGAATATAAAAAACTTAAGCATGTTACTTATATAGGAATCACTGCTGAAAGTCGAAGGGACAAATGGCAGCACAGACACCTAATGGTCCCTAAGACTATATGTATCAACTCCATTCGACACATCGGGGACATATCCACCCATCTGTAGTGTCGGCATTCCACACGCATTCCTTACAACCTCTGCGAGAAAAAATGAGTACCAAAAAAAGTAATCAGTATAATTATGTTCTACTTGCCTATCATATCATCGAAACCTGCCAAAAAATTAACCTAGCCCATGAAAGATAATACCATGTGCATTCTTTAAGGTCTTCCCTTGCTCAGTCGTGATGTTCATAGCAAACCTTATCCTAAATTAAGATCAAAAGTTTTCAGTCAAGGACATGTCAAGCCCGAAACAACCTGAGCCAATTACAGCTTGAACAAAATAGGAACATACTTCTTCATCATCAGATCTACAAACGAATTCATGTGATGTATGCATCTTTAGCTGCATAAACATCCTTTCTAGGAATATAAAGTCCGAAGCAAACCATAATTTTATGGATGAATCATACACATTCCCAAACCAGAAACCAAATCGAGATCGGAGCAGCATAAACGAGTTATGATCCGATCGATAAGTCATAGAGCAATATTCTCTAGCAATCAATCGCAAAGCTGAAAATACGAAATCCTCCCCATTCATCATGAACACAAACCCAAAGTCTAGAAATAAAAAAACAAAACCTTAATTCGGAAATCCAGAAAACCAATCAAAGCGGGGAAGAAATACATAAAATCAAAACTGAGAAGTATGATTTTTCGAAACAAACTTGACGTAGGAGATCAAATTTAGGACCGAATAACCTCAAGAGCATTAAGAGTCCTATCAATATCCTCGGAAGATTTCCTTATGGCGTGCGCCGAGACTCCAACACAGTTAACCCAATATCCAATAACCGACCAAGTCAACAAAATTTAAGAGAGAATCACAGACCTCTCGATGACGAACTTAGCTTCTTCCATAGAATTTCCATGTGCCGAGCCGTGCATAAAAGCAGCAAAAATTACCAGACAAAGTTTTGAATGCTAAAAGTGTGTCATCATCAGAGTAACGGTTTAAGCATGAATGAGAAAAAAATACATCCTTTTAGTTCTAGCTTCGGTAATTGGTGTAACAGCAGAAACCCAGATTTCCAATCATACACACATAGAACATCCCAGGTTATTGAGCTTGCCTTGTTTATCGAGAAGGATGATGATGGCCGAGCTTTTCCAGCAAGAGGACCTTTGCGAACAGGCCCAGCTCCTCTTCCAGCTCCGAGAAAACCATTTTGTTATCAACAGCCATGATTAATCGAACAAAACTCGTCGGAAGCCTGACAATCATATTCCTACACTATCAATAGCCATGACAATCCAAAATTGAGAATTAAGAGCTCGAAAGGTGGTCAGACCTTACAACACATAAACCATTGAAAAACTATGAAGAAGAAGCAAGCAATTGACATGGCGGCAATATCGAAAGACAATACCTAGAGTTTTATATATAGTAGTCATACGAGCTAGGGTTTTAGTTTTTTTACGACCTAGGGTTTTAGTTTTTTTATTTTAGTAAAACGGTGGCCGCATGTCAATTGGGCTATAGCCCCAAATAAGTTTTTCGCGTTTAAACCCAATAGTAACCTACACGACCCATTAGTAAATTAAATCGGTTTACAAAACTCATATGGTTTTTTGGTATGACATTAACATGTAAACCATCGATTAGGGTATTAACGACTTTTTGCAGAGGGGCAGTAGAATAATTAACCACCATGAGGGTGAATGAGAGAGCTTTTAACTCAAAATCTACTTCGCATTTAATATATATGAAAACAGAACGATAACGTAACAAGAGTAAAACTCCCCAAAAAGAACTACGTTCTCTCCCTCGGCCTAATCCGATAGAACCCTCCAAAGCTCTCTCTAGCTTGGATGATTCTTACAATGAGACTTAACCCCTATATATATATATTAAAACCCTAAAACGAAAAGGAAAATAAAGAAATAGAATCACCAATGATAAAAAGGAAATTTAACTAATAACTAATACGTATCATTTTCATTGAAATAAACCTCTACCCACTCGATTATCCTTTTCCAATTAAAACTAGAGCTTACTAGTAAGCTTCTAAACCCCACAATCAAACTGTCCATCTGAGCAAAGTTAGTTTTCACTAATGAAAGTGTTTGAGCATCTTTCTTTACTTCAATTTGCATCCAGTACAACTCTCTCAAGACCCAGAAATTGTGACCCCAACATCTCTTGCGACCTTGTTTCCGTTACCACTAACCTTGATGTCTTTTCTCAACTTGCTTGAACAGAATCCCGCCGCTTTACAAACCCCAATTGGCACGAAAACTTCTTGACAGGAATTTTCACGTGAAAAAATCGCAGTATTTTGTTTATTCTCACGTGAAAAAAATAGGATTAGATATAAAAATCGCAGTATTTAATAACAAAAACAAAAAACAACTAGGTAGCTAGCTAGTAATGATTTTTCGCGCGTCTGAACTATTTCATAAATATCTGATCATATATATGTGGTTTGTTTGTGGAATCTTGATGCATGTTATGCGGTACATTACATTAAGTTTATATTTATTAATAACGTTGTTGTAAAGTTTACACAAGCGACCATACAAATTAAGATGGGAGGATACAAAATGCGCAAACACAACGTTGTACGGTCTTGGATTAGAGAAACGAATCCATCCTTTGGCTGCCTTCTGGAAACTCGTGTTCAAGAAGTCAACTACCCTTCTATTATAGATAGTGTTTTCAACGGTTGGAGCTCTATTACAAATTACGATTATCATCGTTTAGGTCAGATATGGCTGCTCTGGTCTGACGATGTTTTAATTATCCCGCTTTACAAAAGTCCTCAAGTCATTGCAGTTTCAGTTGTTGTTTCAACGGGAACAAGTTTCATTTGCTGTTGTGTCTATGCATCAAATTTCAGACGGGAGCGGACAATCTTGTGGGAAGAGTTACAGAAAATTCAGAATAATTTCGTTGATGGAAACACGCCTTGGATTGTATTAGGAGATTTCAACGAAACTTTAGCTTCTTCGTACACTCAAGGACGCATGACACTTTATCTGATCAAGCGGGAATGCGGGAATTCCAAACTTTAGTTTCAGATTTTGAGCTCATGGATTTAGGCTACCATGGCCCCAACTTCACTTGGTGGAACCAAATGGAAGCATGTCCAATTGGGAAAAAACTGGATCGCGCATTGGTAAACATGGCCTGGAATTCGACTTACCCCCAATCATATGCATCATTCGAGACAAATGGTATATCGGACCATACTAGAAGTCTGATTCACTCTTCAAGGGAAAAGTTCAAACAAGAGGCGTCATTTCCAATTTTTCAATTACCTGGTAGATATTCCAGAATTTCTTGATGTTGTTTCTCAGGTTTGGGAAGGAACGACGCCTCTATATCACTCTCGATCGGCCCTGTTTAGATTCCATCGGAAACTGAAATCACTAAAGCCCTATCTTTGTGCGTTAAACAAGAACAAGTACGGGGACATCTCTCGGAGAACTAAAGATTCTTTTGATTTGCTATGTGAGAAACATAATAGTGCTCTACTCTCTCCTAATGCGGATAATGTGGCTGCTGCATCTGAAGCTTCAGAAGTGTGGAACCGTCTCGCTAAAATAGAGGAAAAAATATTTGGGCAGAAATCTCGTATCACTTGGTTGCGGTTCGGCGATCAAAATACAAAATTTTATCACCACACCACTCAATGCAGAAAAGGAAAAAACACAATCAAGAGGCTGATCAACTCTGAAGGTGTTGCTCTATCTGAACTTAGCGATATCAAGGAAGAGGCGATTTCTCATTTCAGCAAATTCCTTCAACATAATAGCCCCCACGAGTCTTCTTATACAGTGGAATCGCTGGAAGATTTAATATAGTACAAATGCCCTTTGGAGATGTCTGAGTTGTTAACAAGAGAAGTAACAACAAAGGAAGTAAAAGCTGTTCTTCAATCATTGCCGAGAAACAAAACTCCATGGCCAGATGGATTCACTGCGGAGTTCTTTGTTGCTGCTTGGCCTATCATTGGCTCTGATTTTGTGGTTTCGGTGCAATCCTTTTTCATATATGGGTTCATGCCAAAAGGAGTTAATTCTACAATGCTTTGCCTAGCGCCGAAAAACACATAAGCAAAAGAGATTAGAGATTACCAACCAATAGCCTGATGCAACATTATCTACAAGGTCATTTCTAAAATCCTAGCAAATTGCCTCAAAATAGTTCTACATGTATGGTGCCTAACCAAAGTGCATTCATAAAAGGTCGTTTACTTTTGGAAAATCTGCTTCTTGCCACTGAGATATTAAAAGATTACCATAAAGATTCATCTTCTCCACGATGTGCATTAAAGGTGGATATAGCAAAGGCCTTCGACACAGTCCGCTGGGACTTCATAATCAAAACCCTTCAAGCAATGGGATTTCCAGAATTATTCATCATGTGGATAAGAGGTTTGCATATCCACGGCAGCTTTCTCGGTTTTGTTTTATAGAGATTTGGAAGGTTTTTTCACTAGCAATCGAGGACTAAAACAAGGTTGCACTCTATCTCATTATCTTTTCGTCATTGCAATAAATGTTCTCTCTCTCATGTTGAATAAGGCGGCATTGGAGGGAAGGATTGGATACCACATCTAGTGTAAAGAACTAAACATAACTCATTTGAGCTTTGCGGACGACATGCTAGTCTTTATGGATGGTTCCTCCCAATCTCTTCGAGGTGTGATGGGTGTGTTGCAAGATTTTGAGCGAAAGTCTGGGCTGAGTATAAACGTGGTAAAATCTTCGTTGTTCATAGTTGGACGTACCTTGACCACCTTACCTCAAGATGCTCAAGACATGGGTTTCAAGTTGGAGAAGCTTCTTATTCGTTACCTTGGTTTTCCTCTAACAACAAAGAGCATGACAAAAGTCGACCACGAACCCCTAGTTGATAAAATACGAAGCCGATTCACTTCTTGGTCAAGTAAGTCCCTCTCTTTCGCTGGTCGACTCCAACTAATAAAGTCGGTAATTGCAAGCATAACAAATTTCTGGTGCTCCGCTTTCTGTTTGCCGAAACGATGTTTTGATACGATTTGAGAGTATGTGCTCTGCGTTTTTGTGGTCGAGATCTCCACATAACACTTCTAAAGCAAAGGTGGCTTGGTCAGATGTATGTAAACCAAAGAAAGAAGGAGGTCTTGGTATTCGCAAATTGAAGGACTCCTCACGGGGTTTCTCTCTTAAACTCATTTGGAGGCTATTTGATAAGACTAGCTCGCTTTGGGTAGTTTGGACGAAACATTATCTACTTCGCTTCTCTTCGTTCTGGGATGCCCCTGCAAATACTAGAGGTTCTTGGATTTAGAAAAAGCTTTTAAAGTTCCGTCCTATAGCATCGACTTTCATTCGCCATGAGATCAGAAACGGCGAATCCACTTTTTCTGGCTTGATAATTGGCTACAAACGGGAATATTTATAGATTCAACTGGAGAAGTGGGAATTAGATACTTGGGAATTTCAAGACTAGCGACGGTGGCTGATGCGGTATGCAATGGAACGTGGTCGCTTCGTCATTGTCGAAGCAGCACACTTCGTGATTTTCAGATCCGTATTTTATCATCAATGGTTCCTTCTCATTTGGTTGGCCCAGATATTGTTTTGTGGCGTCATGATCATCATGTTTATAAAGACCATGTCTCATCCAAAACTACTTGGGAGCAGATACAAGAAAGAGGTATGACTTCGGGATGGAGTTCTATGGTTTGGTTCTCTCAATCGATCCCAAGGTATGGATTTATCACTTGACTAGCGCTGAGGGACAAGCTTTCTACAGGTGATAAGATGAGACAATGGGGCGTTACCCAACCTTGCTTGCTTTGCGGGGAAAGAAATGAGACAAGAGATCATCTATTTTTCGCTTGTCGATATATACTCTTTTACAATTTGGAATTGGATTTGTTGGGGACATTTTCAGGGCCGGCCAAACCCGGACTATAGAACAATACCATCATATCGGTCTCGAGAAGGAGGAACAACATGATGGACTCGGTTCTAGCCAGACTTGTTCTTCAAGCTTCGATCTACAAAATCTGGCAAGAGAGAAATGGAAGACGTCATCTACGTCCTCCTCGACTTGCTCTACTTCTTGCCCACTCCATAGACAGGGATATCTGCCTCCGGCTTCGTTCACTACATCCGACACAAATTGACGAGAACATCCCCATCTTCAACAGATGGCGCCAAGTACAAACTATTCCAACTTCGACAACCTAAACTTTTTCTTCAAACTAAAGCTTCTCTTGAAACTATAGGGTCTTATATCCTTATTTTCTAATGTCTTAGCTTTGGTTATGTTGATTTTCTTGTGAAAACTGTACCGATGTACAGTCACATTTTGTTGAATAATAATTATAACATTTCAGCAAAAAAAAAAAAAAAAAAAGATGGAGGATATATAATTGAATAAAAATTACCATTTGAGGACAAACATCACGTGACATGCAAAACTTATAGACTCCTATACCGTTGAAAGTCCGATAGCTCCAAAGAAGAACAAAACTGATTACAAAAGATGTTGACATTAATTTTTTTCAAATCGTTTGATCAAAAAAAAAATATTAAATTAAATTAAATTTCTATTAAAAAAATAGAGGGAAAATATTGGCATTATTAGCTCTTCTTTAACTACTGATTTTTTTTTTTTGGAAGTAAAAACACTCTATACGAATTAAATGGTAACAAAAATCCACCTTGACATGCATATATAAAAGATTTTGATATAAAGCTTTGGTTTTTTTATCGAAAGCTTGACATGCATTAATGCATATGTTATGCTTATAAAGTTATAATACACACACATGGACGACGTTAAATCCGATACAACTAAATCTGAATATTTATAATTTGCTAATATAATTGGTGTATGTTCATCTCTATGAACAAAATAATAAGTCAAAATTTACAGTCAATGATTTGACAAACTCGGTTTTCAAATGTTTTTGTAATTAGTTGGATGTGTAATCCTTTTCACCTTTTCAAAAATGAGACAACGCCAATGTAGGCATGAATGTAACAAAATAAGTACTCATAATATATATATATATATATATATATATATNCAGAATCAAATCGTCGTTATCAATCAAATCGTAAATAAATATGGGTGTCAGCTTTATGCCAAAAACTGCATGTTAGCAATATAGTGGAAACTACAACACACATTATTCTTTAGACGTATGTGAATTGTAGTCTGTGTAGATGGCAATATGTTTGCTAAACACCGTTGGAAATAGAATGGCTATATAGGTTGTGGGAATCGACACATCTTCAAGTTGTTAACAAATAAAACACCTAACAAAAATTTACATTTTCAACCTTAAGGTCATATATATAAAATATACAAATACGTCGTATTCATACGTACGTATATGCATAACTACACGTATACAACACCTACTAATTTCATTATCGCCGGATGCTCATTCAAATTCTCTACGACATTTAATGTGCAAAATCAATGTAAAGGCTTTCGAAAACAGGCCGGTGTGGTCGTTTGGAGGAGCCATTGCTTCTGTTGCTTTTTTTTTCTGGTCTCGAAACTATCGTTCAATAAAATACTTCGATTAAAATAAAAATTCAAATTTTGTCACCCATTTATTTTGTTTCGCAACAGGTGACCAAGCTTAGAGATGGGCTCGCAATGGGCCTAGCTTTCAATCACGCAGTCCTGGACGGAACCGCCACGTGGCATTTCATGAGCTCATGGGCCGAGATCTGTCGTGGGGGCAATTCCATCTCGACCCAACCTTTCCTCGACCGATCCAAGGCCCGTGACACGCGCGTGAAGCTCGACCTCACTTCACCTAAGGACCCAAACGCCGCCTCCAACGGCGACGACGCCACGTCGAAACCGCCTCAGCTGGTGGAGAAGATCTTCAGGTTCTCGGACTCCGCCATCCACACGATCAAGTCAAGAGCCAATTCGGTCATCTCATCCGACGGCTCGAAACCTTTCTCCACTTTCCAGTCCCTCACATCACACATCTGGTGCCACGTCACGCTCGCGCGTGGGCTCAAACCCGAGGACATCACCGTCTTCACCATCTTCGCCGACTTCACGGGGACCGCGGCGGGGCTCCTGGCGGCGCACGGCCGGAGTTTGGGGCGTCGGTCATCCAGAAAGCGATCACGGCTCACGACGCGCGTGCGATAGACGCGCGGAACGAGGAGTGGGAGAAATCGCCGAAGATCTTTCAGTTCAAAGACGCCGGAGTGAACTGCGTGGCGGTGGGGAGCTCACCGAGGTTCCGGGTGTACGAGGTGGATTTCGGTTGGGGAAAACCGGAGACAGTTCGGAGCGGGTCGAACAATCGGTTCAACGGGATGATGTATCTGTACAAAGGAAAAACTGGATGTATAAGCATCGATGTGGAGATCATTATGGAAGCTTATAGTGTGTGGTTTGGAACTCTCAAGTGTTTAAACGATGTTTTTGTTGTTGAAAATTAAAATGCACTTATTAGTTGTTATCCAATCTTGAAAAGTTGAGTGAGATGTAATATAATTAGGCACTGGTTTATGCATTGTTCTAAGTTTAAAATTTATACTTGAAAGTATAAACCCCCTAGATAATGGTAAGCATTGCTTTGCTGTTCTAGCATCCATGTTTTGACAGAAATATGGCAACTCAGTATAAGTATTCTTGTGATCTTTGTAGATTTCCTTAAAAGATTTCTCTTGGTGTCTCTCTTATACGCTGTTTTGATCAACTCGGTTCTTCAATTTCCTTAAATCAATTTAAATTCGCTATATTTTTTTTTTCAACATATATATTATGTGATTTCCTTTTATTTTTTCGACATATTTCTTTTTAAGTAAAGAAACCTTTAGGAGTAGGTACGGAGCAGATATCCCGGGAAATTATACTATTTGTGATTTGTTCCGTTTTTACCGAATATTTAATTTTGTGATTTGCTTTGCTCCGGAAATATACAGATATCCGGAAAATTTACTAATATTTGCGGATATCTATCGCATTCCATTCAATACAAACAAAAACTAAAAAAAAAGTTTATAATGCATTTTTTTATCCAATATGAACTAACAAGTAGAAAACATGTGAAATCATCTAGTTTCATTTTTTTTATATAAAGAATGATAGACAAAATAATCATACAACAAAATTAATATTTTCACTTAAACGTCAGTATAAACATTTTTATTAATATTCAATTAATTATTACAGAGTTTATATATTTTTATCGTGCATATTTTTTTTTTGACATTTTTTATTTATTAAAAAAGTAAAGAAAATGTAAATAAACATTATAAATTTATAACATATTATGTATATATATATATATATGATCTACGGATCAGAGCGGATATCCGATCTCCCTAAAATTAGTATTTGTGATTTGCTTTGTTTTACACGGATATTACATTTTAGCATTTGTTTTGGTTTTAATCTTTATGGATATCCGGTTAATCGAAACGAATACCGAATTGAAGCGAATCTAAACGGATAATTGCCCGCCCTAGAAACCTTTATCTATTCGAAGAATAACAAAACACCCTATAAAGTAAAAAAAAAAGATTTCTCTGGGTCTCTCAGAAACTAGGAGAAACGACCGGAAGAGAAAAAAACAAGCTTTGAGTTCGATGTCGAATTCAGCCGCCGAAGAGTCACCGCATAAAAGGAAGAAGACTTGTCCGCCTCCATCTCCATTATCCTTGCTGCCAGATGAGATGGTTCTAAGCTGCATGTCTCGAGTGTCGAGATCGGACCAGGCGGCCTTATCTCTCGTCTCGAGGAGCTATCGCTTTCTAGTGGCTTCACCAGAGCTCTACAAGATGCGATCGCAACTTGGTTGCACCGAGAATTGCGTCTATGTATGCTTACGCAGCCCTCCTGAGCCAACCCCACGCTGGTTTATCCTCCTCCGGGCGAATCGGCTTCTGAGCCCGATCCCGTCATTCCCCTCTCAGGCTCCGGAAGGATCCTCCGTGGTGGCGCTGGATTGGGGGATCTATGTAATTGGTGGATTGAGAAAGAGGAAGGCTACTTCGGATGTCTTGCTTTTGGATTGTAGGACTCACACGTGGCGCCAAGTCCCTTCCATGGGAGGGCGCCGGGTTTCCGCGGCTGCTGGAGTCGTAGGCGGGAAGATTTACGTGTTCGGAGGCTGCTGTGACCCGGATTCCTCAAATTGGGCAGAGGTATATGACCCAAAGACCCAAACTTGGGATGCTTTGCCAGCAATGCCGGATCACAGGACACGCTGTCAGTTAATCCACGACAGTGTGGTCGTGAAGGAAGAAAAGGTTTATGCAGTGGATCTTATGGAAAGAACCTATTACTACTCGCCGAGTGAAAGTATATGGGGAAGAGGGAATCATAGTGAACTGCGAGGATACAAAAGGGATTGGTGTGTGATTGATAAAATTATCTACTCTTGTGATCGGTTTGGGGAGTTGTGTTGGTGTGAGCAAGTTCAGTTGGAGTGCTCTGAACCTGAACGAGAGGGGACGTATTGGAGGAAGGTACAGGGTTTGGGATCTCTCAAGGAGAGTCTCTCTAGCTCCAGACTGGTCCACTTTGATGGGAGGTTTGAGGGTCTGTGGGAGTCCCGTAAGATCGAGTATGGTCGCGACACCAAGCTGATAGATGTACTTCCTGGAGCCAGACTCAGCAAATCTGGTCCTAACCTTGTGCTCTTCTGGGATGTCATCGAGGGGGATCATCTTGAGATTTGGTGTGCAGAGATTTCCTTGGAGAGACGCCAAAAAGGAGCCGAGATTTGGGGCAACATTGAGTGGTCTCATCCTGTCATGACCGTTGAACCTTTCTTACACCACTACAAGGTTTTGCATTCAGTTTTTGTCACTCTCTGAACTCGCATCGTCCTTGTTTAATTGTTATTATGCGTTTTCTATCTATATTACATCAGTGAATCCAATAAGTTCTCTTTTGCTGTTTGGTCTTCTCCATGCCTGAATATTGTTGTATGACTACACACACTTTAGAGGTTTTGATGTATATATGTGTGCTCTTGATATTCTCTTATTGATATTTCTTGACTAATCCATAGCCTCTG
The DNA here is from genome assembly GCA_002933915.1 of Eutrema heterophyllum. Classification (NCBI taxonomy): domain Eukaryota; kingdom Viridiplantae; phylum Streptophyta; class Magnoliopsida; order Brassicales; family Brassicaceae; genus Eutrema; species Eutrema heterophyllum. The sequence goes on from PKMM01000535.1 coordinate 1,148,212, forward strand.
GTTAGATGTTTCAGTCGTCACACTCCCACACAATATATTTCCGAGGTAAAACTGTTTTTCCTATTGAACATCTTTGTTGCAAAATAACCTTGATTAAATGCTCCACGAGTCTCCAAGCTGCCTGCTCAAATGCCAATCCCGCAAGCGTTGGAGGCTTGTTCAGAACAAGTGGAAACCCTCGATTAGTGCTTCTGATTACCTCAGAATCTTCAGGAATCACGCCGAGCAATGACAAACCCAACATCTCCTGCACATCTAGCACCGACATCATATCCTCTCCTTTGATCATATCAGTTCTTACTCGGTATGTCATTCGAGCAAACCTGTGACTCTATCGGCGTCTCTGAGCGCTGTTATGTCCGGAGTTGTTACCAGGACTGCTTCGTTTGCCGGAGTTATGGCGGTTATGAATCCGGCATCGATTCCTGCTTCAGGTATGATTGATTGATTCATTCATTCTTAGGCTTCTTGTATCTTTTCAATTTGATTGAACAGACTAATCACACATTGAGTGGCTTCCAAATAGAAGCTAATGTGAAATGTGTGTTTCTGTGAGTAGGATCCAGATTTGGTGCTACTTGATGAGCCTACAAACCATTTGGATCTTGATACTATTGAGTGGCTTGAAGGTTATTTGCAAAAGCAAGAGGTGCCTATTGTTATAATCTCACACGACAGGGCCTTTCTTGATCAGTTGTGTACCAAAATTGTGGAAACTGAGATGGATGTGTCGAGGACATTCGAGGGTGGATCGAAACTCAGCATGCAGCTTGGGAAAAGCAACAGAAAGAGATTGAATCAACAAAGGGCTTGATCACTAAGCTTGGTGCGGGTGCAAATTCTGGTCGTGCTTCTACTGCAGAAAAGGTTAGCAAGCTGCAGAAAAAAAAAACGAAGTTCTTCATTTGCAGAACCCCATTGACATGATTGCTTGCGACTCGAGGAGTTCAAGCTTATAAGTTTCCCTTTTGTGTGCTTTATAACAGAAACTGGAGAGGATCCAAGAACAGGAGCAAATAGAGAAGCCATTTCAGCGGAAGCAAATGAAAATTAGGTTTCCGGAGCGTGGACGCCGTGGAGCTAGTGGAAGATCGGTAGTCACGGTTAAAAACATTGATTTTGGTTTCGAGGATAAGGTGAGTTATTAGAATGAAAGTCACGACAATAAGATAAATCCTTTATTGCTCATGTTTGACCCTGTGGATAATTGTGTATTTGTTGCAAACCAGATGCTATTTAAGAAGGCTAATCTAGCAATTGAAAGAGGAGAGAAATTCGCCATTATTGGCCCGAACAGGTGCGGGAAAAGTACTTTACTGAAGCTAATTATGGGTTTAGAAAAGCCTATGAAAGGTGAAGTTATTCTTGGAGAGCACAATGTACTGCCAAACTACTTTGAACAGAGTCAGGTCTGTTTCACTGGCTCTGGCTGAACAATTGGGATAGGTTCTGTCACTTTATTGACATGATTTTGGTTTTTTGCTAGGCTGAGGTTCTTGATTTGGATAAAACAGTGCTTGAAACAGTTTGTGAAGACTGGAGAAGTGATGATATAAAAGGCCTTCTTGGGCGCTGCAACTTCAAAGCTGACATGCTTGATCGAAAGGTCTCTCTTTTAAGCGGTGGTGAGAAAGCACGCCTTGCTTTCTGCAAGTTTATGGTGACGCCATCTACTCTACTCGTTTTGGATGAACCAACCAATCATTTAGACATTCCTTAAAAAGAAATGCTCGAGGTTCAGTTTCTACTCTTTCTTGGAATCTTTGGATACAATTATAATATAGCTGTTCTTGGACTTGGAAAGAGGCTAATTCTCTAGATCTTTTTGTGAATCAGGAGGCGATAAGAGTACCAAGGTACAGTCATCGACTCATCGCAGTCTCCCACGATAGATACTTCATCAAACAAATCGTTAACAGAGTCATAGAAGTCGAAGATGGTTGTTTAGAAGATTACGCAGGCGACTACAATGTACATTTCGAATTACATTCTCTACTTCGCCAGTATAATTTGATCTCTGAGAAGTCTCAGTTTTAACTTTTTTTGCATATTTGAATGTGTGAATTCTCTCTCTCAGTATTACTTGGAGAAGAATCTGGACGCTAGAGCAAAGGAGCTAGAGAGAGAAGCAGAGCTTGAGGAGAAAGCTCCAAAAGTGAAGGCAAAGTCAAAGATGTCAAAAGCTGAGAAAAAAGCGAGGAAGAAGCAGAAGATGCAAGCGTTTCAACAGGCTAAACAGAAATCAAAGGCCAGCAAGAACTCCAAGAGATGTAATTGAAAATACGAAAACTGAAAGGAGTCATATTTATAAAAAAAAAGTCTTCTTACAGTCGGTCACAAGATCTTTTATTGTGGAATGTATATAGATACCTTTAGAAATGCAGAGTATTAATGTTTCTAAACACTTGAACCCCATTGGGTAAATTAAGAAACTTTATTGTCTCAAAAATGGATTAGAGGCTGCTTATGGTGACATGAATCAAGTTTTCTCTTTTCTTTTTTTTTGGTTGAACCTAACCAAACCGAACCGAAAATGTATTTTTCAATTGAGCTATTTAATTGAAAATTTGAAACCGTTCAATTCAAACCGGTTGGTTCTATCGTAAACCTCGGATAAAAACTCAAAATGACCAAAAAAACGGTTATCCCGTAACCCTATCCGGGTTCTACCTTCTCTTCCTCCTCAGTGTTGTTTAAACTTTTAACCAGGGGCAAAGGTGGAATTTGGAAAACACCGACTTAGACAAAACGAATGTTCAGATCCTTGTAGGAGTTAATTTAACCGAGATTTCTAGTCTGCTTTGATTGGAGAACTGTAATCATGGTCGGAGTTCTTCTGGGCTTGCCTGGGGATTGGGCATAAGACGAGCTTGAGTCCTCTGATCACTGCACAACAAAAATCGGCGGTCTTCCGGTAAATCCCTTATCGCCTCTGTGTTCATCCTTTTTCACAGAAAATTTCAATTCTTTCCTTCTGGGTTTTGATCGTACCTTAAGGATTGGCCGCCATTGCCCGATGATACACTGAGACCACAACTTCACAACTGTTGTTCATGTGGAAGTAGACTTTCTCTTGTAGGTCAGGTTTTTCGTCCGAATCAAAAGTCTTTACTTTTTTTTTTCCCTTTTTAATGTTTAAGAACCTGAAAATTTTCAAGGGTTTGGATTTTTAGATAAATCACGGTTTCTTTCTCTGTATTTAGGTGTATGCTCCAATCTCAACTGAAAATTCGGACATCAAAGAGCGTACGCTCTATATATTTGGTTGCTTGATGCCTAAATGTGGAACTTCTGAGCAAAGGTTTTGCCTTTTAATTTTTTTCCCCTTCTGATTCTCTGATGCACTTGTCAAAACCATTACCCGTTTTCTGGTTATGTGAGAATGATCAAGGTGTGAAATTTATTCCTTAATGTGTTAATTCAGCTGGAGAGCTTTTAGCGTTCAGAAAGCTATACAAGTGAGATAGCTGTTTTGTCTGTCGCCTCGCCTCTGGATACAACTCCTAAAACTCATTGGTTAGACGGTGATGATGATGAAGATTTTGATTTGGAGAGTTTAGCTAAAGTGATCGCGGAAGCTGCTACTACTGTTGCTTCCAATTCGAAGAAACAGAACAAGAAACCAAGTGGCAATGCTAGTTCAGGGACTAAAGCAAAGCCTTCACCTTTAAAATCCGAATCAAGGGTTGTGGATCAAATTAAAGTTGGGACTGGTGTTGTGGTTCCGTGCTTCTACATTTATACAAAGGAAGAGAACGTCTCAAAAGATGTCAATCGTTTCTCCGTGAATTATACGTCCATGTCCATTAAGGATAAAGAAACCAGCAACACTGATGAGAGTGAAATCGAAGAAGCATGGGAGAATGAGAAATATGAATATGACAAAGCCTTGAATGCAGATAGGACTTACCTTAAGTTCAAAAACGGTTAGATGAAAGATAGTAGGATTGACAAAACTAAACAAAGGCTTAGAATTGAGATCCCCGACCACCACGGCCTCGGCCACGGCCTTCAGACCATTGCATTTCTTTCAACTTTTGAGAATGGTCTACCTCCTCGGGATTTTTGATGATTAACAGGATCATCAAACATAAAAACCCCATTTTTATCAAAAAGATCACCGCTCATAATCGGGCGAGGAGGAGTAGGATTACCATCACGAGGAAGAGAAACGGTAGATAACGGAGACTTCTCCCTTATGAAGGAGGGTAAAGGGCTTGTCTCATATGCTTTAGAAGCAATTGCTAAAACGTCATTGTCAATTTGAGCAGAAGATGGGATAGAGACCCGATCAGGGATACCTGCAACCTTTGCATGGAAATTTTCCTCTTTTGTAATATGTAAACCTTCTGTGACGATGGCAAGCTTTGCATGATGGTAGCTGAACCATTCTTTTTACGTAATTAATTAAACAAAATCCCACCATTTTTTCTGAAGTATATTAACGCGAAAACATGTACTGTTTTAGTATAAGTACATTTTGAAATTTTTAATGAAAAATGAAATTTCCATTTGGATTTAAAAGTTACTCTTAAAAGTTTAATTTTTAGTAATGACAAAATTTTCTATTTCATAAGTCTGAAAAAAAAAACATATTAACACAATACCCTTGTAAAAAAAGTGCTTAATCAAGTCTATACTATTGATACAACAATTACGTGTAAATGTAATGAACTATTTGTTACAAACAATGCATATATATATATATATATATCTCTGATAGAGTAAAATCAGACAGAATGGAATATAAAATGTTACAGTTTCCTTTGGCACAAAGAACGGAAGCAATGGAGAACTTCACCAGAACCCACTGACCCTGTTCAGAAGATACTGAATAGCTAAATTACTAAAATTGAAATTTGTATAAGGAATCAATTCAATCGATTACCTTTTCACCCGATATTAAGAAATTTTACTACCTCATTTTCTAGTTGTTAGATGTTTTTTTTTGGGGAGAATTGTAAATTTATAGCAAAAAATAAGAACTATTGTCCTTTTAGTATTTAATTGATTTTTGTCATTTTTAGATTAACATATTCTTTAATAAATATAAAAAATACAAAATAAATATTTATATATATTTTAAAAATTCCGAAAATTCATATAAGGTAAGTAATATATATTGTGTAATTTATTTTAGGAAAAACGAATATTTTTAAAAATATTTATTTTCATGTTCTACTATTTGTAGAATTTGGTTTCTGATGTTTGCTCTAAAATCTACCAAGTGTAGAATATATATTTTACTATTTGTTTTGCATTCTACTGTCTCTATAGAATCCGCCATCTACATTTTAGTTTTTATTCTACCAATTGTTGAATACGCATTCTATCATTTTCTCTATATTCTACTTTTTACAGAATAGATGTTCTACCATTTTTTCTATATTCTACTTTGTTGTAGAATAGAAGTTCTACCATTTTGTCTTGATTCTACATAATGTAGAATACATATTCTACCAAGCGGTTAACAAAATCTGAAAAATCTTTAATATATTCTACCAAGCGGACCTGAAAATCTTTAAAATTTTTTTGTTTTTTTCGTTTTTGAACACGTTTTTTCCTTTTTTTTTGTCTTGTAACCTTTTTTTTTTTTAGCACGATTTCCCTTCTTTTTTTTTTAACCCTAGCCATTTCTTTCACGATATCTCTTCTTCTTTGTTTTTGTATTCCTTTCATCAATATAATTGAAAAAAGCTTGATTTATTGTTTTCCTTTCTCTGTCAACCATCTCCGGTGATTTATTGTTCTGCTCCCTCTGGTTCTTACAAGTTACAAATGTGTGTCTTCTTTTGAGCTTCCATATGGTTTTAGATATACTGAGTCTACCACTAATCGCTTTGTGGTGGTATATTGTTCGTTTCGTCAACTCGAGCCCTTATTTAAAATTCAATCCAAAAAAGAAAGAGAAAAAAATGAAAAAGTTTGAACCTTTAGTTTCTGTTCCGTCTTTGGCCATTATTCTTTACCTGTCTCCCGTTTTGGGCACTTTCTTTCTGTTGTTTTAACAACATTGGACATTCTTGAAAACTGTGTTTGTGTGTTTCAAGTGATTTATTCTTACTGTAGATATAAGCTGCCGGTGTTCGACAATCTGGTCAATCTCTCTTTTGGGAGTAAGAATAAGCGAGGTTGGAAATTGCTGGCATACATGCTTAAGCAGTCTCCAAAGCTTGAAACTCTGATCGTCCATGTATATTCTATAAGCAAAATGTATGAACAAATATATGAACATACACGAACTTAGTGGTTGATCGTTTTCATACATCTTCTTTGATTGATGCTTCTTCAGGATATGAATGGTTTACACAGGCGATGTCTCCATGCCTCTGAGCAAAGTGAAGGCGTTGCATATCCCTGGTTATCGAGGAACTGCGGAAGAGTTGAAACACTCCCAATGCCTTGAACTGGTTCAAGTGGATGTTGCAGAAGCTGCAGAGGATGATAGGATAATAATACTGCAAACCAAAAGGGATCTAATGATGCTTCTTGCAGTTTCACTTCCATCCAAGTGCCACTTCAAAGTCACATAAGTCATCTAGTTTATTCATATCATTATGCTATGTAACTTTTAACTCATATGAATCTCACATTGCTCTTGCCGTTTTTCTCACACTTTGAACTCTTGTAGGTTTTTTTTCTTGCTTGTCACTCTTTTTCTTTTTCTCTCGAGTTTTGCAATAATTTAAGCTGTTTCAAGTGTTGTATGAACTTAATTGTGGAATCTCGTTTGATAGAGAACGTATTTGATTGGTAGGAATCTTTTCATCACATCAACGGAGAAGCAAGTTGGAAAGAAGTTCGTGTGATAAAACAAATTCTACTTACATATGCAAAAGAAGTTATTGGAATCATGTTTTGGAATCATGTTTACACTTTACATTGACCCGTTTCTTCTCTAATTCCAACCAAAAAATCTGTTCTTAGTGATTGTACAAGTACCAAAGATCTCAAACAAATGCATAAGAGAGTTTTGGTGATACTCACCACTATTGTCCTGCATTGAAACCAAGAATTTTAAAGTTTGGCTTTTCTCCATTATCCCACATAATATCTGCAGGCAGAACCTGCAATTTATCAGTTTGAGATCAGATTTTACAGCTTCTAATATCTCGAGTCAAATTTGATGAAAGGTTTTGTGTATTTGTAAATATATTTACGAATAATAGAAATTATCGACAGAAGACTGATCTAGCATTAATCTGTACTCTCCTAATTGCATCATAAATAAACACTTTGAAACATTTATAGATCAAACCGATTTTCCAAAAACAAAATAATCTTGAATTGCTTGATAATCTCTATCAATGAGGAGCTAGATTAAACAAAATGAAGACGCTCAACTAACTAAACATTCTTAGATCAAAACCGATATTTGCGAAAACAGAACAAACTCGAATAACTTGATCTCCTTCAATCAAGTTTCAAGAGCTGATTTAAAGGACAAAGATTCGGACACAAGTAATAGATGTAAACAAGCTCCTTTGACTACTAAAGTGATGAAATCTAAGCTATACACATCACTTCTTGCCTAGAATAATCATACATGTTTAAAGACATCTAGATTTGTTGACCAAAATAAAAATTTCACCAAACTAACTAACCCAGAAATCGATTAAACACAAACAACAATAAGTAAAAAGAGGCAGAGCAAGAGTTAAACCCAAATCATGAAATCCCTAAATCTCTAAATCGATTTGGTGAGATTTAAAACCCTAAGAACAAAATTAATCTCAAAGAGCGATACCGGAGATGGACATGCGGAGGAAGAGGAGGAAATTTCACTTACCGGAGATGCAAAGGAGGCGGAGAGGCGACGGAGATATCGATATCGGAGAGGAGGAGGAAAAGTTTTTTTTTTTTTGAAGTGGCGGGATAATTGTTTTTTTTTTGGATTTACCTTATGTTTTTTTTTCTTTTTTTAATCACAATAAATTTTAATTTTTAATCACAATAAATTTAATTTTTAACTATTTTAAGGGGTAAAACTGGATTAACATTAATATAAATATTAAGAGGACAATAGTCCGTAATTAAATAGTAAATAGACAATAGTTTTCATTTTTTGCTCTAAATTTACAATAATCCCTATTTTAAAAGTCTCTGTTTCAACTAAATTGTAAATATATTTCACTCGGAGATTGCGCAGATGTCTCAATGATACTCCATTTTTTCATGTTGGCTAATGTTTTAGATAATTCTTTCTTGTAAACCTTTTTTTAATTATTTATTTTACTACAGTTTTTAGGATTATCGAGGGGATGCTGAACCAATATATTTATAAGAAATGTTATCAATCAAGAAAAAGTTTATTAGATGCTAGATTCTTGAATAATAACTATATTGAATCGGTTCTTTAACGACCAAAAAAAAAAAACTATATATTATCTGTATGGAGTGAGAGAGAGAAGAAGTGAATGAGTGGGTTAAGCGAAAAAATGTACAATGGGAACGAACAGAAAAAAACAGAGTAATCGGTCAATAAGAACAGAGGACAATTATAACGTTGATAGACGAAGAATAGTTTGCAGGAAAGTCAGTGAATTCTCATGCCGCAAGTACTCAGAATAAAAAACGTTCGCCACTATTCAGGAATAATTCATTGAAAAGACACTATTCAGCTAAAAAATGTTCACTGACTAGCTGAATAGTGTCTTTCCAATGAATTATTTCCTATGTGAGGAGATATAGGAGCCGGTGGATGTAAAGGTAAGATTTGTGGTGTCGGAGAAGCTGGTGGCAGAGGCTGTGGCGGAGAGATTCTCGGTAAAACTGTGACAATTGGTCTAGAGGAGTTTTCGAAAACAGAGTCATCATCCTCCTTAGGCGTAGAAGACTTAATTGAAAAGGGAAAAACATTTTTTCATGAAATACGACATGTCGAGACGTATAGATCCTAGAGGTTGCTCTATCTAAGCAAAAATAAACACTTTGCGTAATGGAATACCCTAGAAAGACACATGGTGTCGATCGAGCATCAAGTTTGTGAGATGCATAGAGACGAATCCATGGAAAGCATAAGCAACCGAAAATCTTTAATTTTTCAAAATTTGGTGAATGACCATGGAGCTTTTGAAAATCTAAAACCAATGTGGGCATTCTATTAATTAAATAGACAGTTGTTGCAAACGCATAAGTCCAATACGACTTTGGTATAGCCGCATGAGATAAAAGGGAAAGTCTTGTTTCTACTATATGTCTCTGACGACGTTCGGCTATACCATTATGTTTGAGCGTGTGCGGTGGGCTTGTCATATGAGATATCCCATGAGTAGCAAAAAAACCGGTTAAACCAATATATTCACCCCCATTATCCGTATATAGTGTTCAAAGCTTGGTTTGAAATTGGTTTTCAACCAAGGCTTTAAACCGAGTGAAGACATCAAAAACTTGATATTTTAGTTTTAAATGATACAACCATGTATATATAGTATAATGATCAACAAAAATCATGTAATATTTAAAAATGTCTACTGAAATAATCGGTGAAGTTCACACATCATACAATACTATATCAAGAGGATGAGTGGAACGAAGAGTCGAATTTTTAAAAGGCAACTTGTGCATCTTATTAATCAAACAAGAAGAACATGGCTGAGCCACTAAAGCAATTGAAGCAAGAGGTAATTGAAATTGAGAAACTACTTTTTTAAGAATTTGAAAAGCAGGATGTCCTAAGCGTAAATGCCAATCCGACAAAGATGTCTTCACGGCGGAAGCAAAAGCAAGAGAAAGTGGTTTTGATGAAGTTGTTTTCGGCCATTGGTAGGTGCCGTCCTTAGGCTTGTCCTGAACCCCTGTTTGTAGGTCTCTCACCTAAAATATGTGGGAGTAAACGTGACAGCAACGCCATTAGTCGTACACAATTGAAAGACATAAGTTATGTTCTTTTCAAGTGATGGAACACATAAAAACATTATTAAGAAAGAAAGAACGAGTATAAGATGGTAAGGAGAGGGAACCAGAGTGTGAGATTTGTAACCCGGAACCATCACCAAGAAGTACATCGTCGCCTCCACCATAGGGATTGTGCAAGTATAGATTGGCCAAGTCGAAGGTCATGTAATGAGATGCTCCGGAGTCCACAAGCCATGTTGACGAATCTGACATCATGTCATGATTAGCACTTGGTTGCCATGTTTGATATTGAGGAGAAGGCAGCCAGTTGGAGTTGTTGTGAGTTTGAGATGGTACGGGTGGAGCATATGCAATGCACTTGACAATACGAAACTCTGGAAAATATTTAGCGTTGTGGCCTTGTGTACCACACGCTTGACAATAGCCTAAATAAGGTTTGGAGAAACAACATTGCTGTTGACGTTGGTCGGTATTGTGATTGAATCGAGACTGATTGGAGTTGTTGCTGGTGTTGATGTTGTTGTGTCTCCACTGCGGACAGGGACAAGTATCAGTGGCGTGAGCAACGATCGGAGTGATAAAAGAATACGCAGAACATAGAATCATGGCTTCACGGTTAAGAAGACGTTCATGAAGCTCATAATAAGAAATGGGCGTGTCTCTTCCATTAATTGCATCGATCTCTGGTTTGTATTCTTCACTAAGGCCAGCAAGTATTTTCTCCGTTAGATCCTCTTGATCCATCGGTTTGCCAAGAAAAGCGAGATCATCAGCTTTTGATTTGATAGAACGAAGATATTCGCTGATTGTCTTTGTCCCTTTGACACATTGCGTGATCTGAAACTTAAGTTGACGAATGTGGTTGCGAGTAGGATTACCAAAGGTAGAAGCAAGAATATCCCAAACCTCTTTAGTGGTGCTTGCACTGGAAACAACAGATTGTATGGGCATATAAATTGCACCGATGAGAGAGCTGTAAAGGAGACAATCTTGTCGACGCCAAGGCACATAGGCTGGATTTGGAGAAGAAACTCCATCGAGCATCACTGTCTGAGACGGAACAGAGTTGGAGTCTTCGATAAAATGTTGGAGTCCCTCAAGGAGAGCACGAACCTGTCTGCTCCACATAAATAATTCAGATCGGTAAGTTTAGTAACGCTTGACATGTTGACAGATAAGAGAGTGTTTCGAGGATCTTGTGTGTTAAAGACGGAGGTCCGTTCAACAGTGGAGTCCGACATAATTATAGAAACAGAGTCGTGAAGAGCAGAAAACAAAGTAAGAGAATGATGAGAAGCAAAGGAGAATGACGAAGAAGAAGAGAAGGAGGCGGCGAGAAAGAAAAAAACAGGTTAAACCCTATTGAGCTCTGATACCATATTAGAATATGAAATTTCTTAATTTAATTGATATGAGAACCTCTGAATATATACAACATAGAATACAAGAGGAAAAAGAAACTACAATATACACACGTAATTGACTCCTAAATATAAGCTATTGACTCCTAAACATACGTAATTGAGAGGAGAAAACTATATACACTTTCTATATTCCTACACTTTGTGTTTATTTTTACAAATGTGTAACATAAATCAAAAGACAGAAACAAAAAACTAAAATAGAGAAACCCAGAAAAACAATTTAATTTACTCCGGTGGTAAGATCTGACGATTGTTGTGGCTTTTGGGGAGAGACTTTTGCGGAGGGAAAATCTTTACAATTGACGGCTCACCGGTGAAGCCGGGGTTACTTCATACTGGTCCGCCAGAATGTCGCCGTCGTAGCCGCTGTAGCCGTCGACGTCGTAGCCGCCGCGGCCGCTTCCCGTAAACTTTTCACTTGTAATTGGCTCGAATCGGTAAATCATCGTCTTGCCTGGAACTGAAGCACGGGAGAATTCAAAGCGAACTTGATCCCATACTATATATTTTCTTCTTCTCTTTTCTTATATATGATTGTAAGATGGAAGATTCGTCTCTTCTCTTCTTTGTTGCTGTTTTGTGTCTAAGCGATATGAACAATAAGAAATAGAAAACAGAGAATCTACTGAAAGATATGAAACCATTCGGGTCTTCATCAAAAACCCTAAATGCTTCCTTCAGCTCTTCCTCTGTGTCTTTCATTTTCCTTGGCATCAGGTTCAGGAACTCTGGGAAATCTATGGTCCAGATCCCGTCTGGATCAACTTCATTGATCATGTCTTGGAGCTTGGCTTCTGTTGGGATTTGCCCCAGAGACCTCATCACGGTTCCAAGCTCTTTGATGGTGATGCAACCTGCAACCAAATCCCGGTATAAGATTTAGAGACAGACTTATATCCACTGTCAGCTTTCAGATCAGCAGTTTCCAAATACATCATCAGTTCTTTCTACTTGTTATAGCGACTGATGATTGTGAAGATCTGAAAAAGTAAAAAGAGAATGATTTCTTTTTCGAAAAAAAGTTCTACTAAGTTAACAAAGAAACTACATTTATACACACCAGAGATAAATAATCTTCTCAAGTCTTCCTAAAGTGTTAGGGAAAATGAGTGTTTATTCCATGTTTCCTTATGTGCATTGTGCTAGGAAACCTAGACTCATATGTATCCTTGTTATTTAATAATAAAGACACAATATTCTTCTCCTCTTTAAAAACCCTAGCCATGTTCTATCTAAGCCCGGTTTAAAACCCTAGCCATTTTGTTCCATTGATCCCACGTCTCACCGTGCAAAGGCTAAAACAATCACAAGGTGCGAAGAATGATGCAATACAACAGAAGTTTGCAAGTTCTTCACCAATCAGAGCAGAAAAATACATTCCGGATGTCTCTTTGCTTTTTTCGCATGATCAAACTACGAATGAAGTTACATATAAATAAGCTTTACTTGATATAGAAACATCTGCAACATCAAATCCCTTTTCCCCATTTGACACTGAACCCCTCAATTAACAACTCAATTATTGGAGTATATTACCAGTTTAGTTGGTTCAATCAATTGTACAGTTAACTTAACCAATTGTATAGTTCATATAAGAAGCGTGTACAGTTACAGAGAATAAAATAAGAAAATCATTTTTCACATTTCAGTCTCTCTCTCTCTCTCTCATTTTCTCTTCTCTTCTTCATCGCTAATATGGTATCAGAGCCATCAAGCTCTTGATTCCACCATTGTAGATCTCGATTTGTCTCCAATAATCGATTTCCTCTCACAATGGTGTCCTTGAAGAATCTTCCGCGACGATCTACTCGATCGAAGCCTTCGACGGGTTCAACTTCGAAATCAGCTCGGAAATCTCCTCGATCTTCCTCCGATGTTGCAGATCTACCTCCGATTACTCATCCAGTGGTCACTTCTCAAGACTTTGGAGCTTCGCGAGCTATTGCAATGCCGGATTCTCAAGATCCAAGTCAATCTCCATTTTATATGCATAACGCTGATCATCCAGGTTTGCTAATCATCTCTATGAGGCTCGATGGTACAAACTATGATGATTGGAATGCTGCGATGCGTATTGCTCTTGATGCTAAGAATAAGATAGGATTCATAGATGGTTCTATTACTCGTCCTCTTGAATCGGAATCTCACTTCCGTCTCTGGTCTCGTTGCAATAGTATGGTGAAATCGTGGCTTCTCAAATCTGTCACACCTCAGGTCTACCGTAGTATTTTGCGTTTGAATGATGCTTCGGATATCTGGCGTGATCTTTATGGTCGTTTCCATATGACAAATCTACCACGTACTTTTAATCTTACTCAAGAGATTCAGGATCTTCGTCAAGGATCAATGTCTCTATCTAATTACTATACAAAATTGAAGACTCTATGGGATAATTTGGAGAGCACTGAAGAACCAGATGATCCCTGCACTTGTGGAAAGGCTCCTCGTCTGCAACTAAAGGCAGAGAGAGCTCGAATTGTTAAATTTTTGGCAGGACTTAATGATTCTTACACAATCATCCGCAGGCAGATCATCATGAAGAAAGTTCTTCCTTCTCTAGCAGAGGTTTACAACATTTTGGATCAAGATGACAGTCAAAGAGGTTTCTCCAACACCATTACTCTTCCTGCTGCATTTCAGATCTCAGAGAATGTTGTCCCTCCAACTGTTGATTCTGCAATTTGCTATGTTCAATCTTGTCCAAATAAAGGCCGTCCAATATGTTCATTCTGCAACAGGGTTGGTCACATAGCAGAGAGATGCTACAAGAAACATGGATTTTCACCTGGTTTCACACCAAAAGGAAAGTTTCCTGATAAGTTTCAGAAGCATGCACCTGTTACTGCAACAGTCTCTTTATCTGAACCTCCAAAGCCGAACATGGAGAATATGATTGGCAATCTCTCTAAGGATCAGATTCAACAATTCATAGCACTCTTTAGCTCTCAACTCCACTCTACTCCAACCAGTTGTGTTACTGAAGCAAGTTCCTCTAAGTCTGCAACAGATAATTCTGGTATCTCCTTTTCACCCTCCACATATTGCTTTGTTGGAATATTGACGGTTTCCCAACACACTCTATCCAGTGAGACATGGGTTATTGACTCTGGAGCAACTCATCATGTATCTCATGATAGAAACCTCTTTTCATCTATCGATACTAATGTTGTGAGTGCTGTCAATTTACCTACTGGTTCTACTGTTAAAATCAGTGGAGTGGGAACCATTCAGCTCAACAAACACATTTCCCTCAAAAATGTGTTATTCATACCAGAATTTCATCTGAATCTGATCAGTATAAGCTCATTGACTACTGCTCTTGGCTCACGAGTTATCTTTGATCCCTCTTCTTGTGAAATCTAGGATCCTATCAGGGCATTGACGATTGGTCAGGGTAGACGAGTTGGTAATCTCTATGTGTTGGACGCTCAATCTCCGGCAATATCAGTTAATGCGGTGGTTGACATCAGTATGTGGCACATGAGACTTAGACATCCTTCTTACACAAGGCTGGACACAATTTCAGAGGCTTTAGGAACTACTAAGTACAAGAATAAAGACACAGCTTATTACCATGTCTGTCATTTGGCAAAACAGAAGAAGCTGTCTTTTCCTTCTCCAAATAACATTTGTACCTCTCCTTTTGAATTGTTACACATTGACATTTGGGGACCTTTCTCAGTTGATACAGTTGATGGTTTTCGATATTTCTTGACAATTGTTGATGATCATTCACGAGCTACTTGGGTTTATCTACTCAAAACCAAATATGATGTTATCACTGTGTTCCCTGCCTTTATTCAACAAGTTGAGAATCAGTACAAGATTCAGGTTAAATATGTGAGATCCGATAATGCACCGGAGCTAAAGTTCACAAGTCTATATCAAGCAAAGGGCATTGTTTCTTACCATTCTTGTCCAGAGACTCCGGAACAGAACTCCGTTGTTGAAAGGAAGCATCAACACATACTCAATGTTGCTAGGGCTCTCATGTTCCTCTCTCTTTCTGGGGTGATTGTGTTTTGACGGCTGTGTTCCTTATTAACAGGACTCCTTCACAGCTTCTCTCAAACAAGACTCCATATGAGGTTCTCACTGGCAAGGCTCCTAACTACAGTCTTATACGAACGTTTGGTTGTCTCTGCTATGGTTCATCATTCCCAAAACAGAGGCACAAGTTTCAACCTAGATCACGAGCGTGTTTGTTTTTGGGATATCCTTCTGGATATAAAGGTTACAAGCTGATGGACTTGGAGAGTAACAACATTTTCATTTCACGAAATGTTGTGTTTCATGAAGAGGTCTTTCCACTGGTTACAGATCCGACAACATAAGCTTCTCTGGATTTCTTCACACCACTGGATTCTCAGCCCTCATGTATCACCAATCACTCTCCTCCTTCTCCCTCTCCATCACCACCTTTACAAATTTCTACTCCAAGAACACGGAAAATACCTGCTCATCTCCAGGATTACCATTGTTATTCTCTTCATTCTGATCTTAAATATCCCATATCTGATTCTCTTTCTTATTCCAAAATCTCTCCTTTCCACATCTCTTATATTAATAATATTACCAAATCCCTATCCCAAGTTCTTATACTGAGGCTCAGATATCCAAAGAGTGGTGTGGGGTAGTGGACAAGGAAATTGGTGCTATGGAGTCGACTGATACATGGGATGTTACTTCGTTGCCTCCAGGGAAGAGAGCTGTTGGTTGTAAATGGGTGTTTACGTTGAATTTTCATGCATATGGTACTCTTGAGAGGTACAAAGCTCGTCTTGTAGCTAAGGGTTATACTCAAAAGGAAGGTTTAGACTACAATGAGACATTCTCTCCGGTTGCAAAAATGGCTACTATCAAGTTGTTGTTGAAAGTCTCTGCCTCTAAGAAATGGACTCTCACACAGCTTGACATATCCAATGCTTTTCTCAATGGTGATATAGAGGAGGAGATTTACATGAAGTTACCGGAAGGATATGCTGCTAGAAAGGGGGACTCATTGCCTAAACATGCTGTTTGTAAACTTAATCCATTTATGGTTTAAAGCAGACTTCACGGCAATGGTTCAAGAAGTTTTCTACAGCTCTTTTGGATTTTGGGTTCATCAAAGCTCATGGTAATTACACTTTGTTTGTTAAGTGTTTCGAAGATGATTTTGTGGCAGTTCTTGTCTATGTTGATGACATTATCATCGCTAGTACCAATGATCTTGTTGCTTCTCAAGTTACGCATGATTTGAAGAAGAGTTTCAAATTAAGAGATTTGGGTCCTCTTAAGTATTTTTTGGGGCTGGAAATTGCTCGATCCTCTGAAGGTATTTCTTTATGTCAGCGAAAGTATGCCTTAGAGATCCTCTCTTCTTATGGTATGTTGGCCTGCAAACCATCTTCTGTTCCTATGGTTCCAAATTTGAAGTTGTCAAAAACGGATGGAGATCTTCTTGATGACAGAGAGTTGTATCGTCGGCTGGTGGGCAAACTGATGTATCTGACTATCACTCGTCCGGATATCACTTTTGTTGTGAATAAGTTGTGTCAATACTCATCTGCTCCACGTACTCCTCATCTTAAAGCTGCCTACACGGTGCTGCAATACATCAAAGGGACGGTTGGTCAGGGTCTTTTCTACTCTGCATCCTCTGATCTCACTCTCAAAGGTTTTGCGGATGCAGATTGGGCTTCTTGTCCTGATAGTAGACGTTCTACTACTGGTTTTACCATGTTTCTTGGCTCTTCTTTGATCTCTTGGCGTTCTAAGAAATAGCCAACTGTTTCCCGGTCTTCTGCTGAAGCAGAGTATAGAGCATTGGCTCTTGCCTCATGTGAAATGGCTTGGTTGAAGACTTTGCTCAGTGATCTGAAGATCTCGTCATCTACAGTTCCTATTCTCTTTTCGGACAGCACTGCAGCAATTCATATAGCTACCAATCCTGTTTTCCATGAACGAACTAAGCACATTGAGTTGGAGTGCCACACGGTTCGGGAACGTTTGGATAAGGGTCTACTCAAGTTACTCCATGTGCGGACTGAGGATCAGGTAGCAGATATACTCACAAAGCCTTTGTTCCCTTGTCAGTTTGAGCATCTTAAGTCCAAAATGAGCATTCAAAACATATTCTGCACATCTTGAGGGGGATTATTGAAATATATTACCGGTTTAGTTAGTTCAATCAATTGTACAGTTAACTTAACCAATTGTATAGTTCATATAAGAAGCGTGTACAGTTACAGGGAATAAAATAAGAAAATCATTTTTCACATTTCAGTCTCTCTCTCTCATTTTCTCTTCTCTTCTTCATCGCTAATATCAATCTCAATATATGGATACAACAAACAAATTTTCATGAACAATTTCAGTGATGCATCTTCTTCAGCTATTGGTACGATTCAATACAATACTGGCCCAGAACGACCAGGAAAATAAACAAAAACAAAAGTCGTATCGATAGTTCCTATCAAAGATTAGCACAGACTAGTGGATACGGGAAATGAATTAAATCAACCCTAAAAATGAAGCGATCGAGCGAGCAAGCAAACAAACACGGCGTGAGTCATGAACTCGTTAACGAAGATGCCAAAAACTAGATCGTTCACGAATTCAAGTGAAACAAACACGAATTGTACAGAAAATTGAAGATAATGAATCGTCAAAACAAATTTCACAACTCAACGATCGACGAGTACACGAAGAAAGAAACGAGAATAGCACAAATATCTGTGACGATAACATACCATCTCCGTTCTTATCGAACAGGCTAAACACTTTCTTCCACTTTGAAATCTGGTCATCGGTGAACTGGTCCGCCATTTTCCTTCAACCTTTTGGAAATCCGAGAAAATTTGTGTGAAACTAATCACTTAGAACTTGCGATTAAACTCTCTTGATCAAATCGAAGCCTTTGAGGAAGAAGAAAGAATGATTGCGGAAAGTAAACAAGACAGAGATTTAATCTGGTCCTCCTCATAACGTGGCCACGTGATAGCTGAACAATATAATATAAAAATAAGAGTTAGCTAAGATTCTATGAACAGCTAATTCTTTCCTTCTTACTGATTCAACCCACGATCTCAGTCAAAAAAGTTCATTTTCCCATAATTAAATGAAGAGCTTCAGCAATGTTATGTACGTAAGAAGAAGAAGGAAACAGAGCGAAGAGTCAAAGAAGGAGCTGATGTGGCAGGAGTTCATTGACTCAAGCTGAGCTGTCAAAAGAGAAAGACTCATTTTCTTTTATCAAAGTTTACGTCTGTTTCTTTTATAGGATAGTTCTCTTCATTTTTAGAACGGACTTTGTTTTTCGATTTGTTAGTTGAGACTAGAGAGTCTTGAGTGCGATCACGGATCGTGAGGCAAGGTGATTGAGGATTTCGCAAATCCAATATCGCTTGTTAACATTTTGATTACATCGTTGTATTGGATTTCGATTATCAATAAAGGAATTCTCAGAAAAGAAGAGTTAAGAGTGATTGTGTGAGTATTGATCTTCATTCTTAACAATTGGTGCGATTGTGATCCGATCGAGCTACGGAGAGGTGCGATAGTGCAGATCGGAGATACGGAGAAGCAGATCGAGGAATTTGGGAAAGGAATTGACGAAATTCACGCTGAGCTGAAAATCATATCAGGTGGATGTTCGTTGCTTTCTGAATCGAAGGCGGAGACAGATCGGAGACTGGAAACTCTGACGGCGGAGTCGACGAAGCGATTTGAGGCGTTAGAGCGACATATGTTTGCGTTGTCGCAGGCTGGCCGAATTGAAGCTGCGCAGTTCAACTCCCGACCTCTCGGCAAAGACGTGGCGACAACTTCCGACGCCAATATCCAGGTACCGATTAGTATTCCTGATTCTCAACCGGAAGTCTCGAATGTAGGTTCTTGGGGAATTGATGTAGTGTTAGCAACTCGGGAATCTCTGTTAAAGAAAATTGATCTACATGTGTTTGATGGTAAAATGCCTTATGGATGGATTTGTCGAGTTGAGAGATACTTCAGAATTGGAGCGTATACAGAAGCACAGAAGATGGAGTTGGTTTCGTTAAGTTTGGAAGGTCGGGTACTCAATTGGTTTGAAGGAGAGTTAGCAGAGGCTCCGTTTACGGATTGGAAACAGTTTAAGGATTGTATGTTAGCGAGATTTGCGGCCTCAATTGATGAGGAGCCAGGAAAACGATTATGTAGCATCACTCAGTCAGGTTCAGTACAGGATTATATCAGTGAATTTGAAGAATTAACTGCACAAGTGACAGGGATCGATGAGCAGAACTTGGTCAATATTTTTTACAAAGGTCTCAAAACAAAGATGAAGGAGGTGATCAAACTAAAAGAACCTAAAGGTTTGACGGCACATAAAGCAGCGGTAGTGAAGATGGAAGATAGTGTTTTGTGCCAAGTCTTGAGTGGGGTTAAGTTGGGAGACAATAAATCCGGTCGGCACTACACATATACTACTTTCAAACCATCTACAGCAACAGTCAACAAAAATCTTTCTGCTCCATACAATAAAAGTGGCACTGTTGCAGGACAGAAGCAACTACAAAGTAAAGTACACCTAACTGAAGCATAATTGAAATAAAGGAAGGATAACAAGCTGTGTTTCAAGTGTGGAGAGAAATACTTTCGAGATCATGTCTGTCCTCAAATGGCTTTACAGGTGTTGGTGGTGCTTAATGGTCTTGAATTAGAAGTATTGGAGGATACTATGATATATTTGGACGAAGAAGACGTTGAACCAGTTCCTAAGTTGATGGCGTTATCCTTTAATGCATTTCTGGGATTGGATTCCCCAACCACAACAAAACTCAGAGGTGAAATAGGATGTCATACAATCACGGTGATGTTGGATAGTGGAGCTTCCCTCACCGGCACTAGTAAAGAGAGCTCACCTATCTATCACCGAGAATCCCAATCTTCAGATTTTGTTGGGGACTGGTGTTTCTGTTCATGGGTTAGGCATATGTTCTGCCGTGACTTTCAGTTTGCAGGGTTTATCCTTTACTAGTGACTTTATCTCGTTGGAATTAGGAGGTGTGGATGTCGTATTGGGAGTTCAATGGCTCAGAACACTTGGGAAATGCCAGGTTGATTGGGACTCACATGAGTATAGTTTTAACTATAAAGGAAGAATGGTATCTCTTATACGGGTGGAATACTAGTTATACATAAAAACGAAACCGAGAATAACAAATTAATCTACTTTGGTGGTAAGATCTGACGATTGTTGTGGCTTTTGGGGAGAGACTTTTGCGGAGGGAAAATCTTTACAATTGACGGCTCACCCGGGTTTACTTCATACTGGTCCGCCCAAATGTCGCCGTAGCCGTCGTAGCTTTTGGGGAGAGACTTTTGCGGAGGGTAAATCTTTACAATTGACGGCTCACCAGTTAAGCCGGGGTTTACTTCATACTGGTCCGCCCGAATGTCGCCGTAGCCGTCGTAGCTGTGGCCGTAGCCGTCGTCGTCACTGCCGCCACGGCCGCTTCCCGTACCGGTTAAGCCGGGGTTTAATTCATACTGGTCCGCCCGAATGTCGCCGTAGTCGTCGTCGCCGTCTCCGTCGCCGCGGCCGTTTTCCGTACCGGTTAAGCCGGGGTTTACTTCATACTGGTCCGCCCGAATGTCGCCGTAGTCGTCGTCGCCGTCTCCGCCGCCGCGGCCGCTTTCCGTAAACTTTTCACTTGTAATTGGCTCGAATCGGGAACCATCGGCTTGCCTGGAACGGAACCACGGGAGAATACAAACCCAACCTGATCCCATACTATATATTTTCTTCTTCTCTTTTGCGATGAAGCCGACACTATCACCGAGATCCTTGGCGACTCCAATTCTGGCAAGCTCCTTCTGGTTGTAGTTAAGGGAGCTTTTGATCACCGGAGAAATACTTCCGAACAAGTAACCGATGCCAGCACAAGACTGTATCCACATGGCGGCCACGAAGACAAGCCATCTATTGTTTATGAAAGATACACACTTTTCTCGCGTGGTCGACGGCGCCATTGAAGAAATAACTTTTGGTTTTCCGTTATTTCTCTCTCCGACACCGGAATAATCCGGGAAGAATCAGACTATAGGCCGATCGGCGAAAATATGTCTTTTTTTTTTTGGGGGTATCGGTCTGTCTTTTAGATACAATTTTATTACTTTATAGTCTTAAATTGGAAAAGACGACAAGACATGACACAGATAGATTACTAATACTAGATGATAGACATTGAAGAAATAGAGCTGCCAACAAAGCTGTAAAAGGGTAATTAATCAGTAAATAAGATGATAAGAACTTAAGATACTACGATTATTAATAGGGAGGAAGACGTGACCAAATTGTTAAACTGGACAAGAGCTGAGAAAGTAAAAAAAAAAGTGGAATTTGTCATGGATTTGACAGCGACTTCTGAGTAACCAAACAACCTTGAAAGCAAACTTCGTTTCCGAGATTCTCCCACATATCCTTGAATTAATAGAAAGTCTACAAGTTTTTCAATACCCAACAAGTTTAACAAGTTTTCGCCCAATCCAAAACCTAAACAGATGAATCTGAAGGACCACATGCAGATTTCTCCAACCGTGAAACCAAATCGATTAACCCACAATCAGGCCCGGCCTTTGACCCATTTGAATGATACATTCGTATGTGGCCCCCGTTTTTTTTTCATTTTTAGGCTTAGAAAAAAATAAAATTTTAAATGGCATTGGGCCACCAAAATGTCCGGGCCGGCCCTGCCCACAATATGACAAAAGGAACGATAAAAGAGAGAGAGAAGAATCATTTGAAGACAGATGATTTCAACTCACAGCCCATAGCGGCAGAATCGGAGCTCGACCGGTGACGATAAGCCAAACCCATCCGTAACCGACGAGGTTTTGAACGGCGCCGACGAGAAGAGCGGCCCAGAGAGGCAAAATCTCGGAGAGAGTCCCGGCGATGAAGCCGACACTATCACCGAGATCCTTGGCGACTCCAATTCTGGCAAGCTCCTTCTGGTTGTAGTTAAGGGAGCTTTTGATCACCGGAGAAATACTTCCGAACAAGTAACCGATGCCAGCACAAGACTGTATCCACATGGCGGCCACGAAGACAAGCCATCTATTGTTTATGAAAGACACAAACTTTTCTCGCGTGGTCGACGCCATTGAAGAAATAACTTTTGGTTTTCCGTTTTTTCTCTCTCCGACACCGGAATAATCCGGGAAGAATCAGATTAAAGGCCGATAGGCGAAAATATGTCGTCTTTTTTTTGGGGGTATCGGTCTGTCTTTTAGATACAATGTTATTACTTTATAGTCTTAAATTGGAAAAGACGACAAGACATGACACGGATAGATAGACATCGTAAAGATTGAAGAAATAGGCCAACAAAGCTGTAAAACAGTCAAAGGGTGATTAAAATTTGTTGATTTGCAGTAAATAAGATGATTAAAACTTATAAGTGGGTCCCGTCATGACGTTAATCGCAGGCTTTTTTTTGTTGTCAACACGTTAATTGTTGTCATAGTAGTCACAGTCATAATCGTAAACTCGTAATGCTACCAGTTTCTGTTTTTAATTTTTTTGTTTAGTATAAAGATTTATAACATCTTCCTATTGAGAGGAGAACGAGTGAGATTCACGCGTCCGGCTCTTTTCTCTTCCACATCTCTCTTCGGTTTCTCCGCGCTTCTCTTCTTCCCGATGGTTCTCTCCGGCGATACCGACGCTGTGAGGGAACCATCAACCTTTTGTGAACTGGCAGAGCTTCTATCCACGTCTTCTCCGGTGGCTTTTGTTTTTGATTAGAACTTCGTCGCAGCGAGGCTAGGTTGCTTTTGTCGGGTGGCGGTGGGGTCTCTTTCGTTCTGGCCACGAGGACTTGGTTCGGCGATGGTTTCCTTCTCGGTGCCTTTTCATAGGTGACTGGAGGTGTTGCTCTGTGTGGTGGATCTGGTGCCTTAGATCGGCGTTAGGCGAGCGGACTTGCGGCAGGAGGAGTTGTCGGACGTCGCTGCTTGCGGTTGTGGAGCCTCTCGGGGACGGTGGCGAAGCATTGCGGTGGAGTTTTCCCGGTGAGTCTTCCTCTGTCGGCCTTCCCCCTCGCCTCTCCTCGCGCTTTTGGTTCTGGTAAGTCGTGTAGTGCCTTCGCCTCTTCGGGGTTTGAAGACGGTGGTTGGTCTGGTCCTTCCTCGTCTCTAGCGGTGGTCATGTGCCGCTCGGGCTGGTTCGGAGGTGGAAGCTTTGCAGCAGTAGTCTTCTGATCTGATGCGTCTCTGGTAGTGGAGTGATCTGGTGGTGGTGCCGTGATCGTGACTGGCGGTGGTTGTGTGGTCGAATCGGACTGGTGGAGGGTTGTGTGGCGTTGTCTGGTGGTGGGTTTGAGTGACCGTGACTTGTGGCGGATCTGAGAGTGGTCGGCGGCGGCTCTTCTTTGTGGCGATTAGGGTTGTTGTTGATTGGTTTCGTTTCGGTTTCCTCCTCGGTTTAGGTTTGGTTTTTCAATTTCAATTGTAATCGGTTTAGTTCTTGTTCAGGCCCTACCGGGTTATTGGTTCGGTCCGATTATCCGGTTTAATATTATTATAAAAAAAATTTCAATACGAAAAGGGTAAAAAAAAAAAAACATTTTCTGTTTTATTTTATTGATCAACGATTCAATAGATTTGATATGTTTTTATCATGCATCTAACCCAATTGTCTCACATTTGATCCTCGATGATGATCTTTGATGGAAAGCACTCTT
The DNA here is from genome assembly GCA_002933915.1 of Eutrema heterophyllum. Lineage (NCBI taxonomy): Eukaryota > Viridiplantae > Streptophyta > Magnoliopsida > Brassicales > Brassicaceae > Eutrema > Eutrema heterophyllum. Next base: position 1,172,204 of record PKMM01000535.1, read on the forward strand.
CCTTGAGAGAAATTATGAATCTGTTGGACTATTTCTCAAACATCTCATACCTGATTTTGAACAGAAACAAGACTGACATAATTTGTGGGATTTTTCTTCAAAAAAAATGTTCACTTTTTTTTTAATAAGTACTAGATGAGTATCCGCGCTACGCGCGGTTTCTTTATAAGTAAATGTTATTAGTTATTTGGACATAACTTAATCTAGTTTATAAGTTTGATATTTACCGATTCTTCTAGCTTATCTTTTCATTCTAAAAACATGCTTTTCAGTTTTCACCCGTTGAAACCAGTATACCATTTTTAAATTTAGAAAAATAGGCAAAACCCTCATTTTTTGTATCTTTAACATTTTCAAGATAATCTCTATCATATCATATTTGTACAGAAAACTAAACGAAGAGTAAAAGACCCTTTGTTTATACACCACGGGATTGACTTCACCGGACATGAATGCAACGCAAAGGTTGGTTACATCGACAAGAAACATCTGACAGCTTGCCATGTCCTCAAGACCGGTTACATATACGAGTTTACGGATCGACAGAGACGGATCCAGCGCTGCGCACTTCCACAGCCCGAGATCACTGCGGTGAACGGTCCGGGCAACATCGAGTTCTTGTCTCCGCCAGAGCGTCTATGCACGGACGCAGCTGCCACCACGAGACGCAGAAGAGGGACCTCCAGCGCCCCCACAGCATCCCCTAGAGGATGATCCCGTGCCAGACTTCTTCACTCAGTAGGAGCATGGGCAGACATCGCAGCCTCAAAACCCGATCGAGATGCTCCTTCCGGAGTACTCTGGTGAGTATGATTTTCCACCTCTATCTGCAGATGCTTCTGAAGGGAAATACAGAGCATGGATGGTGGAGACATAAAAGAAGAACCACAGCATGATGCAGAGAATTTGGGGTGTATTAGCAAAGATCAGATGACCACGACCACCTCCTTGTTTCCGCGCGGAGCCAACCGCGAATGCTGACAGAGCCGAGGACGATGATCCCGTTGTTGCTGGACACGGGACCTCAGAGAGCGCTGATACAGGAAAGTTGTTCGATCCTGATGCGCGCGTTGAACGACGTAGGCGATGGACTGGCCCTAGCAGGAGCCTTAGCCCCGACGACCCTCCTCGCTGAGCAGCGTATTCCCTCTACCCATTGTCTTATTTACTTTCGATTTTCTTTGTTTACGTACGTTTTTCCCTTTCCCTCCGATTTATTCTCACACCGAGACGGTGTGAAGTAAGTATGGGGGAGAGTAGCTACTAACAACGTTTGTCTTCTTTTGTTTATGTTTGCTTTCTTTGGATTTTGTTTTTACATTTCCCGAGTCGTTTAGTCAAGTCTAAAAAAAAAAGTGTGTTTTTCATTGTATTTACGAACCTTCTTTTGGAATTATTGTTCTAATTCTTCATCTGAGTGACCATTATTGCAGAATTATTTCCGAATCAGACTAATGAAAAATCCAGATGTTGACCGGCTAATCAGAAACACCCACGTCTCCAGAAAAATCCAGATAGCCTGAGCTAATTTCTGAGCTCTTCCTTTTACCTCGTCATTGTGATCAGCGTCTTCAGAGCTTGACTCCTCATTCGTATCTGACAAAGACAACCTGTGAAAAGTATGATTCTCCTCTCNTGTTTTCTTTCTTGCATTTTACTTTCTTAATCTAAAAACATAAAAACCCAAAAACATTTGCTCTAGCTTAGGAAGGTTCATGAATTCTTAGTGCATTGATCTTAACCCCTATGGATTGACACCTCTTATGCTACAATGACAAGCATAGAGGAATTGATATGAACATAATAAAAATTATTTATCAGTTACTCATCATCGATCTTGAGTTATGCTTCCATGGGACTAATGAAATCTTCGAGAAATTGTAGGAATGATGGGACGAACGAGAGCCGCCACAAAGAACGATGAAGCTCAAGCTCAAGCTCAGCCTCAAGCGCAAGCTGCGGGTAATGCAATGGTTGTTGCATCGAGTTCTCGAGCCAAAAAAACCCGTTGATTCGATAAGCGCTAAGGCTAAGGGCAAGCAAATAGCCATTGTCGAAAAACCTACGGACAAGAAGAAAGGAAAAGCTGCGGGGAAAGACAAAGGCAAGGCCGTTGCTATTCCGGATTCTCCAACCACGGAACAATGCTTCGACAAGCTTATTGACATGGATTTTGAGCAAGGTCGTTTCGCGGATGTTCTTGTGCTAGAGAAGATGGGGAACCTCGAAGACGTGGCAACAATCTTCGATACCATGGTTTTTACACATGAAGGAGCAAGCCTGATAAATAGATTTTTGTGTTAAGTTCATATCAATTACTCAAACCTACTCATATCATTGTAGTATTTGAGGATCGAACCAAAGAGGTTAAGATCAATGCACTAAGAATACATGAATCTTCCTAAGCTAGATCAAATGTTTTTGGGTTTTTATATTTTTGATTAAGAAAGTAAAATGCAAGAAAGAAAACAAAGGCTAGAAGTGTTGGAAAAATGAATTAACTATCAAGAAGATGATTAATGAACAAACAATGATGATTTAGATTGAATTAAACACTATCCTAGAACATGGAATTCACAATTATGACTAATCCACTCTCGTGGCACTAATCACTTTGTTAATCACCAAATCAAGCTCAAACTCTCGTTTGTGATAAGATGATTAACAAGCACTAATCACCCTAGACATCAACTCTCATTAGCTAGGCATGAAAGGCTCACAAAAGGTTTGGTTCAAACATTTCATCGAACACCTCTCGGGCGTGAAATGCCTAAGCTCTAGTTTTGATCTCTCAATCCAAAACTAGCTTTAAGATCAACCTAAGTGAAGGATCTAACAAGATGCAACGTAAATCCATCATCATCTAACCATCAAGACAATTGACTAACGATGCTAATACACACAATCTATGCTATTCCTTAGGTTAAGATCACTAATTATGACTAATCCTTTCTCAAGGCACTAATCACTTTGCTAATCACTAAATCAAGATCAATATTAGCAAGCATTAAGATCAATATTCAAATCAACCAATAAACACCTTAAGGAACTACTCTCATAGGTTAAGAATGTAAATATCTTATTTAGTTCTTTGAGGAATTTCATCAAACACCTTGTGGGTGTGAGAATCCCTATGATCTAGATTAACTTTCTCAAGCCCAATCTAGCATTAAGATCACTAAATAAGAAAGGAAAGCAATGATTAAGAACATAAGCAACACAAATCAATCATCAAATCATCAAAGTCAAGCCATCCATAATCCAACAAAAAGCTTAAAGTCTAGACATAAAGAACATAAGAGAAAAAGATATAAAGCTAAAGGAAGTTGCATAAATAAAAGATAGAGTTGAAGAAATCTTCTCTAGAGTGAAATTTGTATGAAGAACAATCAAAATCCCACCAAAATCATAAGAAGAGTTTGGGATAAAACCCAATTCTAGAAAGAAGAAAGCTTAGCTTGAAAATTAGGTTTCAAGCGTATTTATAGAAAAAGGGGCGAACCGGGTCAACCCGGAACAAACCGGGTATTGACCCGGACAAATCTGGGTTTTTTCTGATTCTGGAGGTCTGTACCGATCGGTCCTGGGNTACCGACCCATTCTAGACCGGTACAAATGGTCGGTACAGATCTTCCTCGTGCTGGTCGATGATCTTGCTTCGGGCGTGCGTGTCAGATGGCTGGAGCGATGCGCGTGCAAGATGAGTTTTAGCCGGCAAGATTCTGTCCGTGTGATTGCCGAGCTAGTACCGATCGGTAGTAACGATCTAGAATGGATCGGTACTAACTCTCTTTGAGGATTTGCCGATGTGAGGCGTGCCGGGTCATGCGGGATGAGTTTTAGCCATCATAAATGATGAGCTGGTCGATGCAGGGTTAGTTTTAGCCAGCATAAATGATGAGCTGGTCCATGCAGGATTAGTACCATTTGGCCGTACCGACCCAGGATGGGTCGGTACTAATCTCCTTTGACCAACACTCGTTTGGGCGCCAGCCGGACACGTCCCCGCTAAATCTGATGTATCTTTCAAACGACCGCTCCGAATGACTTCAAAACACATCCAGTAGACCGCTAACTCAATTATCTACAACCTCTATGAAGATGTTGAGAGCTAAATCTGAACGCAAGTTCTTCGTTTGGCGCGATCTTTGGGTGACTTTGGCTGGCTTCGATGAGAACAGACTGGGTTTTGTACCGATCCATTCTGGATCGGTATGGGGAGTGAAGCTGGATCGGTACTACTCTCTGCTTCAGTACCGAGCAGATAGTACCGGTCTAGGATGGGTCGGTACTGGGCTTATTTGTGCTGATCCAATGCTGGTCAGCGTTGGTCTCGCAGCCAGACAGATACACCTTCGGTAAAGTCACGATAGCTCCTGGAATACATGTTCGAATGACCTGATTCCAACTCCTCTAGCAAGCTAACTCATCTGGCTACATCTTTCATGAATATCATTGAGGCTGAATCTGATCGTAACTCCTTCGTTCTGCCGGATCTTCAAGACACTTGGGAATGATCCTTGCATCCTCTTTTGCTCCATTACTCCTAACATCTCCAAAATGTCTCCAAACACCTAGAAAACACTCCAAATGAATGCAAGACTCACTAGGACCTAATGCAAACTAACTAAAGCCTAATTTAGACCAAAACACTAAAGAAAGATATGAAAACACATGCATGAGACCTAAAATGCTAAGTTAAATGCATGCTAAAAGAGGTAAAATATGGGAATATCAGTCGGCGTTCCGAGTTTTTTGCTTGATGAACATGGTGAAGCGCTTGAGAAACTTGGTAGACAATTCGGTATAATTGTCGACCGAGTGTGCATCTAGTTGCGAGAACCAGTCGAGCGCGGTTCCGCTGAGGTTCTCCACGAAGAGTTGGCATGTGGCAGCATCTTTTTCCTCCTTGGTGTCAAATTGAAAACGGTTCATCATAATTCCGAACGAGGTCACGAAATGACGAGGGTCGGTATGTCCATCGTACGGTGTGGCTTTATCTTTTCCAAACGTCGAACTAGTGTGTTGACGATCCGATGTGTGAACAGTGTTTTCTGGATCTCTTGAATTACATGATCAATCTCGGGTGCCGAGCTGGTGTCCTGATGGAACTTGGATTTCATATCTTGAACTTGGGCTCTGACGCTCTCGAATTCTTGATCCAGATATGCATGATCGGTGATATGTGTCCCCAGGCTATCGGCGGATCTTAATGCGGGAAATCGAGCTGTTGTGCTTTGGTTTCGATTTAGCTCGGTGATAAGGTTTTGGCGAAGAGTGGGTGTTACTTCATAGGGTCGGAAAGGCGATGGGTTATGTCTGAGTTCACCGAGCTGGTCTCGAACTTCCGTCTGGTTTGCGAACAAAGAGTCGAATTTTTCATCGTTCCTTTTGGAGAGTTCGGCGAGTTGTGTTGCCGAGGCCATCAAGAGAGTGTTTTTATCGATTGGAGCTTGGGTCGCAGTAGCAGTGCCTGTCGGAATAAGTGATGGATCATCGTTGTTGTCGGTCGGGTTGTGAATTTCTGGGTTAAGACTGTCGAGTCCGTCATTTTGGGTACCGTTTTCGCCGAGCGTGGAACCGCTGCCATCAAGTATCGGGATTATCGTCGTTTCGGTCATCGTCGGGCTTTATCGAAAGCAACTCGGAGGTCGGCTGTTAACCACAAGGTCGGAGGTTCGCCCCTCCTTCTAGCGCCAATTGTTGATTGTAAAAATCACACAAGGATAAAAAGAATTGAAAGATCGATTGGGATCTCGTTTTTATTAAATCGAACTCGTCGGAGTTTACAAAGTGTTTTTAGATCGGTAAATAAGATCGAGATCGGAATTTTGAGCTCTCACTTTCTCTCTCTAAAATGTGTTTTCAATTCCTCCACCCTCAATTCTCGTCGGAAACTCCTTATCTATAAGCTTCTTCGGCGGCTTAGACCTTTCCCCGAATCCGAGAAAAGTTCTGCGAATCATGGATTAAGAAACTAATTAATCTTCCTTTTCCGTTAAAGTAAGATATGCTTTTCTCCGCTAATCCCGAAAGTGGTTTTTGATTACGACGGGTTGATACCGACGAGCTCGGTATGCCGCGAGTCGGCAATCGCTTGTTGTCTTTATCTTTACCGATCTCGAACCGTCGTCGATCGGAATCAACTGGACCGATCTCAGTTCGAGATGAGGACTTGATTTTACGTTTAAAACTTATATTGCCTAGTTCGGCTTTTACCGAGCTCGATGGTTGATCGGTTTATGCACTTTCTTACCGATCTTGAACCGTCGTCGATCGGAACTAAAGCACCGATCTCGGTTCAAGTTCGGTATTCCTTTGGATTATTACCGAACTCATTGGTTAACAGTCTCTCGTGGACCTTTCTTTCGAGTTCGGATGTCGGCAACCGTTTCGTGGTTTTTCCTTCTGGGTTCGAACCGTCGTCAACCGGGATCAATTGGGCCGGTCTCGGTTCAAACTAGGCTAAACTGGGGAGTGCTAAACTCACCACCAACAATGACCGGAACAAGCAAACATGTTGTTGAAACTGAAGTGGACAGTAGAGCTATACTAGGATTTGGATCAAGGGTTGAGGAGGATTTGACTTGGTGATCAGGATCCAAAGAGCAGACATCGATTCACGGTGGTCCGGCGGATACGGAAGGTTCAGCCTAGGCTTCACCGGGGACGCCAAATCTTGATCTGGAGGCTCCGACAAGGAGGAGACCACCGTGCGGAGCTTCGGTACCAATAGAGACATGAGACTACGGTTCTACAAACATTTCTCTATATCGTGGTTGTGGTGGACCTCCATTTCCACAATATCCCACAAGTCAAGAATCTCTTCATTCTCGCCGCTCAAAGTTCGTAATTTTTAGCATCAAAGATTGCAACGGGTTGAGATGCGCCATGCGTGTGGTTGTTGTAAACGCAAGAGCTATCGCAACATGAACTGTAACATAATCTGACACATGAGATTTCTCTACAAAAATATATTACTAGCCAATCTGTTAAGTGAACTTACAAGTTTCACCTAAAATGATCTATGACAAGATCAAGACACACCTTGAATTGTCTAACTAGCCTCACACGTTAAAGAATCTATACACGATCCATGAACCTCTCAAGACAAACCCCTTAGCCTCTTAGCTTTTGCTTTCTTACAAGAAACCCAAAACCCCTTTTCTAAGAATTCTCTCTCATTGTGTTAAGCACATACAACGCTTAAACACACCTATTTATACATAATACGTAAAAGACTAACCCTAGTCGAGTTCCTCCTAGAAGATAAAAGTAAATCTCCAAGGATATGTAATATTTTCTTTTTCTTCTCCTAAAAATAGAGAATCTTCTCAAAGTTGCAATATCCTCTCCAAGATGCGTCTAACTCAGCTACCGCCTCTTTGCTCGTCCATGTCAGCTACTAAGCCCAAACTAGAAGTCCAATCCAGCTCACAACTTATGCTCCTCGTCTTCAGTCGCCTAGCAGTGCTCCCTTGTATCACTTTGTGAGCTACTTCAACTTAAACAACGACTGCTTCAAAAGCTGCATCTTTAATCTCCCTCTTTTTAGCTTTGTGTGTCTCTCAAGCACCTTCATAAACCACTAATACCACACAAACATGCAAGCAACAAAAAATCTCCTTGACTCCCCCAAAATCCTATCTTCGGTTACGCCCCCACAATTCAAGGCTCTTTCTCCTAACCACTTTCATCTCCCCCTGCTTGTGAGCACACACAAGTTAAAAACACCTTTTCTTTTTCTTTTGAAGTTTGTCATGAACTAACACAACACTTGAAGCAGTATGCATACTTAGCTTGGCATGACTATCTCGACTTTGGTGGTTAGTTTTCAATTGAACCATCTCTCTGAAGTTAATTTGAACTCACTACAAGAAAACGTACTGTCTATTTCCAACGAAAATTTACGACGGTTTTAAATCGATGTAATGTTACATCGCATTTACGACGATTATACGACGACATGATAAATCGTTGTAAATTCGATGTAAAATTACATCGAATTTATGACGAATACGACTATCGCATTTTACGTTGTAAACTCGATGTAATTTTACATCGAATTTACAACGATTTACATTACCGACGACTTCACATCGATAGTTTCTAGTTTGGTAGCACACGTTTTTTTAGGTTTACCTAACAAATTTACATCGAATTTACATCGTAAATCCGTTGTAAATCTGAAAAAATTTCTATAAATACATCCTCGCATCAATTGAAAGTTTATAACAAAAAAAAACACTAATAACAAAAAAAAAACACTATAAAATCTTTTTTATAAAATGTCTATATACGATCTACGAAGATGGATGTATACGCAAAAGGATTCGGAGGGAGCGTTGACGAAAGAATTCAAAGAGGGGCTTGAAATATTCATATATCAGGCCGGAAATATGCAAACAACCCTGGAAAGCGGTAAAATCTTTTGTCCTTGTCGTAAATGCAAAAATACGAGATATATTTTTATTGAGACGGTGTGGAAACATTTACTAAATAGAGGGTTTATGCCGCAATATTATGTTTGGTATCAACATAGAGAGGGTTTCGAAAGGAGTCAAGCAGTTGATCATAGTGGTAGTAATTATCAAGGTCAAGTAGATTTTGATGAATCAAATTGTCAGGGTAGTTATCATCATGGTCAACATCAATTTGATCAGGGTCAAGATCATGATAGGATGCATGCTATGGTTAATGATGCATTTCATGAAACAAATGCTGATAATAGTACTATTAAGGAACCCAACGTAGATGCGAAGTGAATTTATGATATACTAGACGCTGCAAATGAGCCACTCTACGATGGATGTAGAGAAGATCAGTCTAAATTGTCGTTGGCAGCTATGATGATGACAATTAAAATGGATCATAACTTAGATGAGGTTTACATGGATGATTGGGCTGATCTTATTAAAGAGTATTTGCCAGAGGATAATTTGGCTGCCGAAACATACTATGAGATTCAGAATTTGGTGTTTAGTCTTGGGTTGCCTTCTGAGATGATAGATGTATGTGTTGACAATTGTATGCTTTTTTGGAAATATGATGATAAGCTGCAGGAATGTCGATTTTGCCAAAAACCGAGATTTAGGCCGCAAACTTCTGGGCGTAGTAAGATATTGTACCAACGGATGTGGTATCTTCCTATAACTGATAGGTTGAAACGATTGTATCAATCTGAAAGGGCAACTGCATCGATGAGGTGGCATGCAGAACATTCACAGAGAGAAGGAAAAGTGACTCACCCGTCAGATACTAAAGCTTGGAAACACTTTAACACGGTACACCCCGACTTTGCTAACTCTAAGCGAAATGTGTATCTTGGTCTTTGTACTGGTGGATTTAGTCTATTCGGTATGTCTGGTAGGCAATATTCTTTGTGGCTAGTTATCGTAACGCCTTATAACCTTCCCCCAGATATGTGCATGCAAAGGGAATTTCTATTCCTGAGTTTTTTAGTCCCTGGTCCCAATCATCTGAAGCGATCCCTTGATGTGTTTTTGCAGCCTCTCATACATGAGTTGAAACAGTTGTGGTCTACAGGAGTTCGTACATATGACTGTTCGAGGAAAAAAAATTTACGATGCGTGCGGTGCTTATTTGGACAATAAGCGACTTCCCTGCATACGGAATGCTATCAGGTTGGACGACGCATGGGAGGTTATCTTGTCCATGGTCGAAAAACATGTTGGTTTGATTGTCACCGCCGGTTTTTACCAATCAACCATCCATATAGGAGAAACAAGCGGTTGTTTAGGAAGAACGAAATCGTGCGTGTCCCCCCCACCAGTGTATCTATCTAGGGAAGATCTAGAAGCGCAAATAGATCATTTTGGGGGACTAGAAACGGTGAATCGTGGGGGAAATTGGCACACTCCAGCTAATATGCTTGATGGATACGGGGTCAATCACAATTGGCACAAGAAAAGTATTTTTTGGGAACTTCCGTACTGGAAAGATCATCTGCTAAGACACAATCTTGATGTCATGCACATTGAGAAAAACTTTTTTCATAACATCATGCATACAGTGTTAAACGTGAAAGGAAGAACCAAAGACAGCGGAAAGTCCAGGTTGGACTTGCCCGATATTTGCAACAGAAATGAGTTGCATATAATGAGCATATAATATAGGAATTTGTATTACACCAGTTTCTATATTTCAGTTGGGTGCAGAACAAAATGCATTGTTGTTCAATTGGGTTTCATCTGACGTGAAGTTTCCTGATGGGTACGTATCCAATCTTGCTAAATCTGTTGAGAAAGGACAAAATTTTTCAGGGATGACTACCACGCGTTTATGCAACGATTCCACGCGTCATGACTACCACGCGTTTATGCAACGATTATTTCCTTTCGTGAGTTACTCCAAGGCCCCCTCGGGAAGATAACGACTGCACCTATGTATTTCACTCGTGGTTATGTGTTTCATACATACAAGTACGGCGTTCGTCGGGCAACTACCAACTACGGAGTATGTGTTAGGGGTGAAATAGATTTTTATGGGGTGTTGTAGGAAATAATCGAAGTTGAATACCCCGGCTTAGTTAGTATGAAATGCGTTCTCTTCAAATGTGATTGGTTCGATCTAACAGTCAGTCGAGGGGTGCGAATTAACAAATTTGGTGTGGTCGACGTCAACAAATCACGACGATACAACAAGTTTGAACCATTTATCCTAGCATCACAAGCAGAACAAGTAACGTTCGTTCCATATCCGCGAGTTCGAACCACTGGGCCCACATGGTTATCGGTTATTAAAATAGCTCCAAGGGGTAAAGTTGTTGGTGTTGACGATCTTCCAATACAACAAGATTCTTGCCGTCACATTACATAATCAGAGATTACGGACAACGTTCTTCTAATTGATCCCCGAAACAGGTAACTTGAATATCTACCTGATGACACAGAAGAAGAAGGTGATTCCGATGAGTTTGAAGAGAGTGGCGATGATGATGAACTTGAAGATGATGGACCCAATGAAGATGAGGAACCCGACAAAGATGATGATTAATCTGAGCGGATTTACTTTTTGTAATTGCTTAATTTGTATAATTAAAATACTGAATATGAGATAATCGTCGAAAAATGACAAGAGATAATCAGAGATGGGATCGTAAGGATTCCCAAATGTCAAATATTACCCAAACCCTGGAATTTTATGGTTTGAATAATATTAGACCTCCGGGAGTCCTTTGATATATCCATGATATAGGTCCGTTTTATAGAGTCTTTCTACTATTTTGCAGTGTTTTAGAGTCTTTTACAGGTTTTAGCACGTTTGGAGCATAATTGGAGATATTGGAGCTTATTGGAGCATTTTGGAGCAAAACAGAAGTTCGTGTAGCTGAGTACCCGATTTGAGGCCTCAGTATCGATCGATACTAACTAGTATCGGTCGATACTCACTGAAGCTGACACAAGTCGCGAATTTAAATGAAGAGTTGAAGAACGTTTCACCGATGGATTGAGCTCAAATTTTGCTACAAGACAGATCTATGGATTAGCTTTCATTTGGAAGTGGTTTGAGGCCATTCCAACGGTGCGATCAAAAGTTATGCCAGTTTTTGTGAAGACAGTCCAGTCTGGCGAGCAGAAGAAGCAGTGAACAGTGTCGATCGACACTACCCTAGTATCGGTCGATACTCACTGCAGGAAAACAGGAAACGCAACTTTTTACAAGTCTGGAGAGTTTGCACCTTGGTNCACCGACCTGTTGCACCAGTCTGTGGTGATCGGTGTTGCTGCTGGGTTTCAACTCCGGGCGGAACTCGTTTGGGCGGCAGACAGACATATCTTTGCTAAATATCATGTATCTTTTGAACCACAGCTCCAAACGACATGAAACGACCTCCAGATGACAGCCAACTCAATTATCTAGAACTTCTATGCAGACCTCCGAAGCTAAATCTGATTGGAGACCCTTCGTTCAGGCCGATCTTTTAGACCCACCGGGTGAGCTCGGCTGGTAAGTGCTACACCGTTTTGTTGCACCGGTTTGTGGTGATCGGTGCTTAGCCTCTGGCTTCACACCGGTTTGTTGCACCGGTCTGTGGCGAAGTCCTGGGTCGGTGCTTAGCTTCTGGTTCCATACCGGTTTGTTGCACCGGCCGGTGGTAAGCGGTGTAGACGTGTGGCTCGGCCAGGAAGATACGGCTCCAGTAAAACTGTCGTAACTCTCCAACCACGTATCCAAATCGCCTGATTCGACATCTCCCTGATAGCTGAGGCACTCCTATACATCNCAGTAAAACTGTTGTAACTATCCAACCACGTATCCAAATCGCCTGATTCGACTTCTCCCGGACAGCTAAGGCACTCCTCTCCATCTTTCAAGAAGGTTGTCAAGGCTGATTCAGATCGGAAGAGCTTCGTACAAACACATCTTTCTGGCGTCTCGGATGAGCTTTGCACTTCACTTAGGTCCCAATCTCCAAATTTGTCCAATTGCCTCCAATTACCTAGGAAATACTCCAAAACATGCAAGAACACACCAAACCTAATGCAAATGTCCTAATCTCTAATTTAAGATCTAAATGCAAGACAAGATCATGATTATGCATGTAATCTACACAAAACTATACATGAAATGCATGCTAAAACATGTAATATATGAGTATATCAGTTCCCAACATAGTTCACTTCCTCTTGTGTGTCAACGGCTTCCTCTTGATAGCAACCTTGATTATCTTCGTAATCACCAATGAAATGAACCGCTTTTTGAGACTCTTGTTTAGTAGCCTCAAGAAGTTTGTCTATCAAGGATGCTTGCTTATCCATCTTCTCATTAAGTGCCTTCATGTTTTTGGCTCTCTTGTGCTCATCAAATTCGCTTGTGGTCCTTGTGGCATGGTCATAATCGTCGCCATAGGTCCCATCACTAGTAGCCAAGTTTTCCACAAGCTCCATGGCTTCCTCCACATCTTTAGCCAAGAAATTACCATTCGATGCCGTATCGAGTACCATTCGAATCTTAGGCAAAGCACCCCGGTATAGAGTACTTAAGAGAGAGGCGTTGCTAAAGCCATGTTGGGGGCATTGAGATGTGTAGCCTCTAAATCTTTCCCAAGCCTCATTGAAAGACTCATTGGACCGTTGTGTGAAGCTCGATATCTCGTTGCGAAGCTTGGCGGTTCTAGCCGGTGAAAAGAATTTGGCAAGAAACGCAAGTCTGCAATCATCCCAAGAAGTGATAGAGCCTTGGGGTAAGCTCTTTTCCCATTGGTGAGCCTTGTCACCTAGAGAGAACGGGTAGAGACAAAGTTTGAAACCATCTTCGGAGACTCCATTGATCTTAGTGAGACCACATATGCGGTCAAATTGGTCTATGTGGTCCAATGGATCTTCCATTGACAACCCATGAAACTTGTTAGCTTGAACCATGTTGATTAACCCCAGTTTGACCTCAAAGTTGTTGTTTTCTACCGGAGGTGGTTGAATCCCTTGGCGATTTTGGTGTGCATTCGCCGCATCACCTTCTCCAACAACCTCCCAAAGATGAGTGGATCTTTAGGTTCTTCATCCATCTCAAGAACAACAAAGTCCGTTGGGACAATGAAATCTCTAACCATGATTGGTAGATCTTCAAGCAAACCGATGGGCACTCTCACGCTTCTATCCGCCAAGATCAAAGATATGTTGTAAGCCTTGTACGTCGTGAAGCCTAATCTTTTAGCAACTGAGAACGGCATGAGACTCACACTAGCCCCTAGATCACAAAGGCAATTGTTGAATGCTAGCGGGCCTAGAGCACATGGAAGAATGAAAGAACCGGGATCTCCAAGTTTCTTGAGTACCACCTTCTTTTGGATGATGGCGCTACACTCATGCGTCAAAATCACCATGGATTCCATCTCCTTGGCTCTTTCTTTCACGACATCCTTAAGAAACTTTGCATATTGTGGTACAAGCAAAAATGCATCTACCAAAGGCATGGTAAGCTCAACTTTCTCCATTTGCCTATCGAATACCGCCTTATACTTATCAAATAGTTGTTTCTTGAAACGTCCGGGAAAAGGTAGCTTGGGCACATAGGGCTTTGGAATGAACACACTTTCCTTCTTCTTGGGCTTCTCTTGTACAACAACCTTGGTCTTCACTTCTTCAACCCATTTACCCTTTGCTTTGTCTTCCAAAACCGTGTCTTCGACTACCACTTCGTCATGAATCTCAACGTCCTCGTTGAGATGAGGATGAGCTTCTCGAGTGGGTAAGACCGCACCACTCCGTAGTGTAATGGCGTTGTCATACTCCTTGGGGTTGGTCTCGGGCTTTCCCGGAAGTTGGCCTTGTGGCCGTGAACAAGAAGCGGTTCCCTTGCTTTCAAGTTGTTTAACCTTGGAGCTCAATGTCTCAAGCTTGGAGTTGAGGTCGTTATAAGAACAATCTACCCTTGTATTGATTTCCGCTTGTCCCTTGAGGAGTTTTTGAAACATTGTGTTCAAGTCAAACTCTTGCGGTTTAGACTTAGTTGCTTGACCTTGGGGCGCAAACCCTTGTTGTTGTCCTTGAAAACCGGGTGGGGCTTTGTTTTGAAACCCACTTTGGTTCCCTTGGAATTGGTTCCGTGGGACATAACCGTGTTGGTATCTAGTTAGAAGCTTGGCCTTGAGGTTGGAATTGCTTTTGTGGAACCCCTTGAGCTTGAGTAGAATGTGGAGGATAGACTTGGTCTTGGGGGTTCTCAACATTAGTGTTGCGGTAGGAGAAATTGGGATGGTTGCGGTAGTTTTGGTTGAACCCTCCTCTTTGGTAGTTCCCTTGGTTCCCAACATAGTTAACCTCTTCAAGATTGTTGGAAGCCGCATCCTCCTCAAAGTAGGCTTGTTCCTCATCAAATTTCCTGACAAGTGTTGAAGAGCTTATCGATCATCGTTGCTTGCTTATCCAACTTTTCGTTGAGGAGCGTCATGTCTTTAGACCACTTTTGCTCGTCGAAGTCACTAGTCGTGCGGGTTGCTCTATCGTAGTCATCTCCATAGGTCCCGTCGCTTTGAGCAAGGTTCTCAACAAGCTTCATGGCTTCATCCACCTCCGTGGCCAAGAAGTTCCCATTGGATGCCGTATAAAGAAGCATCCTAATCTTTGGCAAAGCACCACGGTAGAGGGTGATTAGTAGAGAAGCATTGGAGATTGGCCGACAGGAGTGAAGATCATGACATGTTTTGGCCGACAGGAGTGAAGATCAGGTCGATGCATGACATGTTTTGGCCGACAGAAATTGACCTGCGTGAACGCTGAGTTGGTACCGTTCGGTAGTGCCGGCCCAAAACGGGTCGGCACTAATCTTCATCGTGCAGGTTGGATAGATGCTTGATGCGGAGTTAGCCGGCTAAAACGAAATCTGGTCGTGCGCGGGACGTGCTGGATCGTGTGCGGTATGAGTTTTAGCCGGCAGAAGTTCATTCGGAGTGATCGCCATTTAGTGCCGCTAGGTAGTACCGACCCATGGTCGGTCGGTACTAATTTCCTTGAGGGATTGTGCCGCTTCATTCCAGACTGGTATGGGAGAGCTCTTCAGATCGGCATAAGTCTCTGTCTCAGTACCGATCTAGTGTGCCGCTCTAGAGTCGGTCGGTGTGGGGCAAGAGAAAGGAACGTCGAGTGAATCGTCTTCGATCTGGGTGAGTGTGCCGGTCGGTTCTGGAGCGGTACTGTCTCCTGAAAACACCATTTTTGCCTTGGCCATTTCCTCTTGCTTCAAATCCGATCAAGCTTGATTCCAAAGTCTCCAATCACCTCCACGATGTCTCCAAATCCCTAGAAATCACTCCAAAACATGCAAGACTCACTAGGACCTAATGCAAAACACCTTAAACCCTAATCAAGACTAAAACACCGAGAAAATGCTATGAGACATATGCAAAAGAAGTAAAACCTAAGGTAAATGAATGCATAGATGATGCAATTTATGACAATATCATCAACCTACACAAGTACTCATATCGTCCAATCCTTTAACATTCATTCAATCGTTCAAGTGAATCATGCTCATGCAAGACAAGTGAATTCATTTGGCTAGGGTAAAGGTCTTAAGATTAAGACGATCTCAAATGTACGAGATTATTCCAATGCAAGGGATCTCTCAATGAATGATCAAGCTTTAGCAAAATGCTAAGAGTAAAAGGCAATATATGCATACAAGGATGGACTTACATCTACCCAATGCCTAAAAATGTCTCTAACCCTAGCATCTCTACCCATGAAGCCCCAAACCTAAGCAACCCTTTTGTTCTCAAGGCTTTTTGTCTTCATGTCTCACACATCTTTCTTCATCTTTCTTCTTTGGGGAATTTCTTCTTCTTCCTTGAATCTTGTGGTTTTGTGCTTCTCTTGTTGTTTCCTTAGCTCTTCTTTTCTTTCTTTTTCTTTGCCTTGCCTCATATTTCATTATTTGATGTCTTAGCCGATTTTTGGCCCTTTCCTTTTTCATTGAACTCCAAGAGGCTATATCTATCGCTAAGAACTAATCTTATTGACTTGCACCAACCACTTCACATTATTGCATTCCCCTTTCACGTTCTCCTTAGGACTAACTTCCTTCTCATTCCACAATCCCATTAGTCACACACTTTCGTTCATTCCAACCCAAGATTTCCCTTTCCCACAAGCCTATCCTAGTCTAACCCTTGATGTTGGGCTAGATCTACATGCAAACCTATCCTTGTTGCCCTACACTCAACACTTTTTGCCAAGCTTACTCGAAAAATTAGGCCTCACATTCCCACACTAAAGATTTTGGCTTAAAAAGAGGGTAGGTTAAAGGCATGGTTAACCGTTCCAAATAGGGGAATCGGCTATTTAGGCTAGCAAAAGAGTGGTGAAAAGGATAAGAGATCCCAAAAATGTATGTGGTATCCATGAATTCACTATGACATGCATGAATACGATAATTTCAATGTCAAGATTATGGTTTTCACTTAAGTAGGACTGGAGTCAAATCAAAATTTGCTCTAGCTAAGACCCTAGTAATGAAATGTGAGATCGAAATATGGTTCATCCTTGATTTCAAACAAGAGATCAAAACCATCAAACAACTAGCAACGAAGGCATTGAACCAAGCTCTTAAAATGATACTCTACAAGGAAAAATCATCATTGCTCCCTATGCACGTGCAATGCAACCTATATGCTATCTAGACTCGATCCTTCCAATGAAATGCAACTATATGCTTTCTTTTTGTGTTTTCAAATTTTTCAAATTTTGTTTTTTTGTGTTTTTCTATGCCTTATATGAAATGCATGAGACTCAAAATGCACAAATCAAAAATAAGATCAAAATAAACATGATTAGATACCGGTCCCTCCCCCAAACTTAAATCACACCGTCTCGGTGTGAAATAAATTAAAGGGAAGAACCAAAAACAAAAGACAAAAACAACTATACAATGCAAGACGCAAGAAAAATTAAAAACTATTTACAAGGTGTTTTGGAGTGTACCTAGAAACTTTGAGATGGGGATGAAGACCCCACGGAGAGTGACGGGTTGCTAGATCATGGAGAAGGGGATCTCATGGCTTTCCTCTTTGCCGCCTTCTCTCTTCGTGCCGAGTAGTGGCTTGTTCCTTCGTGTGCCACCGTTTCTCCTTCAAGCAATGAGTGGCTTAGGTCCAAATCACCGCCTTCGTCTTCTCGGGCTCTAGATGTGCTAGCCTCACTGTTCCCCTTGAGCTCCTAAATTGTTTGACCCATGGTCTTCACCGTCTTCCTCAACTCCTTTATCGCCTTTGCCATCTTTTTCATGCTTTGATCTTGCCATTTGCACCAACGTTGGAGGAGTCTTGTTTGGTGGTGAGCTTGGCGTGAGGCAATGGTAGGCATGACATCATCATATGGATCGAAGTAGTATCGTTCACAGCCATAAACAGACTCGGGAGGTGACTTATTGGCCGCTTCATCTTCGGAACCAAGGGGCTCTTCCGGGTTGTCTTTAGTTGCGGCCTTGCCTTTGCGGAAAGCGTCAATAGGTGTATCGACGGTCCGGTTGTAGAGATTCTCCTTGGCTTTTGAGCTTGTTACTAGAGCAAGCTCCTTCCCATTAGTCTTTGAGCTCGTTGCTTTCCCCTTCCCCGCAGCTTTGGAGACTTTAGCCACGGCCTTGCCTTTGGCTTGGGAAACTCGTGCGACGACGCCTCCTTTGTTCTTTGGTTGAACCTTGGCCTTAGTTTGCATTGGTGTAGCCTTTTCTCTAGCCATGGTTCCTACATTTTTCTCAAAATCCACATGAGTTTCAAGAAGCAAAGATAAAGTCGTTTCTCAAATTTCAAGCAACGGCATATAAGATGATAAAATTTTCGAAATCTCAATCCCAAATCCTCTAATTAAAATTGCAAAATTCTAATTAAATAGGCAAAAGTTCTCTAGGTGGGTTGGATTATTTCCAAAATTTAATCAATTTCGCAAAGGTTCAACCTTTAATTCTCCAAATTTCTCAATTTCTCAAATTCTCCAAATTTCTCTAATAGAGCACAAATCAGCACAATATCTACCAAACCCAAGGTGTAAGCACAAGTGAATGCATTTCCCAAACAAAATCACAAAATTTCTACTTAAGAACAAGCTCACCATGTCAAAGAAAGCATGAGTTCAATACCTTGGGAATGAGTGCTCAAGTAAGAAAAACGTTGGTGGATCCGAAAAGAGAAGAGAAAATTGGGAATTTAGCAACTTGAATCACGAATTTTGAGAAAGTAGGGAGAAAGTTATGAAGAAAAAGAGATGGTGGCAAGAACAAAGAGGATGGCCGCGAAAATGGAGAGAAGGAGGATGGGGAAGATAGGTTTTTCTCTTACCTGGGGGGGACCACTTACCTTTGGACCACTTGGATAATAGATCTGGTCAAACTAGATTAAAATCCTGGTCAACACCGAATGGGGGCTTTGAAAACGGTTCGATGTAACGATCCGGTGTGCTTGCTTCCACACCGAGTGGACGGTCCGGTGTAAAGATCCGGTGTTTAGCACCAAAACGTTCTGTCCTCACACCGAATGGTTACGCCGTATGGTTAACTCGGTGCTCAGCCTTTCCCTACACACCGTTTGCCACACCGGACGGTGACATCGAGTGAACCGTTCGGTGTGATCGTCCTCGCCACACACCATTTGGACGGTCCAGTATGATGGACCGGTGCTTAGCACCATTTCTTTCTGCCCTAACACCGAATGGAGACACCGAGTGGACGGTCCGGGGTGATCACACTTTCTTTTCCGAACTTCCTTGACCGTGACCACCTTGCTCTTGAGCCCCTAGAAACACTTAGCAAACATCAAAACGAACTACGAAAAAGAGAAAACAAGAACCTAAAAGTATATACAAGGATAAGCTTGGGATGTCTCCCAAGAGCACTTTGTTTAACGTCACTAAGTTCGACGTTGGTTACCGCATTCAAGCGTGAGAAGCATCATCGAGAGGAAGTGAGACTCCCTCCTCAATGATTTCATTGGCGTGGTATGGTTTGAGTCTTTGCCCGTTTGCAACAAATTCTTCCCCATTCTTATTCATAAGAACAATGGCTCCATAAGGCCGCACTTCTTGGATCACAAATGGACCGGACCATTTAGATCGTAGCTTCCCGTGAAATAACTTGAGGCGCGAGTTAAAGAGCAAGACGTGATCCCCTTCTTTGAAATCTTTGCGCACAATCTTCTTATCATGGAAAGCCTTAGTCCTTTCTTTGTAAATCTTGGAGATCTCATAGGCTTCAAGCCTAATTTCATCGAGTTCTTGAAGTTGGATCAAACGCCTTTCTTGTGCCGACTTGAGATCAAAATTTAGGAGCTTCATGGCCCACATGGCCTTGTACTCAAGCTCGAGCGGTAAGTGGCATGACTTCCCGTAGAGAAGATTGAACAGTGTCTTCCCAATAGGTGTTTTAAACGCCGTCCGGTATTCCCACAATGCATCGTCTAGCTTCTTAGCCCAATCCTTTCTCGAACTACCCACAGTCTTCTCTAGTATGGCCTTGATTTGTCGGTTTGAGACCTCCACTTGGCCGCTTGTTTGGGGGTGGTATGGTGTGGCCAATGTATGCTTAACCTCGTGCTTCTTGAGTAAACTCTCGAAAACCTTGTTGATGAAATGGCTTCTCCCATCGCTGATGACAACTCTTGGCACCCCAAACCTCGGAAAGATGTTACACTTGAAGAGCTTGAGAACTACCTTAGCATCATTGGTTGGACTAGCGATTGCTTCGACCCACTTAGACACGTAGTCCACCGCTACCAAGATATATTGGTTGCCATATGAAGAGGAGAACGGTCCCATGAAGTCAATGCCCCAGACGTCAAAGATTTCAACCTCGAGAATGGGATTTTGGGGCATCTCATCCCTTCTAGCATTGTTCCCCTTTCTTTGGCATGCATCACAAGTCGAGACAAAAACCGGATTGGAGAACCTTTGTCGCCGTCTTGAAGGAAGCAAAATGACCTCCATAGGCCGAGCATTGGCAATGGAACAAGATTCCATTCATTTCTTCTTCCGCCACACATTTTCGATATAAGCTATCCGAACACAACTTGTATAAGAACGGCTCGTCCCAATAAAACCTCATGACGTCATGAAAGAATTTCTTCTTCTTGTAGCTTTCCAAGTTGGGCGGCTCTCTTCCACATGCCAAGTAATTTACCAAATCCGCAAACCAAGGTAGCTCTTCACCAATCAATTCTTTAGCGTCCTCAAAACCTCTCACGGCCTCAACTTCTTTCCTCAAAACACTCACTAACATCAATTGCTCCTCGGGGAGTGAGTCATCAATTGGTACAAGGTCTTCAATGCGCATCCTAGACAAATAATCCGCAACTCCATTCTCAATACCCTTCTTGTCCACAATCTCCATATCAAACTCTTGAAGTAGCAAAATCCACCTCAAGAGCCTTGGCTTGGTGTCTTTCTTAGCATAGATATGCCTCAACGCCGCATGGTCCGTGTAGACAATGATCTTGGAGCCAACCACATAGGACCTAAACTTTTCGATAGCAAACACAACCGCAAGTAGCTCTTTCTCCGTAGTGGCATACCTTCCTTGTGTATCATCAAGTGTCCTACTAGCGTAGTAGATCAAGTTTCCAACCGCGTAGTCACATGATCTCAAAAGGCAAGTCCCAATCCGGGGCTTGGACTATTGGTGCACTCACAAGAGCCTTTTTTATCTCCAAAAACGCCGCAAGACATTCTTTGTCAAACTTCAACTCCACTTCTTTGCAAAGAAGTCGTGTGAGAGGACGCGCGATCTTTGAGAAGTCTTTGATAAAACGACAGTAGAAACCCGCGTGTCCCAAGAAGCTTCGAACACTAGTGACCAAATTTGGAGGCTCGAGACTCATCATCACTTCAATCTTCGCCTTATCAACCTCAATTCTCTTTTCCGAGATCTTGTGTCCCAACACTATGCCTTCCCGCACCATGAAGTGGCACTTTTCTCAATTAAGCACGAGGTTTGTCTCTTCACATCTTGCGAGAACCCTACAAAGATTGGACAAAAAAGAAGAGAACGAGGAGCCATAGACCGAGAAGTCATCCATGAAGACCTCGACCATCTCCTCAATTACATCCGAGAAGATCGACATCATGCACCTTTGAAATGTTGCGGGTGCGTTACATAGTCCAAACGGCATCCTTCGATAGGCAAAGGTGCCATAAGGACATGTAAATGTCGTCTTCTCTTGGTCATTCGGGTGAATGGGAATTTGAAAGAATCCCGAATAACCATCCAAAAAGCAATAGAACGGGTGGTTCGCTAATTGTTCCAACATTTGATTAATCAACGGTAAAGGAAAGTGATTTTTTCTAGATGCGGAGTTCTACTTCCTATAGTTGGGATTGATTCGTTCTTTTCATTTTTAACCACGGTTATCCCCTTTTTGGGAACCACGTGCACCGGGGAAACCCATGTGCTATCCGTGATCGGATATATGATTCCCGTGTCTAGAGGTTTGAGGATCTCCTTTTTAACAACCTCTTTCAAATTCGGGTTTAACCGTCTTTGATGGTCTATGAAGGTCCTCGTTTCATCTTCTAGATGTATGCAGTGAGTGCAAAGTGTAGGAAATATGCCTTCGATATCATCGAGTGAATATCCAATGGCTCTCCTAAACTTACGCAACTCATGCAATAGAGCGGATAATTCATCATCACTAAGTCTATCATTCACAATGACCGGATAAGACTCATTAGGACGTAAGAAAGCGTACCTTAGTCCCGTAGAAAGCGGTTTGAGGTCCACCTTAGGCGCCTTGAGCTCGCTCTAGTCATCCTCCACGCTAGACTTACCATTGCTAGCCTCTACCATGTTCTCATCTTGCTCCGCTTCCAAAGAAAAGCTTTCTTGTACCAAATCCAATGTAGAACCGTCTTCACACTTTATCCCTTGAAGACCCAAATCAATGAACGAAGCTTCTTTAACCATTGGCTTGTGGTAGTCCAAAATCAGCTTGTAGCCTTCACTTTCCTTACTCAAATACCCATGTTCACCTTGATCCTTAGTTAAAGCAACTTGCAAACCATCCTCAAGATTCAACTCTTCAAGGAGTTCATCCGCCAATTCATCTATAATCTCTATGTAGAGGCATTGACCGTCTATAGTGGGCTTTTTCATGACATAATTGATGTTGAATTCAAGCACCTCATCTTTACCCAAATGCAAGTCAATCTTACCCTTCCTCACGTCGATGATCGCTCCCGCGGTTGCTAAGAAGGGTCTCCCAAAGATCAAAGGGTCTTTCGGTTCCTCATCCATCTCCAAGACCACGAAATCCGTTGGAACAATGAAGTCTCCAACCG
Source organism: Eutrema heterophyllum (assembly GCA_002933915.1). Lineage (NCBI taxonomy): Eukaryota > Viridiplantae > Streptophyta > Magnoliopsida > Brassicales > Brassicaceae > Eutrema > Eutrema heterophyllum. The sequence goes on from PKMM01000535.1 coordinate 1,194,982, forward strand.
CGATTGGTAGGTCTTCAAGTAGCCCAATTAGTACTCTCACGCTTCTATCCGCAAGGATCAAGGAGATTCTACAAGCCTTGTATTTCGTGAATCCCAATCTCTTAGCAACGGAGAACGGCATTAGACTCACACTAGCACCCAAATCAGAAAGACAATTGTTGAATGCTAGAGGTCCCAAAGCACATGGGAGAGTGAAACTACCCGGATCTCCAAGTTTCTTTGGTACTACCTTCTTTTGGATTATGGCACTACACTCATGAGTCAATACCACCATGGACTTTATTTCCTTAGCTCTTTCTTTCACGGCATCCTTGAGGAACTTGGCATACTGAGGCACAAGCAAGAATGCATCCACTAAAGGCACAAGCAAGAATGCATCAACCCGTTTACCCTTGTCTTTGCCTTCCAAAACCGTGTCTTCAACTACCACTTCGTATTGAGTCTCAAGTTCCACCCTCCCCCCCCCTCCCCACTTTGGTTCTCTATGTCCTCGTTGAGATTAGAAGGGGGTTCTCTAGTGGGTAGGACCGTGCCACTCCGTAGTGTGATGGCGTTCACATACTCTTTGGGGTTGGTCTCGGGCTTTCCCGGTAGTTGACCTTGTGACCGTAAAGAAGAAGCGGCTCATTTGCCTTCAAGTTGCTTAACCTTGGAGCTCAATGTCTCAAGCTTGGAGTTAAGATCGTTGTAAGAACAATCTACCCTTGTATTGATCTCCGCTTGTCCCTTGAGAAGTTGTTGAAACATGGTGTTCAAGTCAAGCTCTTGCGGTTTAGACGTAGTTGCTTGACCTTGAGGAACAAATCCTTGTTGAAAACCGGGTGGAGCCGTGAAAGATGCCTTGGCTTGAACCCGCCTTGGTTCCCTTAAAAAGTATTCTTGGGAGCATAGCTTTGGTTGTTGGAAGCTTGACCTTGTTGTTGAGAAGTGAAGTTCTGTTGTTGACCACCTTGGTTGCCTTTGTGTTGTTGAGGATACACTTGATCTTGTGGATTTTCCACATTTGGGTTCTAGTAAGAGAAGTTAGGGTGGTTACAGTAGTTGTTGTTGAATCCACCCTGTTGGTAGCCTTGGTTACCCACATAATTTATCTCCTCTTGTGTGCTCAAGTCCACAACTTCATCTTGATAACCTTGGTTGTCCTCATAGTCCCCAACAAAATGGACTTGTTTTTTAGAAGAGCTTAGGAGCTTGTCTATCTTGTCATTGAGGCTCTTTATTTCCTTGGTCCTCTATTGCTCTTCTAAATCACTAGTCATTCGGGTTGCTCTATCATAATCATCTCCATAAGTCCTGTCGCTTTAAGCTAGATTCTCAACTAGTCCCATTGGAGGCCGTGTCTAGAAGCATCCTTATCTTGGGTAAGGCACCACAGTAGAGGGTGCTTAGGAAAGATGCATTGGAGAAACTGTGATGGGGGAATTGAGAAGTGTAGCGTCGAAAGCTTTCCCACGCTTCGTTAAAGGACTCGTTTGATCTTTGGGTGAAGCTAGAGATTTCGTTCCTCAACTTGGCGGTTCGGGCCGGTGAGAAAAACTTAGCGAGGAAAGCTTGCTTGCAATCGTCCCAAGATGTGATAGAGCCTTGAGGTAGATTATTCTCCCATTGATGTGCCTTATCTCCAAGGGAGAATGGGAAGAGTCGTAGCTTGAAACCGTCTTCCGAGACACTGTTCATCTTGGTGAGCCCGCATATCCTATCGAATTGATCAATATGATCCAACGGGTCCTCCATAGATAGGCCGTGGAATTTGTTACCTTGAACCATATTAATCAACCCCGCCTTCACTTCGAAGTTTTTGTTCCCCACCGGAGGGGCTTGGATCCCTTGACGGTTTTGATGAGCGTTGGCGTCATAACCCGCGCCAACCAAGTTTTGAGCCCTTGGGGGATGGTTAGGGGCTCTCACTTGCCGGGCGGGTGGTGGTGGGACATGTGGGGCTTGTCCTCCTTGGGCGTGATGGTTGCCATTACCATCGTGGCCCTCTTGATTGGCAAATTGCCCGTTGTTGTTGCCAACCGGCACGTCGTCTAAATTCTCCATACCTAAACGTTCGACGTGTAGTTATCTTTCCCTTTGTCTCCTTGCTCTAGTTTCTCGTTCCAATAAGTGAATGTCGTCCCGTGCTTGAACTAGGTTGTCCTCGCCTCTAGAACGGGTATGCATGCACCTATAAGATAGAGATGGCAACAAGAAGTGAAAGAGATTAGTAACAAAAGTAGAAAGAAAGCTTAATCTCAAGAAGATCTAAAATCTTAATGTTGAAAGCTAAACCCAATTGGCAACGGCGCCAAATTGATAGTAAGATTTATCCTAATCAATTACTCAAATCCTACTCGTATCATTATAGTATTTGAGGATCAATCCAATGGGTTTCAATTCAAGCACTGAGAATGCATAGAACTACTTAATCCAAGCAAGACAAGTTGGTTTTTGTGTTTAATCTAATTAGCTAATCGAATTTAAAACAAATAACAAGAACTAGAAATATTAAATGAGGCTAAATGCAAGGTTAAAAGGCGAATTCAAGGATAAGGAAATTGAAATAAGGTGATCAATGGCTAATTAATGATATCCAAAACTCAAACAATACTAATCCCTAGGCAAAGATCACTAATTATGACTAATCCTCTCTCAAGGCTCTAGTCACCTTTGCTAATCACTAATCCAAGATCAAATTCTCATTTGTGGATAATTAATTAGCAAGAATTAAGTTTAACAATCAAGATCAACCAATAATACTCTAGACAACTACTCTCATAGGCTAGAAATTAATATCTCTTAATTAGCTCATCAAGGAATTTCATCAAACACCTTGTGGGTGTGAAATGCCCCTTGATCTAAATCCACTTTCGAGTGCATTAAGAGTATTAATCAAGAAGGGAAATCTAATAATCTAATCCTAGACATCATTAATCATCCATGGAATCACCCTAAATCTACAAAACCCTCAAATCATAAATGACTACTCACTAATCATGGAGAATCCCACAAATCCTATGAAGAACATGTTTAATCCCATGATTAGATAATGATTTGATTAAGAAAGAAGAGGTAGAAGATATAAATCAAAGGATCCAAACTTAAATTGCATAAATCAATATGGTATCTCTTACAAATTACTTAGAACCCACTTAGAAAGGTTTTTAGCATAAGAAAAGACATAATCCTAAGAAAATTAGGTTTAGAGTATTTATAATAAAGAGTAGGCGAACCGGGTCGGCCCGGGACAAACCGGGTACCGACCCGGTCGGATCTTGGATCGCGAGGCCAACACCGAATGGATGGTCCGGTGTGGTGGTTCGGTGTGGAAAGCTTCTTCAAGGAGGAGGTGAGGTAGCACCGGATGCTTACACCGGACGGATGGAACGGTGTAGGATGCTTTCTTTGGACGAGATGAGACACGCACCGGACGGTCGGCTTGGTGTGAAATGAGGGACCGGTCCGGTGCTAAGCTTCTGTCTCCACACCGGTCTGTGGCACCGGACGGATTGATCGGTGTAAATGCCCTGAAGATCTTCGCCGGATAGCAACTCCGGACGGATGGGTCGGTGCTGGACGAGAGGTAGAGGGAAGGCGGGACGCGCACCGGATGGTTCACTTGGTGCGAAATGAGAGCTTGGTTCGGTGCTTAGCTTCTGCCCTTGCACCGGACGGTCACACCGGATGGACGGGTCGATGTGGTCGTCCCGAAGCCTCCTTCTTGCCTATAGCTTCTTCTCCATGCTCCTCATTCGGATGCTCTTAATTCCATGGTCTCCAACTTCCTTCAAAACACCTAGAATGCATTCCAAAACATGCGAAACTCTCTAGGACCTAATGTAACTTCCTAAATTCTAAATGAGACCGAAATGTTAAACAAAACTATGGTTATGCATGCAAATGACAAGAGAATGCTAACTAAAGTGCATGCTGAAACATGTAAATTATGAGAATGTGTCACTGTGGGGTGTGTGTTTGATACATTTAGGAGAGAGCTTTCGATTTTTAGGTCTTTAGGACGGTAGACTTCGTGCTTAAGTACTTAGCATGATGCGTGATGTTTGGGATATGGGGCTAGGAGGTAGTAGCACATATCGATTGATTGTTTAAGCTTCCATTGGGCATACTAGTGATAGTGTGTAGATTTAGTGATTGCTTGCTAGTTAGGAGAACTTGCTTGCTGATATTCCCATATTTTACCCATTTTAGCATGCATATTATTTAGTGTTACGGGTCTCATGCATGTGTCTTTCATAGTTTTTATAGCATTTTGGTCTAAATTAGAGTATTAGGTGTTTGCATTAGGTCCTAGTGAGTCTTGCATGCATTTGGAGTGTTTCTAGGTGTTTTGGAGACATTTGAGGAAGTTTGGAGTGATGGAGCATAAGAGAAGGAAGGGTTCACCCGAGGTATCTCAAAGATATGGCCAGACGAAGCCCTTCGGATCTGAATCACCTCCAATGGTCTTCATGAAAGTTGTAGAGGGATGAGTTAGCTTTCTACCGGAGTTTGAATCAAGCCATTTGGACGTGTGCTTTGGGAGATATGACAGATTCACTGGAGGTATGTCCGCCTGGCGGAGACAGTTTCGACCAACACCGCTCCGTCCATCCGGTGTGACCGTCCGGTGCAGGGACATAACATTTTGGTGCTAAGCACCGGATGCTTACCCCGAGTGCACCATCCCGTGCACGTCCCGCTTTCCCTCTTCCTCTCTCGCGCCCAGCACCAACCCGTGCACTCGATGTGGTCATCCAATGTCGATCTTCAGGGCATCTACACCGACCCGTGCACTCGATTTGGCCGTCCAATGTCGATCTTCAGGGCATCTACACCGACCCGTGCACTCGATGTAGCCGTCCGGTGTAGAGACAGAAGCTAAGCATCGGACCGTTCCTTCATTTCACACCGAGTGCACCGTCCGGTGCTCAACCCTGAAAACCTTTCATGACCCATTTCAACCGGGTCGATACCCGGTTTGTCCCGGGTCGACCCGGTTCGCCCCCTTTTACTATTTAAACCCAAAAACCCTATTTTCAAGCTAAGCTTTCTTCTTTCTAGAGTTAGGTTTTATCCCAAATTCTTCTTATGATTTTGAAGGGATTTTGATTGTTCTTCATACAAATGCCACTCTAGAGAATATTTCTTCACCCTTATCTTTATATTAATGCATTCTCTTTATCTTTATGTATTTTTCTCTTGTGTTCCTAATGTTCTTTAGATTTTAGACTCTTTGTTGGATCATGGTTTGCTTGATTATGATGATTTGATGGTTGATTTGTGATCCTTATGTTATGAATCCTTGCTTTCCTTTCTTATTTAGTGTTCTTAATGCTAGATTAGGCTTGAGAAAGTTAATCTAGAACTAAGGGAATTTCATGCACATCAAGTGTTTGATGAAATTCTCCAAAGAACTAAATAAGAGATTTACATATCTTAGCTCATGAGAATGGTTGTCTAAGGTGTATTTTGTTTATTGGAACTTGATATTAATGCTTGTTAGTCATTTAATTACAAATGAGAATTTGATAATTAATTAAGTGATTAACAAAGAGGTTAGTGTCATGAGAGTGAATTAACCTTATTCAAGTGTTCTAGACCTAATGAATAGCATAGATTGTGTGCATTAATGTTATACATGATGATGATTTGGATTGTATCTTGTTAGATCCTTCACATAGGTTGATCTTAATGCTAGTTTAGAATTGAGAGATCAAAACTAGAGCTTAAGCATTTCACGCCCGAGAGGTGTTCGATGAAATGCTTGAACTAAACCTATTGTGAGCTTTTCACATCCTTGCCAATGAGAGTTGATGTCTAGGGTGATTAGTGAACTAAACGGAATTGGAGATTAATGCTCATTGATTATCTAATTGCAACGAGAGTTTTTGTCAATTGGGTGATTAGTGCCATGAGAATGGATTAGTCATATTTATGAATTCCATGTTCTAGGATAGTGTTTATTACAATCTTTGTCATCATTATTTGATTATTAATCATTCATTTCATAGTTTAATCCATGATCCAACATTTCCATCTTTTGTTTTCTTTCTTGCGTTTTACTTTCTTAATTCAAAAACATAAAAACCCAAATCATTTGCTCTAGCGGACGATGCCTTCCCGCACCATAAACTGACACTTCTCCCAATTAAGCACGATTTTTGTGTCTTCACACCTTGTGAGAACCCTACAAAGATACAAACACGAAGCAAGGAACCATAGACCGAGAAGTCATCCTTGAATACCTCAACCATCTCCTCAATTAGATCCGAGAAGATCGACATCATGCATTGATAGATGATTTTTATTATGTTCATATCAATTCCTCTATGCTTGTCATTGTAGCATAAGAGGTGTCAATCCATAGAGGCTAAGATCAATTCACTAGGAATACATGAAACTTCTTAAGCTAGAGCAAATGGTTTTTGGGTTTTTATATTTTTGAACAAAGAATGTAAAATGCAAGAAAAAAAAACAAAGGATACAAGTGTTGGAAAAATGAATTAACTATCAAGAAGATGATTAACGAACAAACAATGATGATTTAGATTGAATTAAACACTATCCTAGAACATGGAATTCACAATTATGACTAATCCACTCTCGTGGCACTAATCACTTTGTTAATCACCAAATCAAGAACAAACTCTCGTTTGTGATAAGATGATTAACAAGCTTTAATCTCCAATTCTACTTAGTTCACTAATCACCCTAGACATCAACTCTCATTGGCTAGGATGTGAAAAGCTCACAAAAGGCTTGGTTCAAGCATTTCATCGAACACCTCTCGGGCGTGAAACGCCTTAGTTCTAGATTTGATCTCTCAATCTAAATCTAGCATTAAGAGCTAACCTAAGTGAAGGATCTAACAAGATGCAACCTAAATCATCATCATCTAATCATCAAAACAATTAACAAATGATGCAAATGCACACAATCTATGCTATTCCTTAGGTTAAGATCACTAATTATGACTAATCCTCTCTCAAGGCACTAATCACTTTGCTAATCACTAAATCAAGATCAAATTCTCATTTGTGATGAAATGATTAGCAAGCATTAAGATCAATATTCAAATCAACCAATAAACACCTTAAGCAACTACTCTCATAGGTTAAGAATGTTTATCTCTTTCTAAGTTCTTTGGGGAATTTCATCAAACACCTTGTGGGTGTGAAATTTCCAAAGATCTAGATTGACTCTCTCAAGCCCAATCTAGCATTAAGATCACTTAGAAAGAAAGGAAAGCAATGATTTAGAATATAAGCATCACAAATCAATCATCAACCCATAAAAATCAAGCAAACCAAAATCCAACAAAAACCCTAAAGTCTAAACATGAAGAACAAAAGATAAAAAGACATAAGGATAAAGAAGATGCATTAATATAAAGATAAGGGTGAAGAAATCTTCTCTAGAGTGGCATTTGTATGAAGAACAATCAAAATCCCTCCAAAATTATAAGAAGAGTTTGGGATAAAACCCAACTCTAGAAAGAAGAAAGCTTGCTTGAAAATTAGGTTTCAAGAGTATTTATAGAAAAAGGGGCGAACCGGGTCAACCCGGAACAAACCGGGTATTAACCCAGCCAAAACTGGGTTTTTGCTGATTCTAGAGGTTTGTACCGACCCATTCTAGATCGATACAAATGGATCGGTACAGATTTATTCCTTGTACTGGTCGGGTAACGTCGAGCTAAGACAGGTCGGCATTGGTGCGCTTGGGTCGTGAGGGAAGAGTTTTTAGCCGACAGGGGCGAGGATCGGGTCGATGCAGGACTAGTTTTAGCCGACAGAAGTGAACTTGCTCGAACGCTGGGTTAATGTCGTGTGGTAGTGCCGGCCTAGAATGGGTCGGCACTAATCGTCCTTGTGTAGGTCGGATGGAACTGGATGCATAGTTAGCCGGCTAAAGCGGAGTCTGGTCGAACGCGGGATGTGCTGGATCGTGCACGGTATGGTTTTTAGCCGGCAGAAATTAGTACCGACCCAGGATGGGTCGGCACTAATTTTCCTTGTGCGTCGGTGCCGGTCGGTATGAATCCCTGCTTGGATCGGTGTTCATTGCTGTCTCCATACCGATCCACCATACCGATCTAGGATCGGTAGGTGTGAATCACTCGGAAACGTGCTGTTTGAAAACTCGGAGTTCTGGGAGGGTACGTCGATCGATTATGGGTCGGTGCAAAAATGTGTTGTAAATCGGTATAACCCTCTGTCTCCATACCGACGCATCGTACCGACCCAGGATGGGTCGGTACACTCCTCGCCTTTTGCTATTTTTGCCTTGGCCATCTCTTCTTGCACCCAACTCCGATCCAGCTTGTCTTGGTGACCTCCAAATTTCCCCAAATTGCCTCCAAACACCTCGAAAACACTCTAAAACATGCAAATGTCCTAAAACCTAATTTAGACCAAAATGCTATACAAACTATGAAAGACACATGCATGAGACCCGAAACACTAAATAATATGCATGCTAAAACGGGTAAAATATGGGAATATCATGCACCTTTAAAATGTGGCGGGTTGATAGTAGACTTTTTGTAGTCTTAATCAATTACTCAATTCTACTCATATCATTGTAGTACAAGAGGATCAATCCAAGGAGGCACAAAGAACAACACACTAGGAATGCAAGAAATGACTTAAGCTAGAGCAATTTTTTGGGTTTTTATGTTTTTAGATTCAGAAAGTAAAATGCAAGAAAGAAAACAAAAGATAGAAGTGTTGGATCATGGAATAAACTATCAAATGAATGATTAACAATCAAATAATGATGACAAAGATTGCATTAAACACTATCCTAGAACATGGGATTCATAAATATGACTAATCCATTCTCATGGCACTAATCACTTCACTAGTCACCTAATTGACATAAACTCTCGTTTGCAATTAGATAATCAATGAGCATTAATAAACAATCCCAATTAGTTCACTAATCACTCTTGACATCAACTCTCATTGGCAAGGGTGTGAAAAGCTCACAAAAGGTTTGGTTCAAGCATTTCATCGAACACCTCTCGGGCGTGAAATGCCTTAGTTCTAGATTTGATCTCTCAATCTAAATCTAGCATTAAGAGATGTGAAGGATTTAACAAGGATCAACCTAAATCATCACCATCTAACCATCAAAATTAAGCCATCCATAATCCAACAAAAAGTCTAAAGTCTAAAGAACATGAAGAACATTAAAGACAAAATGAATAAAATTAAAGAATATGCATTAATATAAAGATAAGAGTGAAGAAATCTTCTCTAGAGTGGCATTTGTATGAAGAACAATCAAAATCCCTCCAAAATCATAAGAAGAGTTTGGGATAAAACCTAACTCTAGAAAGAAGAAAGATTCCCTAGAAAATTAGGTTTCAAGAGTATTTATAGAAAAAGGGGCGAACTGGGTCAACCCGGAACAAACCGGGTATTGCCCCGGCTGAAACTGGTTTTTGGCTGATTCTGGAGGTCTGTACCGACCGGTCCTGGGTCGGTACAGTGGGTCGGCATTAATCTCCTTTGAGAAAAACTCGTTTGGGCGCCAGCCGGACATGTCCCCAATAAATCTGATGTATCTTTCAAACCACCTCTCGGAATGACTTCAAACCACATCCAGTAGACAGCCAAATAAATTATCTACAACTTCTATGAAGGCGTCGAAAGCTACATCTGACCGTAAGTTCTTTGTTTGGCCTGATCTTTCAGTCACTTCTGCTGGCTTCGATGATGGCGGATTTGTAAGTGGCTGGTTGGAGAGGTTTTGTACCCATCCATTCTGGGTCGGTATGGGGAGTGAAACTGGGTCGGTACTACTCTCTGGCTCAGTACCGAGCTGTAGTACCGCATGAGAAGGGGTCGGTATGGACCAGAATGATGCACAATGCCTTAGTCCATGGTTTCGCGGCCAGACAGACATACCTTCGGTACAATCGCGATATCTCCTGGGATACATGTTCGAATGACCTCAAACCACCTCCAGTAGACAGATAACTTAATTATCTACAACCTCTATGAAGACTTTCGAAGCTAAATCCGAGTTTACGTTCTTCATTCGGTCTGATCTTTGAGTCACTTTGGCTGGCTTCACGGGTACGGATTTGGAAGTGGCTTTGTACCGACCAAGTGTACCGAGCTAGGACAGGTCGGTACTAATCTTTGCCCCAGTACCGAGAAATTATACGGCACCAAGACAGGTTGGTACTGAACTTTGAGGATTGATGCCGAGCATGCCATATCGCTTAAGGACGGATCCGTGTTGTTGTAGGCGAAGGATGCACGTCGGGTGAAATTTGGCCGGCATGGAAGTGAAGCTAGGTATGGAGAGATTTGTACCGACCAGTCCTGGGTCGGTACAAATGGGTCGGTACAGATCCCTGGTGTCATGCCGACCTTTTGTACCGCTTGGAAATGGGTCGGCACAGATGGACGTACACTTAGTAAATAAACCATAACTCCTGAACCTGACATCCGAATGATCTGATTCCAACTCCTCTGGAAATCTAACTCACTCCTATACAACTTCCATGAAGACTGTTGAAGCTGATTCAGATCGGAAGGGCTTCGTCCAGCCACAACTTTCCGGTGTCTTGGATGACCCTTGCGTCCTAATTTGGTCCATTTCTCCAAATATCCCCAAATTGCCTCCAAACACCTATAAAACACTCCAAATGTATGCAAAAACTCTCTATGACTTAATGCAACACCCTAAACACTAATTTAGACCAAAATACTCAGAAAACTATGAAAAACACATGCATGCGACTCAAAACATTAAGATAAATGCATGCTAAAACGAGTAAAATATTAGAATATCAACTCCCCCAAACTTAATGATTTGCTTGTCCTCAAGCAAACAAGAAAAAGTTGAGAGAGAGGTTTGAAAGTGGAAGTCTAAATCCAAAAGTACCACAAAAAGAATTCAAGCCTAATGTCCAAGTTGCAAAATTTTAAAATGCGATCAAACAAGTCTTACTCAAAAGAAGCTAGCCATACCTATCCCTACACGAATCATGCTCAAGCCTTAACCTACACAAGTCTTCCTATCATCCAATCCTTTGACATTAAATTTAATCGTTTCAAGTGAATCATGTTCATGCAAGACAAGTGAATTCATTTGGCTATGGTAAAGGTCTTGAGACTAAGATTATCTCAAATGTATGTGGTTACTCCAATGCAAGGGATCTCTCTATGAAATGAACAAGATTTAGCAAAATGCTAAGAGTGAAAGGCAACCTATGCATACAAGGATAAATTTACATCTACCCAATGCCTAAGATGTCTCTAACCTTAGCATTTCTAACCCATGAAGTTCCAACCTAAGCTACCCTTTGTTCTCAAGGCCTTTTGCCTTCATGTCCCACACGTTTCCTCCATCTTCTCTCACTTGGGGAATTTTTCTTCTTCTTGCTTGACTCATGGTATGGTGCTTTCACTTCACTTCCCTTAGCTCTTCTTGTCGACTTTTTTCTTTGTCTAAATCCTCATCACTTTGATGCTTTAGCCACCTTTTTTACTTCTTTTCTTTTTCTTCAAACACTTGGAGACTAACCTTGATGTTAAGAGCTAATTCAAACTTTACTACCAACCATGTATTCTTGACAATTTCCCCTTCTTTACCTTTTCCTTCCTTTGACCTCAATTCCCATTTCCACAATGATTCCATCGATCAAACATTTTTATTCATTCCAAACCCCAAAACTTCCCTTCCTAGCTAGCCTAGCCAGTCTAGCTTGTGATGTTGAGCTAGATCTACATGCAAACCTATCCTTGTCACCCTAAACTAAACACTTTTTGCCAAGCTTACTCGAAAAATTAGGCCTTACATACGCTCACTAAAGATTTGGCTTGAAAGGAGGGTAGGTTAGAGGTGTGGTAAAGTGGATAAAGTAGCCCAAATATGTTTGTGGTATCCATGAATTCACTATGCAGTGCACAAACATGATAGTTAAGTGTCAAAATTAAGGTTCTCCCTTAGGTAGGATTGGACTCAAATCACAACTTGCTTTAGCTAAGACATGAGTAATGAAACATGAGATCAAAATATGGTTCATCATTGTTTTCAAACACGAGATCATCTAGCAACGAGGGCATTGGACCAAGCTCTTAAAATGATACTCTACAAGAATGTTTCTCCCAATGCAAGTGAGTGCAAACCTATATGATGTGCATTTAAACTCAATCCTACACATGGAATGCAACTAGATGATTTCTTTTTCAAAAAATTTAAAAAATTTCAATTTTTTTTAATGAGTGCATGATATGCATGAGACTAAAGTATGCAAAAAGTAAGATAAGAAGATAAAACACAAGGTCAAATGACACAAACCCCTCCCCCAAACTTGAATTGCACCGTCCCGGTGCAACAAAAGTCAAGGAGAAGGTAAAAATATGCAAGAATGTATATACAATGAAGTGGAGTGAGAATCATACCTTGGAATTGAATCGAGGAGGAGAGGAGTGTGACATGTTGTGGCCGAACCCTCCTTTCAACACACATCACGACCTAGGACCCAAGAGACCACTCTTAGACTGATCCGACCCAAATTTGCCATCTTTTATTGTTGAGGAGTGTGGTCCTCTTTATTCATGCTTGTTTTGTATCGCAAGCTTGACAAGGGATAGGTTTGGGGAGGTCCCCAATGGCGCGTTTAACGTCACTAGCTTGACGGTTGCTTCCTCATTGTCACTCCCTTCATGAAAATAACAAGAAAAGTGAAAAGATTAGCAACAAAAGAGAATAAAAAGCTCTAGTCTCAAGAAAAATCTAAATCCTAATGGTTATTGCTATTGCCTCCCCGGCAACGGCGCCAAATTGATAGTAGACTTTTTGGAGTCTTAATCAATTACTCAAGTCTACTCATATCATTGTAATACAAGAGGATCAATCCAAGGAGGCACAAAGAACAACACACTAGGAATGCAAGAAATGACTTAAGCTAGAGCAATTTTTTTGGGTTTTTATGTTTTTAGATTAAGAAAGTAAAATGCAAGAAAGAAAACAAAAGATAGAAGTGTTGGATCATTGAATAAACTATCTAATGAATGATTAACAATCAAATAATGATGACAAAGATTGCATTAAACACTATCCTAGAACATGGGATTCATAAATATGACTAATCCATTCTCATGACACAAATCACTTCACTAATCACCTAATTGACATAAACTCTCGTTTGCAATTAGATAATCAATGAGCATTAATAAACAATCCCAATTAGTTCACTAATCACCCTTGACATCAACTCTCATTGGCAAGGATGTAAAAGGCTCACAAAAGGCTTGGTTCAAGCATTTCATCGAACACCTCTCGGGCGTGAAATGCCTTATTTCTAGATTTGATCTCTCAATCTAAATCTAGCATTAAGAGCTAACCTATGTGAAGGATTTAACAAGGATCAACCTAAATCATCACCATCTAACCATCAAAATTAAGCCATCCATAATCCAACAAAAAGTCTAAAGTCTAAAGAACATGAAGAACATTAAAGAAAAAGAAATAAAGATAAAGAGCATGCATTAATATAAAGATAAGGGTGAAGAAATCTTCTCTAGAGTGGCATTTGTATGAAGAACAATCAAATCCCTCCAAAATCATAAGAAGAGTTTGGGATAAAACCCAACTCTAGAAAGAAGAAAGCTTCCCTAGAAAATTAGGTTTCAAGAGTATTTATAGAAAAAGGGGCGAACCGGGTCAACCCGAAACAAACAGGGTATTGACCCAGCTGAAACTGGTTTTTGGCTGATTCTGGAGGTCTGTACCGACCGGTCCTGGGTCGGTACAGTGGGTCGGCATTAATCTCCTTTGAGCAAAACTCGTTTCGGCGCCAGCCGGACATGTCCCTGCGAAATCTGATGTATCTTTCAAACCACCACTCCGAATGACTTCAAATCACATCCAGTAGACAGCCAACTCAATTATATACAACTTCTATGAAAGCGTCGAAAGCTAAATCTGAACGCAAGTTCTTCGTTTGGCCTGATCTTTTAGTCACTTCTGCTGGCTTCGATGATGGCGGATTTGTAAGTGGCTGTTTGGAGAGGTTTTGTACCGATCCATTCTGGGTCGGTATGGGGAGTGAAGCTGGGTTGGTACTACTCTCTGCCTCAGTACCGAGCTGTAGTACCGCATGAGAAGGGGTCGGTATGGACCAGAATGATGCACAATACCATAGTTCATGGTTTCGCGGCCAGACAGACATACATTCGGTAACATCGCCATATCTCCTGGGATATATGTCCGAATGACCTCAAACAACCTCCAGTAGACAGATAACTAAATTATCTACAATTTCTATGAAGACTTTGGAAGCTAAATCCGAGTGTAAGTTCTTCATTCGGTCTGATCTTTGAGTCACTTTGGCTGGCTTCACGGGGACGGATTTGGAAGTGGCTTTGTACCGACCAAGTGTACCGAGCTAGGACAGGTCGGTACTAATCTTTGCCCCAGTACCGAGAAATTGTACAGTACCAAGGACGGGTCGGTGTTGTTGTAGGCGAAGGATGCACGTCGGGTGAAATTTGGCCGGCATGGAAGTGAAGCTAGGTATGGAGAGATTTGTACCGACCAGTCCTGGGTCGGTACAAATGGGTCGGTACAGATTCCTGGTGTCATGCCGACCTTTTGTACCGCTTGGAAATGGGTCGGCACAGATGGACGTACACTTAGTAAATAAACCATAACTCCTGAATCTGACATCCGAATGATCTGATTCTAACTCCTCTGGAAATCTAACTCACTCCTATACAACTTCCATGAAGACTGTTGAAGCTGATTCAGGTCGGAAGGCCTTCGTCCAGCCACAACTTTTCGGTGTCTCGGATGACCCTTGCGTCCTACTTTGGTCCATTTTTCCAAATATCCCCAAATTGCCTCCAAACACCTAGAAAACACTCCAAATTGCACTCAGTGCATCGATCGATGTGATGTTGCCAGAAAAGTTCAAATCGATCGATGCAACCTCACTAGAAGACGAAGAATCGATCGATGCAAGGAGTGCATCGATCGATGGAGCATGCCCATAGGATATATACTCTATTTTTAGCCACTTTCACGACACCGCTTTTTCACCGCTTTTTATGGCTTTATTCTCTATTCAACGTTTTGGCTTGGAGAAATTTGTAAACCTTGGAGAAGAATCTCTGCATCTATTGAGAAGAATTCTAAACCCTTTCTTTCCTTGATTTATATTATGAGTTCTTAATCTCTCTGCTTGTTCTCTGCTTCCATGTCTGAGTAGTTCATTAGTTAGGTTTAGGGTTTCAACGGGATCCATGAATCATTGAATTAGACACATATAGGGATTTATCTTTTGTAGTTTTCCCTTATTGTTGTGTTTACTGCTTAGGCTTGAGTTGACCCCTTAGTCTATGAATTAGGGCTTAATCTATACCACGGAAGTGTCGTAGGTTGCTAGAAAGAACATAAGCGAACGAATTGTCCTTAGCCTGCGAAAGTTGATGCTAAGGCGATTCGTGAACATATTGAACCTGCTCGTTAATGCTGATCTAGAATTCTATGCCAACGGAAGTTAGGATTTTAGGTTGCTAGATTTAGTAATCAATGCCACAAAGTGGATTGGTTAGATATTTATGTTTGGGTTTGAAACTTGCGTTTAATCATTCTCTGAATAGTTGTATGATTCGTGATCTCTGGATTCCTGAGAATAAGCCTTTGACCTAACGCTTTTCTTTTATTGAATTTATATCGTTTTAATTGCTTTCGTTACTTTTCCAAAACCAACCATATTCTTTTCCTAGCTTAGTTTCATAATTGTGAGAATTGTAGTGTCACCTTTGTCTATGTGGATTCGATCCTAAAGTACTGCATTGACAACCGTTATGATTGCGGTAGTGTGAACTTTAGTATTAATTGATTTAGTAAAACACTAAAATCAGTAACCCTCACTTGCTCCATGTAGATACACATGCTCTCCATGATCTTTGGTCAAGGCTACTTGCTAATGGTCTTCAAGGTTCAATTCTTCCAAAAGCTCGTCCGCCAATTCATCCATCACCTCAATGTAGAATACTTAGCCATCAATAGTAGGTCTCTTCATCACATCGTTGATATCGAACTCTCATCCTTTCCCAAGTGGAGATCAATCTTTCCTTTTCTAACATCAATGATTGTCCCGGCGGTGGCCAAGAAGGGCCTACCAAAGATTAGAGGGTCTTTGGGCTCCTCATCCATTTCCAAGACAACAAAACCGTTGGCACTATGAAATCTCCAACCATCACCGGCAAATCTTCAAGGAGTCCAATGGGAACCCTTATGCTTCTATCCGCAAGGACTAGAGAGATCCTACACGCCTTGTATTTGGTGAAACCCAACTTCTTAGAAATGGAGAATGGCATTAGACTCACGCTAGCTCCGAGGTCACACAAACAATTCCTGAACACAAAGTTCCTAGAGTACGGGAGAGTGAAGCTTCACGGATCCCCTAGCTTCTTTAGCACCACCTTCTTTTGAATAATTTCACTACACTTATGAGTGAGTACAACCATACTCTCCATCTCCTTGGTCTTATCCTTGATAGTATTCTTGAGAAACTTAGCATATTGAGGCACAAGTAGGAAGGCATCCACCAAAGGCATAGTGATGTCTACATTCTTGATGAGGACATCGAGCCAAAGGCCCAAGTCATCCAAGCACCACTTGTGCCAAGTGGTCCCGTGACTAGAACCAGGAGCAGGAGCATGGAAAAGAAGTTCAACATGTTCATGGACCAGCTCGGACGCAACGGTTTCTTCAGAACGGACGCTAGGCCGTTAGGCCCATCCGAGAGCACCTATTGGGCCGACTCTTTCACGCTGGTTCCACACACGATCCAGGGCGATCCAGAAGGCGATCCACATATGGATCCGAAGCTCTTTGAGTCTAGTTTCCAGAACACCAAAGATCATTCCAAGACTCCACACCAATCGGACCAGAACGCCCCAACACTGAAGGCATATCGGCTGGACCCTCTTCTAGTCGATAACACTAAGTGGCCACTCATCAAGCCCAAGTCCGTGGCCCACTTATCTATGCTCGTCTTCAACTCACCAGAGACGACTTAGGCCCAAGGAGGTCATTAGTTGGGTTTGTGGATCGTTTGTGTGCTCTTTTCCCACCCTTCGTTTTTGTCCCACAGGGTTTTGCGAAGATGGGTTTTTAACGAGGCCAAACAATTCGCAATATCATTGGCCCATCTAATGACTCTCTGCAAGCCCACTAAACCGAGCAGCGAGGCCTCTTATCCCTTAGTCTATTTTCGTTTTTATTCTTGTACGAAGGCCCAATTGTTTAGGGTTTCTTCCTTTTCTTTCTTTAGCGTTGTTTTTCTCTTTAAATACTTAGAGGCTTGGTCTAAAACAATTACGCAGACAATAATTAAAGTTTTTACATAGTTTTTGTTTCACAAAAACCCTACCTCTCTCTCTAGTTTGTGAGCTAAGTCTGACTACAGAGATTTCCTTGAAGTATCAATAGGCAGACGCACCTATTGTGATTCTCAACACGCCACCATCGATTCATCCTATCCCGTTGAAGACAAGGAGAGACCGTTGTCCAATTGTCTCAGCAACCCCGGTCTAGATCTCAACCCTCCCGGTCAAGAACTCGACCGTATCGATCCCAAAGCTCGCCTACTCGACCCCGGTCTAGTTGTGTAGGGCTTGGAGCGTGCATCATCTGGTATCAGAGCCTCAAAAGCACCTATATCTAAGGTGTAATCGTTCCCTTATCTCTTTTTTAATTTTATGTACCTGTTTTGTTCTTGTTTAAGTTGTTAAAAAAAAAAAAAAAAAAAAAAAAAGAAGAAAAAAGAAACTAGGGTTCGTGCTGGTCTCTGTTGTCATCGGGTATCTGAGTGTTAGCATCGATCGATACCATAGGTTTGAGTATTAGCATCGATCCATACCATAGGAGCATCGATCGATACCATAGGAGCATCGATCCATACCATAGTAGCGTCGATCGATACCATAAGTCTGAGTGTTAGCATCGATCGATACCATAGGCCTGAGTGTTAGCATCGATCGATTTAAGTGAAATTTTCTCTTCGTTTTCTTCGTCTTTGTCTATTTATTTTGCTGGAATCCATTGATACACTTTTGAAATTTGTGTGCAATGAACTATGGAGAACAATGGAGCTCCCCAAGATCCCAACGCCCTCCTCATGCAAGCCATCACGGCCATGCAACAACAACTACAAAGAGTGGTATAGAGGCTCGACCACATGCAGCAGCCTCAAGCCAATCCCCAACAAAGACCACATCCACGTGTTAATGGTTATGGCGAAGACCTAGACGCCAACCCGGAGGAAGATCAACCACGGGTGAGAAGAAGGGTTCCAAGGCAAGACGACTTGGGAGAGGCAGAAGGTGACTTACCGCGGCACCATCATTCTCAGGACATGAAGCTCAAGGCACCTACCTTTGCTGGCCGAGTTGATCCCGAAGCATACTTGGAGTGGGAGCAACGCATGGAGCACATCTTTGCGTACTACGACTACAACGAGCAAAAGAGGCTAGCCTTGGCCGTCGCTCAACTCACGGACCATGCTCTCTCATGGTGGGATCGTGAGGTTTCTGACAGAAGGAGGAGCCAATCACCTCAGGTCCGTACCTGGCGAGAGATGAGACAGCTCATGAAGAAGAGATACGTCCCGACGTACTATCACCGAGACCTTCAAAAGAAGTTTCCGAAGTTAATCCAAGGAACCAGGTGTGTGGAGGAGTATTTTGAAGAGTTCGAACACCTAAGGAACCGCTTGGAGTTGGATGAAGACACTCAAACCCTCATGGCTCAGTTCCTAGATGGGTTAAACGAGCGAATCAGTCACAAAGTGGAGCAACTTCCGTACAATGACTTGAAAGACATCCTACACCACGCCATCCAAGCCGAGCAACACATGAAGAAGAAGTCCTATGCTACTGGAAGAACTCGGAGTAGTCAAGCATGGGACCAGAGCCGAGCCAAGCCCCAAAACCCGGCGACCTTCCCACCTAAGGCCGCGGACAAGGGCAAGGCGGTCGCCATCGACCCTAGATTCAACTCTAAGACATCCGAGCCCACCCAAGGTAAGTTTTCTAATCCAAGCACTTCTAGAACTCGTGACATAACTTGTTTTAAGTGTAAGGGCAGAGGACATATGGCTAGAGAATGCCCAAACCCCCGAGTGATGATCGTTTTGGAATCGGGCGAGTACGAGTCCCATGATGAGGACGATATGGACATGATCGAAGCAGCCACTGAAGAAGTAGATTTTGAAGCTGAATATGGTGAGTCCTTGGTCATAAGACGAGCCTTGAACCTCACGGTTCATCTTGATGAGACGGCTCAAAGAGACAACATCTTTCATATGAGATGTTCCATCTGAGGCAAGGTATGTAATATGGTAATTGATGGAGGGTCGTGCACCAATGTAGCAAGTGACTACATGGTCACTAAACTCGGCCTAGAACGAACTAGACACCCTCACCCTTATAAGTTAAGATGGTTAAATGATAAGGCTGAATTACGAGTAACGGACCAAGTACTAGTACCATTCAATGTGGGCAAGTACTCGGATGAAGTCGTGTGTGATGTTGTTCCGATGCAAGCTGGCCATCTTCTTCTTGGTAGACCTTGGCAGTTTGATAAGGACGCCATTCACCATGGCCGAAGTAACATGTATACGTTTGTCCATGATAAGAAGAAGTATAACTTGACACCTCTCACGCCAACTCAAGTACATGAACTTCAAGTTAAGATGTTAAAAGAAAAGGACAATACGAACATGAACAACTTGTTAATTAAGCCCAGCTATGTCTCTAAGGCAATCACTTGCAAAGAACCGGTATTACTAATGATCTTTAAGGAGTCTTTGAGAGCAGGTTCTAGTGCGATGGAGCAACAACTTCCTACTGAAGTTACTAAGCTATTGGATCGATTTTCTGATGTGTTTCCTGATGAGATACCCCTTGGCTTACCTCCCATAAGAGGGATAGAGCACCAGATCGATTTCGTTCTCGGAGCTCCGTTACCCAATTGAGCCGCATACCGCGTTAACCCGGAGGAGGCCAAAGAATTAGAGAAGCAAGTGAGGGAACTCATGGACAAGGGCTATGTTCATGAAAGCCTTAGTCCATGTGCCGTTCCAGTCCTTTTAGTGCCAAAGAAGGATGGAACGTGGTTGATGTGTGTGGATTGTCGCGTCATTAACAACATAACGATCAAATACCGCCATCCAATACCGAGGTTAGATGATATGCTTGATGAGCTTTCTGGTTCTAACTTGTTCGCAAAGATTGATCTCAGGAGCGGATACCATCAAGTAAGGATGAGAGAAGGTGACGAATGGAAGACGGCCTTCAAGACCATGCAAGGCCTCTACGAGTGGTTAGTTATGCCGTTCGGGCTAACCAATGCGCCGAGCACCTTCATGCGACTTATGAATGAGGTTTTAAGACCCTACATCAGTAAGTTTGTAGTGGTATACTTTGATGATATTCTCATTTATAGTCGAAATCTAGCTGAACACTTAACTCATTTGGAACAAGTACTTAAGACGCTTCAACGAGAAGGCCTTTACGCCAACTTGAAGAAGTGCACTTTTTGCGCTGATGAACTTGTTTTTTTAGGCTTTATTGTGAGTTCACAGGGGCTTAGAGTGGATCAGGAGAAGGTCCGAGCCATCCAAGAATGGCCCACACCAACGAACATTAGCCAAGTTCGGAGCTTTCACGGATTGGCTAGTTTTTACCAACGGTTCGTGAAGGATTTTAGCACCCTTGCGGCACCTCTCACTGCCATCGTCAACAAGGATGTGACATTCAAGTGGGGAGACGCTTAGGTGGAGGCCTTCAAAGGCCTAAAGGATCGCTTGACCAATGCTCCGATTTTGTCTTTACCCGATTTTTCTAAAACGTTTGAAATTTAGTGTGATGCATCAGGTTTAGGGATCGGTGCTGTTCTTACTCAAGGAGGCAAGCCTGTTGCTTACTTCAGTGAGAAGCTCAGTGGTGCCACGCTCAACTATCCTACCTATGACAAGGAGCTTTACGCCTTAGTCCGAGCCATGGAAATGTGGCAGCATTACCTACTAGCGAAGGAGTGTGTCATACACACGGATCATGAGACGTTGAAGCATTTGAGAGGGCAAACGAACCTCAAGAGACGGCATGCTAAGTGGCTGGAGTTCATAGAGACCTTCCCTTATGTAATCTAATACAAGAAGGGAAAGGACAACGTAGTGGCTGATTCCCTATCTCGGAGACACGCGCTTACCTCCACCATGGAAGCCCAGGTTCTAGGATTTGAAATGATTATTCCTTTATATGAATCTGATCTTGATTTTGCAGAGATATACAATAACCATGGAAAGGGAGCCCACATTTCTTACTATGTCCATAACGGCTATCTTTTCAAAGACAAACGATTGTGCATTCCACAATGCTCGCTAAGGGAGCTTATCGTCCGAGAAGCGCATGGAGGAGGCCTAATGGGTCATTTTGGCGTGGACAAGACTTTTGCCATGCTTAAGGAGCATTTCTTTTGGCCACACCTCAAGAAATCAGTCGGAACTTTCTTTGCAAGATGTATCACTTGCAAGAAAGCCAAGTCTCGGGTTCACCTGCACGGTTTGTATCTTCCTTTACCGATTCCTACTTCACCATGGATTGATATTTCTATGGATTTTGTGCTAGGGTTGCCCAAGATCAGACACAAGGACTTCATCTTTGTCATGGTGGATCGGTTTTCAAAGATGGCGCACTTCATTCCATGCGCCAAGACGAACGATGCTACACAAACCGCGGACCTCTTTTTCAAAGAGATTGTCCGACTACATGGAGTGCCGAGGACGATCGTCTCAGATCGAGACACCAAGTTCCTGAGCCACTTTTGGAGAACCCTCTGGAAAAAACTAGGCACCAAGCTGCCCTTCTCCACGACTTGCCATCCACAAACCGATGGCCAAACCGAAGTGGTCAACCGGACGCTCGGAACACTACTTCGAGTGACTATAGGGAGAAATCTTAAAACTTAGCTTGAAGCCTTACCTTTTGTTGAATTTGCTTATAACAAGGCTGTCCATAGTGCTACTCACTTGTCTCCCTTTCAGGTGGCATATGGATTCAATCCCCAGACGCCAATGGATCTTACGCCTCTACCTCAAACCGAGTTCTTAAATCTCGACGGAGTAAAGAAGGCCGAGGAAGTGAAGAAGCTCCATCAAGCGGTCAACGAGCAGCTCGAAATGACCAATGCCCAACGTGTGAAGAATGCCAACAAAGGCAGGAAGCAAGTGTCCTTTGAAGTTGGAGAATGGGTGTGGTTACACATGAGGCCGGAGAGGTTCCCGGATCAACGCAAATCGAAACTATCGCCCCGCGGAGACGGCCTGTTCAAAATCTTAGAAAAGATCAATGAAAATGCCTACAAGTTCAAACTCCCAGGTGAGCTTAAAGTGTCACCTACGTTTAATGTTTCTGACTTAGCTCGTTTTGATGCAGGTGAAGACGTTTTGGGGTCAAAACCTTTTGAAGAGGGAGGGAGTGATGAGGACATCAAGCCAAAGGCCCAAGTCATCCAAGCACCACTTGTGCCAAGTGGTCCCGTGACTAGAACCAGGAGCAGGAGCATGAAAAAGAAGTTCAACATGTTCAAGGACCAGCTCGGACGCAACGGTTTCTTCAGAACGGACGCTAGGCCGTTAGGCCCATCCGAGAGCACCTATTGGGCCGACTCTTTCACGCTGGTTCCACACATGATCCAGTGCGATCCAGAAGGCGATCTACATATGGATCCGAAGCTCTTTGAGTCTAGTTTCCAGAACACCAAAGATCATTCCAAGACTCCACACAAATCGGACCAGAACGCCCCAACACTGAAGGCATATCGGCTGGACCCTCTTCTAGTTGATAACACTAAGTGGCCACTCATCAAGCCCAAGTCCGTGGCCCACTTATCTATGGTCGTCTTTCAACTCACCAGAGACGACTTAGGCCCAAGGAGGTCATTAGTTGGGTTTGTGGATCGTTTGTGTGCTCTTTTCCCACCCTTCGTTTTTGTCCCACTAGGTTTTGCGAAGATGGGTTTTTAACGAGGCCAAACGATTCGCAATATCATTGGCCCATCTAATGACTCTATGCAAGCCCACTAGACCGAGCAGCGAGGCCTCTTATCCCTTAGTCTATTTTCGTTTTTATTCTTGTACGAAGGCCCAATTGTTTAGGGTTTCTTCCTTTTCTTTCTTTAGCGTTGTTTTTCTCTTTAAATACTTAGAGGCTTGGTCTAGAACAATTACACAGACAATAATTAAAGTTTGTACATCATTTTTGTTTCACAAAAACCCTACCTCTCTCTCTAGTTTGTGAGCTAAGTCCGACTACAGAGATTTCCTTGAAGTATCAATAGGCAGACGCACCTATTGTGGTTCTCAACACGCCACCATCGATCCATCCTATCCCGTTGAAGACAAGGAGAGACCGTTGTCCAATTGTCTCAGCAACCCCGGTCTAGATCTCGACCCTCCCGGCCAAGAACTCGACCGTATCGATCCCAAAGCTCGCCTACTCGACCCCGGTCTAGTTGTGTAGGGATTGGAGCGTGCATCACTTCTCCATTTGTCTATGAAACACCGCTTTATACTTTTCCAAGAGTTGTTTCTTGAAGCGGCCCATAAATGGGAGCTTGGGCTCGTATGGCGGTGGAACAAAAAATGTCTCTTTCCTCTTGGGCTTCTCCTTGATCTTCTCTTGAACATCAACTCCTTTACCTTGTCTTCATTTCCCACAAAACCATCTTTAACTACAACTTCCTCGGTTTCTTGTGTCTCCTCCCCACCTTGGACTTCGATGTCCTCATCGATCAACTTAGGGGCCTCTCTCGGTGGTAGTTCTTTGCCGTTTCTAATAGTGATGGCATTAACATACTCCTTTGGATTTGGTTCCGTTTTTCCAAGCAAGGTACCTTGAGCTCGTGATGAAAAAGCGGCTCACTTGGTCTCCATTTGTTTGACTTTGGAGTTCAATGTCTCAATTTTGTTGTTAAGGTCATTGTAGGAGCGATCTACACGTGTGTTGATTTTCGCTTGTCTCTTGAGAAGTTGTTGAAACATGCTATTCAAA
The DNA here is from genome assembly GCA_002933915.1 of Eutrema heterophyllum. Classification (NCBI taxonomy): domain Eukaryota; kingdom Viridiplantae; phylum Streptophyta; class Magnoliopsida; order Brassicales; family Brassicaceae; genus Eutrema; species Eutrema heterophyllum. Next base: position 1,219,056 of record PKMM01000535.1, read on the forward strand.
TCAAGCTCTTGCAGTTTAGACGTAGTAGCTTGACCTTGGGGGTACAAAGCCTTGCTGAAAACCGGGTGGAGGCATGAAAGGCGCTTTGTTTTGGTAGCCTCCTTAGTTCCCTTGGAATTGACAGTTAGGGACAAAGCTTTGTTGTTGGTTGTTGGAGGCTTGACCTTGGTTTTGTGAAGTGAAGTTCTTTTGTTGACCTCCTTGGTTGCCTTGGTTTTTATTGTGGGTAAACTTGATCTTGTGGGTTCTCCACATTCGGGTTCCGATAAGAGAAGTTTAGGTGGTTTCGATAGTTGTTGTTGAATCCACCCCTTTAATAACCACCTTGGTTACCCACATAGTTGATTTCCTCTTGTGTGCTCAAGTCCACGTCTTAATCTTGGTACCCTTGGTTTTCCTCAAAATTCCTAACAAACTGAAACATTTTTTTAGAAGCATTAAGAACCTTGTCAATCATAGTGGCTTGCTTGTTCATCATGGTAGATTGCTTGTCCATCTTGTCATTAAGAACCTTCATTTCCTTGGCCCTCTTTTGCTCGTCAAAGTCACTAGTGGTCCTTGTAGCTCGGCGGTCATAATCATCACCATATGTGCCATCGAGCAAGGTTTTCCACTAACTCCATAGCTTCATACACATCCTTGGCTCTCATAGGCTAAGCATGTTTATGATTATGACCGCCGAGATAAACATGCTTAGCCTATGAGAGATAAACATGCTCACGGACCCAATTGTGTAGTGAAAAATGCTTTACGTCGTCCTTTATTAGTTGCATCACAGCTTTGTTGTCTCCTTCGAAAATCATATTTTTGTAGCCTCGCTGCGTTGCTTTGAGTAGACTTTGTAACTCTGCTAATTCCAAAACGCTGGTACATGATATTCTCATATTTTATCTCTTTTAAGCATTCATTAAGCTTAGGTTTTGTCTCTTTTGCATATGGTTTCATAGCATTTCTTTCCTGTTTTGTTCTCATTTAGAGTTTAGAGAGTTCATACTAGGTCCTAGAGAGTCTTGTATGTTTTGGAGTATGTTTAGGTGCCTTAGAGACCTTTGGAGACCTTGGAAGAGCTTGCACTTGGACTTGGATCATGAAAAGATGGCTAGAAGCAAGAGTAGACTCAGAGTGACCACATCTGTCCATAGCACCGGCCCACCACCACCCGGTATTGCAGCCATGTTCAAGACAGGAGGAACACCGAGCCATCACACCGGACCACCACTGCCCGGTGTTGAAGAGCGTCCACCTCTTCGGCCTTCAAGCACCGACCCTCGACCGCCCGGTGTGCCTCGCATGGTCCTTAGCCAAAGCTCGGACATAAGAAACACACGCCGCTTACACCCCTTGAAGACCGACTTGTGCCCAGCTTCAGGAGACACCACACCAACCCGATCTCGATCGGTGTGCATTGTACGGTCCTTAGCCCAAGCTCGGACAGGAGAAACACTGAACAGCTGCATCTCTTGAAGACCGATCGGTGCCCCATCTTCATAACAGACCACACCGGCCCGCTATCGACCGGTGTACCTCGCCCGGTCCTTGACCAACATTCGAATACAAGAAAAACCGGCCGGCTACACCGATCCATGCCAACCCTGTGTGAAAGCTCTCGACCAAAGGCCACCTACAACAGCCATCAACACCGGCCGACCACCGTCTGGTGTAGAGCCTCTCTACCCAGACTGATATTCTCATATTTTACTCATTTATGCATTTAACTTAGTGTTTTGAGTCTCATGCATGTGTTTTCGTAGATTTCTTTAGTGTTTTGGTCCAAATTAGAGTCTAAATAGTTTGGATTAGGTTCTAGTGAGTCTTGCATCATTTGGAGTCTTTTCTAAGTACTTGGAGACATATTGGGGATGATTGGAGTTATGGAGCAAAGGCCAATGTAGAGTTCACCTGAGGTGTCTGAAAGATCGGGCCGGACAAAGAGTTTCCAATCGGATTTAGCTTCGAAGGTCTTCATGGCAATGATGAACAAATGAGTTAGTTGTCGTCTGGAAGTGGTTTCAAGATATTCGGATAGGTGGTTCAGGAGATATAGCGATTTTACAAAGGACATGTCTGTCTGGCCGCGAGATGAGCAACCAACACCGCCCAACCATGGACCGGTGTCACCATCCGGTATTGCAGCCATACTCAAGACAGGGAGAATACCGGGCCATCACACTGGACCACCACCGTCCGGTGTAGACCATAGTTGACCCAGTTTGACCAGAGTTGACCCAGTTTGACCAGAGTTGACCCAGTTTGACCAGAGTTGACCCAGTTTGACCTCTTTGACTATTTAAACTTTCTAGACTTAATTTTTGTAGGAATCTTTTTCTTAAAAGAGTTGGGCTCGACCCAAACTCTCTTTTTTGAGAGATTTTGATTGTTCTTCATAAAAATGCCACTCTAGAAAAGATTTCTTCACCCTTATCTTTTATTTATGCATCTTCTTTATCTTTATGTCTTTTTCTCTTATGTTCTTCATGTTTAGACTTTAGGGTTTTTGTTGGATTATGGTTAGCTTGATTTTGATGGTTTGATGATTGATTTGTGATGCTTAGGTTCTAAATCCTTGTTTTCCTTCCTTATTTAGTATTCTTAATGCTAGATTAAGCTTGAAAAAGTTAATCTTGATCATAGGGAATTTCATGCACACAAGGTGTTTGATGAAATTCCCCAAAGAACTAAATAAGGGATTTACATATCTTAACCCATGAGAGTGGATGTTTAAGGTGTATTTTGATTAATATAACTTGTTATCAATGCTTGTTAGTCATTTAATCACAAATGAGAATTTGATATTGATTAAGTGATTAACAAAGGGATTAGTATCATGAGAATAAATTAATCTTATTCAAGTGTTCTAGACCTAAGGAATAGCATAGATTGTGTGCATTAGGATCATAAATGATAATGATTTATATTGCATCTTGTTAAATCATTCACATAGGTTGATCTTAATGCTAGTTTTGAGTTGAGAAATCAAATCTAGAACTTAAGCATTTCATGCCCGAGAGGTGTTCGATGAAATGCTTGAACCAAACCTATTTTGAGCTTTTCAGATCCTAGCCAATGAGGGTTGATGTTTAGGGTGATTAGTGAACTAATTGGAATTGGAGATTAATGCTCATTGATTATCTAATTGCAAACGAGATTTTATGTCAACTAGGTAATTAGTGAAGTGATTAGTGCCATGAGAATGGATTAGTCATATTTGTGAATTCCATGTTCTAAGATAGTGTTTAATGCAATCTTTTTCATCATTATTTGATTGTTAATCATCTATTTGATAGTTTATTTGACCTTGGGGGATAAAGCCTTGTTGTTGGAAACCGGGTGGAGGCATGAAAGGGGCTTTGTTTTGAAAACCTCCTTGGTTCCCTTGGAATTGACCTTTAGGGACAAAGCTTTGTTGATGATTGTTGAAGGCTTGACCTTGTTGTTGAGAAGAGAAGTTCTTTTGTTGACCTCCTTGGTTGCCTTGATGATGTTGAGGGTAGACTTGGTCTTGTGGATTCTCTACATTTGGGTTCCAGTAAGAGAAGTTTGGGTGGTTTCGGTAGTTGTTGTTGAATCCACCTCTTTGGAAGCCACCTTGGTTACCCACATAGTTGATTTCCTCTTGCGTGCTCAAGTCACCTTCTTCATCTTGGTATCCTTGGTTGTCTTCGAAGTCGCCGACAAAGTGAACCGTCTTTTGTGAAGCGTTTAGAAGCTTGTGATATATCATGGTTTTTACCCCTTTTAAGCCATGATATAAGTCCGTTTTATAGAGTCTTTCTACTATTTTGTAGTGTTTTAGAGTCTTTTACAGGTTTTAGTACGTTTGGAGCATAATTGGAGATATTAGAGCTTTCTGGAGCATTTTGGAGCAAAGCAGAAGTTCGTGTAGCTGAGTACCCGATTTGAAGCCTCAGTATCGATCGACACTACCCTAGTATCGGTCGATACTTACTGCAGCAAGACACGAGTCGCGACTTTTATGAAGAGTTGAAGAATTGCAAAATTGCAAAGAAGACCTTATTATTTACAATTTTACCCAAAACGTGTTTTACGAGTTTAAGTTAGGTTTTTAAGCCACTTTGGCTAGAAAGCTTTATTTTATTCTGGTTTTTGTTGAAGGAGATTTTGGGGGAGACAAATATGAACTTTGTTCGGCAGAGAGAAGATTTCGAACATTTGTTTTACTCTGTTCCTATTTTACTTATTGAAGTATTATTTAGTCATGTTGTTTTCTTTAATCTCCATGTCTGAGTAGTTCTCTTTTAGGTTTAGGGTTCTCATAAAAGGATTTCTCTGAATGTTAGATAGATCGATTTATTAGGGTTCATAATCAATTAAGTTCTTCACCATAGGTTGTTCTTAGTGCTAATTCTAGCCTGATCACCTAGAACTTAGATCTTAGGTTAATTGATTAGGCACGAAAGTGCAATTGAATAACCTGACAGAACCTAGGGTGAGCGAAATAACTATCCGCAAAGAAATTTGGTTTAGTTGCTTTGTGAACATATCAAACTTGAACTCTAAAGCTGGTTTAGATCCTTAGGATTAGCAAAGAAATTTGGAATTCTAGGACTTAGACTTAGATAATTCTCGCAACGAAAGTTGGTTAATGATAATTTAGTGTTTTGAGTTCAAGAACCGTGCTAAATCTGAATCCTGATAGATTGATTTGTCTGCATTCTCTGATTTCCTGAGAGATACCCTGAGCCTAGTTTTTCCCATTGAATTTACAACCCACTTGATAAGTTTAATCTATTGACTTAGCTTAATTCAAATCTTGCAATCTATTGAGTGATATCTTGAGTCTTTGTGGTTCGACCCCTAACTTACTGCAATTACTGCTTTAGTACTTTAGGGTATTATATTTGAGCATATCAGCTTGTCCATCACAATAGCTTGCTTGTCCATCACAATAGCTTTCTTGTCCATCTTGTCGTTTAGGACGTTCATCTCCTTAGCCCGTTTTTGCTCATCAAAGTCGCTTGTTGTCCTAGTAGCTTGATCATAATCGTCCCCATAAGTCCCATCGCTTTGGGAAAGATTCTCCACGAGCTCCATGGCTTCATCCACGTCTTTAGATAAGACATTTTCATTTGATGCCGTGTCTAGAAGCATCCTAATCTTGGGCAACGCACCGCGGTACAAGGTACTCAAGAGAGAGGCGCTTGAAAACCCATGATGCGGGCATTGAGTAGTGTAGCTCCAAAACCTTTCCCATGACTCGTTGAAAGACTCATTTCCGCGTTGTGTGAAGCTTGAGATCTCGTTCCTCAACTTCGTGGTTCGAGAGGGTGAGAAGAACTTAGCAAGGAAGGCTCTCTTGCATTCGTCCCATGAAGTGATGGACCCTTGAGGAAGACTCTTTTCCCATTAGTGAGCTTTATCGCCAAGTGAGAATGGGAAAAGTCTTAGCATGAAGCCGTTCTCGGATACGCCGTTCATCTTGGTTAGACCACATATCCTATCAAATTGGTCAATGTGGTCCAAAGGATCTTCCATAGCAACGTCGTGGAACTTGTTGCTTTGAACCATGTTGATCAAACCGGCCTTCACTTCAAAGTTGTTGTTCTCAACCGGAGGGGCTTGGATGCCTTGGCGGTTTTGATGTGCATTGGCCGCATCACCCGCACCAACTATGTTTTGAGCCCGTGGGGGATGGTTTGGTGCTCTCACATGTCGGGCGGGTGGTGGTGGGTTTTGTTGAGCGTGGCCATCGTGATCTTGGTGGTTTCCATTGCCACCATTGCCTTGTTGCACGTTTTCATGGATGTGACCAACCGGGATCTCTTCGACGTCTTCCATATCCAAATCCTCAACGTCTTGAACCCGTTCCCTTTCTCTCCTTGTTGTACGTCCCCGTTCCAAGAGATGTATGTCGTCTATAGGCTCAACTAGCTCGTCGGTGCCTCGATATCGCGTATGCATACACCTATAAGAGAGAGATAGTAACAAGAAGTAGAAGAGATTAGTAACCGAAATAAAGTGGTTTTTAATGTTTAATCTAACAAGCTAATCGAATTTAAAAGCAAGTAACCAAGAACTAGCAATACTAAACGGGATTAAATGCAATAATAAAAGGCGAATCCAAGGATGATGTTATGGAATTAAGGTGACCCTATAGCCAATTTATGATGTTCAATACACAACTAATGCTAATCCCTAAATTAAGATCACTAATTATGACTAATCCTCTCTCAAGGCACTAATCACTTTGCTAACCACTAAATCAAGATCAAACTCTCATTTGTGATGAAATGATCAGCAAGCATTAAGATCAATGTTCAAATCAACCAATAAACACCTTAAGCAACTACTCTCATAGGTTAAAAATGTTTATCTCTAACTAAGCTCTTTGAGAAATTTCATCAAACACCTTGTGGGTGTGAAATTCCCTAAAGTCTATATCAACTCTCTCAAGCCTAATCTAGCATTAAGCACACTTAGCAAGAAGGGAAATCAATAAATCTAAACCCTAAACATAATAAATCAACCATTGGATCACCCTAAATCTACCTCATCCCAAGATTTTAAGAGACTACTCACTAATCATAAGGAACCCAACAAATTCTATGAAGAATATGTTAAATCCCATGATTATATGATTAGATGATTAAGAAAGAAGAGATAATAGATAGAGATTCAAGAAATAAACTTAGATTGCATAAATTAAAAGAAACATATCTCTTACAAACACTTAGAACACTTGAACACTAAAAATGAGGTTTTTAGCAAGAGTAAAAGCTAGATCAAAGAAAAATTAGGTTTAGAGTATTTATAAGAAAGCTGGTCGAACCGGGTCAACCCGGTCGGGTCTTGGGTCGCAAGGTCTACACCGGCCGGTGGTGGTCCGGTATTGGCAGTCGGTGTAGATAGTCTTCGGTCGAGGGCTTCCATACTGGGTCGAGACGGGTCGGTGTGGCAGGCTAGTATGTGGTCGAGGTCTTCACACCGGGTCGAGACGGGCCAGTACAGGTGGGCGGTAATCTCCCTGTCCAAGTGTTGGTTCGAACACCGGACGAGCGTGCCGGTCGAGACTGGTTCGGCATGGTGTGTCCTGCAGTTGGGCACTGGTCGATGTCCGAGGGGTGCTGCGGGCCGGCATTGTGCCTGTCCGAGCGAACGTCCAACACCGGACGAGCATGTCGGTCGGTCTAGGGTCGGTGTTTCGTATCCTGAGGTTGGGACACCGGTCGACGACAGGCCGGTGCCGTGGGCCGGCGTGGTCAGTCCGATTTCACCATTGTTTCTAGCCATCCTCTCATGATCCAAGTACAAGTGCAAGCTCCTCCAAATTCTCCAAAGGTTTCCAAACACCTAGAAACACACCTCCAAAACATGCAAGACTCTCTAGGACCTAGTATGGACACTATAAACTCTAAATGAGAACAAAACACTAGAGCAATGCTATGAGACACAAGCAAAAGAAACAAAACCTAAGCTAAATGAATAATTAAAAGAGGTAAAATGTGAGAATATAAACCGGCCGCCTACACCCCTTGAAGACCGACTGGTGGCCAGCTTCAAGACACACCACACCGACCCGATCTCGACCGGTGTGCATCGTCCTGTCCTTAGCCCAAACTCGGACATGAGAAACACGGACCAGTTGCACCCCTTGAAGACCGACCGGTGCCCCAGCTTCAGGACAGACCACACCGGCCCGCTGTCGACCGATGTACCTCGCTCGGTCCTTGACCAATACTCGAACAGAAGAAAAACTGGTCGGCTACACCGATCCATGCCGACCCGGTGTGAAAGCTCTCGACCAAAGGCCACTTACACCGGCCATCAACACCGGCCGACCATCGTCCGGTGTAGAGCCTCTCAACCCAGACCCGACCGGGTCAAAACCCGGTTTGTTTCGGGTTGACCCGGTCGCCCACCTATCTTTAAATATTTTTAAGACCTAATTTTCGAGAATCATCTTATCTTTTGCAAAAAAAAAATAACTTCCTTTTTAGAGTTCTAAGGGATTTGTAAGAGATATCTTCCTTTTATTTATGCAATCTAAGTTTTAGCTTTCTTAATCTCGCTAATCTTTCATCTTTCTATTCTCTTATCATGGAATCTATCATCTTTCTTATGGGATTTGAGGATTTCATCATGATTAGTGAGTACTTCTTTTTAGAGCTCATGGGTGAGGTAGATTAGGGGATTTTGTGATTGATCTTTGATGTCTAGGGCTTAGATTACTTTTTTCCTTTCCTATTTAGTGATCATAATGCTAGATTTTTCTTGAGAAAACTTATCCAGAACATAGAGAATTTCACACCCACAAGGTGGTCGATGAAATTCCCCAAAGAACTAGATAAGAAATTTTGCTTGCTTAGCCTATGAGAGTAGTTGTCTAAGAAGTATTATGGCTATTAGAACTTGTGATTTTTGCTTGGTAATTAACTTTTCACAAATGATAATTTGATCTTGATTAAGTTAATTAGCAAGGTGATTAAGACCATGAGAGTGGATTAGTCTTGTTTACGTGTTCTAGGCTAAGAGAAATTACTTGATTGTGTGCATTGACATCATAGATTGATCATAGAGGTCCTCAAAGTCCATAACCTCATCCAAGGGCTTGCCTTTATCATATTGTTAATCTCATTTAGTATTGCTAGTTCTTGTTTGTTTGCTTTTAATTTGGATTAGCGCTCATTAGATTAAACTTAAAGACAACCTTGTTTGGCTTGAATTAGGAAGTTATATGCATTCTTTTAGTGATTGAAACTTAACCCTTTTGGATTGATACCTCTTATGCTACATAGCATCTAGAGAATTGATTCTAGACAAGAAATTAAAATCTTGTTATCAGTACATTCTCCTCCTTCACTCTGACATGCTTCTATATATTGATGCAAGCTGCTCTATTCTCACCTTGTCAGAAACTGCAATCATAGTAACATTTAATGTAACATGTTGAAGGAGAAGTCCAACAGGTTATTATTTAGAAAATGACGACGGGGTATATTATAATTACATTTAAAATTGCACTAATTTCCTTATAAAAACACTCATCTCTAGGCCTGTCAAGCGGGTCGGATCCGCCCTGCCTGACCCGACCCGCCGCAGGTTGAGTTTTTTTTTTTTTTACCCGCTAGACCCGCAAATTATATTTCATAAACCCGCACCCGCCCCACGTTAGTCAAGCGGGTCTGCGGGTAACCCGCGGGTTATGAAAAAAAAAAAAAAAATTGTAGATCAATGCTCGTACGGTCTTCTTCCTCGGCGAAGCAGCCATCCTTGGCGCCGCCGGTGAAATGAACCCAAGCGACCGGAGATGGAGATGGAGAGGATCTCGGCAAAGGTAACGAAGATGGAGATGGAGATAGACATGGAGATGGAGATGGAGAGGAAGACAAAGATCGATGAGAAGCGACAACCGAGAGAGAGGGAGGCGAGCGTGCGGTGAGAGAGGGAGAAGGAGAGGAAGAGAGAGGCAGGTGAGAGCAAGAGAGAGGGAGGTGAGAGAAAGAGAGGGAGGTGAGAGAAAGAGAGGAAGAGAGGCGGAGAAGACGAGAGGAAGAGAGAGAGGTGAGAAAAAAAAAATGTAGATCTAGAATTTTTTTTTTTTTTTTTATTATGGTTATGCGGGTAACCCGCAAACCCGCGGTTCTAAAACCTTCGACCCGCACCGACCCGCATTTTAAAACCCCCGACCCGCACCCGCCCCGCTTTAAAAAAAAAACAAAAACTTGACCCGCACCCGCCCCGCGGCGGGTAAAAGCTCAAATTGACAGGCCTACTCATCTCCATGTTGTCTTCGTTGTAACCATCGATATCGTTTAATCGTCGGTGACAATAGCATAGGTTCTTCTTACTTCATACACAACGATGTCGTCATATTCATTCTCATGTATGCTTCTTCTCACGCACAGTTTTTTGCTGTCATCGGTACTCCAATTTATCAATAATCTATACGATTTTCTTTTCAATTCCTTAGCAATTCTATATTATTTACAATTTTGAAGGTACTCTGCTCCTCACTCACAATTTCATATCGTCTTCGGGGCTTCAATTTATTTGTCTCTACTATATTTTAGAGAAAGTAGTGCAAAAGTGTTCTATTTTATTTGAAATTATATATTGTACTATATGTTGGACTTCATTCTCTATTGTATTATTCACTGTTTTATGAAGTATGGTTTTTCAAGATTTGTAATTTTTTATTTTAGTTCTATATATTAACCATTATATTCCACTTTCGATCTCAAAGTGTTGATGCATGCAACTGTTTTATGAATGAGTTTGAGCTATTTCTATGTTTAAAGTTATGCACTTTATTGCATAGTTTACTTGTAGTTGGGATACTCTATAATATAAATAGAGTTTGTTTTGACTTTCACGTCTATATTATCGTACACAGTCATCAAGTATGAAAATTATGTTCACAAATGATAAAAAAAAACATTCCCAATATAGTTATATTCTATTATACAATCAGAAGTTTTTTTTTCTTTTTCTTGATGGAAGGTCAAATTTAGTTCACCGAACAAAGAAGAAATATTTACAAACACTCAAACAGCAAGGAAGAAAACGACAAAGAAGATTACAAGATTTAAGAAAAGAATAAGAACATGCAAGCGGCGAGATTCAATAACTAGTTTGTCTATGAGAGAACCATAGTTGCATAAGATTTTGTCGATGAGGTTTCACCCAATAGCGGAGAGAACAGATTCGATTTCTGATTGTTTTGTCGATGTGCCTTGCCATAAGATGGGTTGATCTTCTTTGATTACCATTAATCCTTTCATTTCTCTCTCTCCATACAAAGTAAACCGTTGCTTGGAAAGCGAGGCGAGCAAGGATGTGTCGCAGGCGGTCGTGGGACAAGTCAGCTATGGCCGATAGTGTAGCCGTCCAATCTGGAGTTAAACGAGTTGCGAGTATTGTGCCACTTACTTCATACCACAGAGTGAAAGAGAAAGGGCAAGCGAAGAAGAGATGGTCTCTCGACTCATTTCTCTCACCACCTAGTGATACGGAATTGCCCAAAAACGACTCAAAGGTTGGTGACGGGATAATCCTCGACTCAGCTGAACCGCAAACGATCCAATTGAACAAGGCGGGGAATGGCTTTAGGCCTGGAAACTCGTGGTGCAATGGGAAGAGATGCAAGAATCACTCTCGATATTTCTCAACGCTTGACACACTTAAACGCTCTCAAGAACTAAAATCGGTAGTAAGGTCCGCGCACAAGGGTGATGACAAACCCTTATGAATCGACCAGTTGATTAGTTGGAATCACACCAAGATAATCGAAAAGTTCACACAGAACTAAAGAGAATCACTCTCTAAGAAATCGCAAATCATTTGTAAAAGTTTATAAAATTCAAAGTTGTTGCTTATTTCACATGCTTGTACATTACATATATATGAAAACAAAGAACTAACTCTAGTTACTAACTTAACTCTAGTTAAGTAAACATCTTGCACAAATTAAGGAGAAATTAAGGACTTGCACAAGTCAAAAAAACACAAAAGAAAATCATTTGCGCATGAACAGTAGTCGTCGTGAACAGTTCACACGTTTTTGACTTGACTCGTGAACAGTGAACACGTTTTTGCCTTGACTCGGAATAGTGTTACCCACTTTGAATTATCTTTACTGTGCATGGCTGCTGGATCATTGGTTTTATGGGCTTGTCTTGGACTTGGATGCAAGATAGAACATCTAGCTGGGCTGGATCATGATTAATGTGTTTAATTCCCTTAAGTAGCCCAGAAATTGTCTTAGCAAGTTTTCTGGTTCTTGCTCTAGTCATAGGACTATTTGGAACAAGCAAATCTTCTTCAGCTACAAACCCCTCCTCGGCTACATGCTCAGTCATAAGCTTATCTTCCTTGATGTTGCTAGTCACGATCACATCACCTAGTTCAGATGCTACTTTGAGTCTCCACACCTATCTCACTAACATCCAGCTCCCGAGCCTTTCTACGGTTGAAGACCAGCGATGTTGGGTGGTTGATGGAGTGGTTTGCGAGGGATATTCATCACAAAGGACGTGGGCAATGGTAAGACCTAGGGCTCAAACTCTATCATGGACAAAATCAGTATGGTTTAAGGGTGATGTACCAAGACATGCTTTCAACATGTGGGTCACACATTTAAACCGATTACCAACGAGAGCAAGATTGGCTACATGGGGACTCAACATCACAACGGATTGCTGTCTCTGTGCTAGAGCTGTGGAAACAAGAGATCATCTCATGCTCACATGTGACTTTAGCAACGAAATTTGGAGGATGGTCTTGTCTAGGCTTGGACGTACCCAAAACATGTTCAGGTCTTGGTCTGAAATTCTATCTTGGACACATTTTCACTCAACATCAGCTCCTACTACTCTTAGAAGGCTGGCGGTTCAAGCTACAGTGTTCCACATTTGGAAGCAACGAAACAACGTCCTCCATAACCTCCACTCAGTCCCACCAATAAACATCTTCAAAGATATTGACAAAGACATTCGTAACATAATCTCCGCAAGAAGACGAAACCGGCGCTTTGCTAACTTAATGCAAATGTGGATTCGATAATCTGATCGCTTTTTAATCTTCCCAAAATCTTTTGAGTCCTTGTTTTTTATTTCTTTTTGCCAAGGTCTCAAAACATTAGGCTTAACTCCTTGTAAAACCTATCTTTCATTTTCAATGATATTTACATTCATAGCAAAAAAAAATCTCTCTCACCACATTAGACACAAGCCTGAATTGCACCCCATTGCCTCATTCGAACACACGTAGATAAACGATCCTTGCAGAGAGCTAAAGAATGAAGCTATGTTGAGGGATTACTTGTTCAAACCATACTGTTTTGAACCAAGGAACTAAATTTTTTTCTTCTCTAATCTGATCCCAGGTTGCGCGAGATGAGACGGAAGTTGTCATTTCCATGGCCATAGATACAAATCGGACCCCCTAGAATCGAGAGGTAGAGGAGTAGAGAGTATCAAATCAACTTACCGTGAGTAGAGAGTATAAGATCAACTAACCCCCTACAATCAGAAGTTTTGATTTTCTTAAAACAAACATAAATACGCAAGAAACAAATATGTAACTAAGTGACAGCGCACGTGAGTCTATATTGAACATACAGACTGACGCTATTCTACATAAAACCCAACAGTTGGGTTTGTATTTATTTTAGTAAATAGCATACTACATAGTAAATAGCATATTATGAAATTCTATTCTATGTATGACTATATAGAATGACATATTGGTCATTAGCAACACTATTCACCTAGTTCAAAAATACATATCCGTTTTTTTTTAATTGCAAATCATGTTTGACGCGAAAGAAAATATGTTGTTTTTAGTTAAATTGTGAGATTTAACTAATTCATAGTTTGAGATTAATGCAATGGAAAAAATTATATGAGGTCAAAATTTATGGTGACCACACTATGTTTGCCAAACAGTTTGATAGGAAGTTTCTCGTGATTCTAGTTTATGTGGATGATATTTGTGATATCCCGAACTTCGGTCAGGTATATCTCCGTTTCTAATTTCCGGTTTAAGTTGATTTCTAGATCTTTCCGGAATATTCCAGCAAAGATTTCTTTTTTATTCCTTTTGCAACTAATATATCTCTTTGTCATTTTTGGATAAACTCAAATTTTCCTTTTCCTTTGTTTTTCCTTTTTCTTTGTGGGAAACAAATTCCCTATAAATACTTGTCTAATCTCTCACTAGTTTCTTTTCCCAAAACCCTAAAACTCTCTCCTCTCTTTCTCTCTCTCTCACGGCCGTGACTCTCTCTCTCCTCCTCCGCAATTGTTCTCTCGTCGCCGTCGCTCTCTCTCTCCTCGCTGTGATGTCTTCGCCTCCTCCTTCATCGAGCTCTTCCTCTGATTCCAATGACGAGCCTTCCCCTTTTCACTCCCTTCCATCGCCTCCTCATATGCAAAGGTGAGGACTTGTTGCCCCTCACTCTCTTATAAGATCTCGATTTACTGTTTTTGATCAAGTCTTCTTTTAAACCCTATCTTTCCACTAAGCAAGCTATTTGATTTTTTTAGTGTTCTTTGTTGTTTGCCAATTGAGTATATTATTTATATTTCACCACATATTGTTAGATCTGATATTAGGTTGTGTTAGATATGTTTCTAGGGTTTGTTGATGGATGATTGTTGCTTGATGAACAAGTTACCTGAATATGGACTAATGATTGATGAACCTTAATAACCTGGTGAATTGTTTGATATGAACCGAACCATTGTTACAACTTGGTTGAGTCCTGTTTGTGAGTCTCGAACTTAGAGAATGGGAATAATAAGGTTTAATCTGGAATTGTGTGGAGTTATCTAATTTGATTGCTGGAACTGGTGGGGTCATTCACTTTGGCATTGGAACCTTCTGTGTGATGGAACTGGTGGACTGTATACCTTGGCATTTGAACCAATTTGATTGATGGGACTGGTGGAGTATATACCTTGGCATTCAGAACCTTTTGTGTGATGGAACCGGTAGGGTCGTATACTTTGGCTTCGGAACCAACACCGTGAGGGTTTGGCGAACCCTCGGTGTTTACGGACCCGTCTGCTAGGAAATGTTGTGACGTTACTCGATCTGTTTGTGCTGGTTTTAGGATTTGACTTTCATAATAGTATCTCGCGTAATTGTCTGGAAGTGAACAATGAACCTCCATAAGGTTCATCCTCACTGAGTAATCCCCATTACTCACCCCTCTTCTTCCCTTTGTTCTGTACATGTTAGCGAGGATCGGCTATGTCTATTATTGTTGATTGTGACCTGGGCGTTTTTCTGGAGATCATGTGTGCTCACCAAAGGTCCAAACCGGGCGACTTAACCCACATGGTTTAGTCTGCCAACCTAACACGCCCTGATTCCCCGGTTTCTTCGGAGGCCCGAAGAAGGGGTATATTGCCACAAAATTAGAGAAATGATTGAACATTGAAGATGAACTACTCAAAACCATGTATGTTAGGATTGATAATAAACTTGCAGATGTGTTTACAAAAGCCCTTTATGCTGCTCCTTTTTGAGAGTTGATAGGAAATATGGGTGTTCATAACATTTAATCACATTCGGGAGAATATTAAATTGTATATATTGGTTAAAATTTGGTTTAGTATAGTCTAAATTAAATTTGTTTTTGTTATGGTTTACTTTGGTTTAATCAATTGTATATATACCAAAAGTAACACCTTTTTTTTTTAATAAGAAACATAATCTTTCACAAATATCTTCGGATATTCAATTTCAATAACAAAAATACAAAACAAAAGACTACTAAATCTATTTCAAAAACAATATTTATAACAATATTGTAAAGATTATGTTTTGTATATAAATGTATTGTAAAATGTCGATTTTGGAATTCAGGTGACGGATAAAAATAGATAATCGATCAGTTTTTTATATATAAATTTTTTTCTAGGTTGAGTACGAGTATTAAATTTTGTTATTTATTTGTATAAGAGTGTACATATTGGTTTAATAATTTGGTTTACATTAAACCGCTTTGTTTCATATAGGTCTTTGGTTTACATTAAACCGCTTTGTTTCAGATAGGTTTATTATATATATGCTCTGTATACATCATTACATGTGATTAACAGAAACATCATTCATATTTCCAAATTCTCTCGAGCTCATCTTCGTCTTCTTCACGAGAGAGCCTCGATCTCATTGCTTTTCACATCAGATCTTCTAATATGGTATCAAAGTGTTGAGCCAAAGCTCAATTGGATGAATTTTTTGTTATTTCTCCGTTGAATCTCGTGATATTCGATTTCATCTTACTCTTCGGTTATGCCGCGGGATTGAGCTTGATTTTGTCTGGAATTTCGGTGGTTCCGCCTTATTCCTCCTTGTTTCTTTTGATTGAATCGATTTCAATCATGATTTTTGGTTATTTTGCCGAATTTCACTTGGATTTTAAGAGTTATTCTGTCGGTTTCCAAGTTTCAGCTCACACAGAGTTGCTCCGTTGGTATTAATATATGATTTCTTTTGTGATGGATTTCTATTCGTTGTTTAATGGTCTTGTTGAGCTTATTGCTTCACCATGAGAGATTGTTGTTGATCCCAATCTATTTGGAGAAAATCCATGGATTAAATTGATGATAGAATTGAAGTTTCATACGGATCTCTTCCACGGCCCCAGATCTACAATATATCGTGGTTTGTACGTGTTCTCCGAACTTGCTCTCTACACTATATGTGTGTTGATGGTGTGGTGTTTTGGAGATATTTTTCAAATACATATGCTCATAGAGAATGGGAAACTCATCTCCATTTCTTCCAGTTTTGGATTCATTTCTAATATGATTGGTACAACTTCTTCTTGGTTTGTTGAATGTTGTTGTTCCAGCTGTTTTTCAGTTTGGAAATGTTGACCATCTTGTTCTATGTGCTTCTCAATGTGGAAATGTTGGGCATCCTCCTCGTGTGTTGAATGATGCTGCTTCTTTCCAACTCTAGTTCTTTGAATGATGCTATTCTTATTCCTGTAAATGGTGTTCCCAGACAGGGGAAATATGGTCAGATATGTATAATCAGTGGTGTTCTAAATTTTGGCAGTTTCATTTAGCCTTTGTTCTGGCTGCTTTTCAAGTTAGTCATGCTCCGGTTCATCCTAGAATGTTGAATCTTGCTAATAGTGTAGCTCAGACTAGTGTGATGTGTGTTGATCAAAGTCTGGTTCAGCCTGGTGGACTGAGTTTTGATCAAAGTCTGTTTTAGCTTGGTGTGCTGCGTTTTGATCAAAGTGTGGTTCAGCATGGTGTGCTGTGTTTGGAACAAAGTCTGGTTCAGCCTGGTGTGCTGAATTTTGATCGAAGTCTAGCTCAGATTGTCTGCTGCGTGTTAATCAAATTCATGTCCAGCTTGGTGTGTTGAATGCTTTTCAAAGGTCAAGTGGAACCAATAGTTTGGGTACTATGATTCATGAAGATGATTTTAGTTTTGTTGGTAAGGGATTGTGCTTCAAGCAAGGAATGTTTGGTTGGTTAAAGTGTTCCTTAGTGGTTGTGTTTGGATGTCGAAGAGCAAAGCTTCACAACGATGTCGTGGTTTCGTTGAGTGCAACACCTAAGATGCTGCTGACACAAAGTCCGCTATAAACACATATGAGGTACTCATTCATTATTTTTCTCATTTTGTGGAACCGAGAGTGTAACTTTCTTGAATATAAGTTTGTGGCTCATTTTTGTGTGTTAAACTCATTATTTTGCTTCATCTTTGGATCATTACCAAGACCATAATGTGCTTTCACTTTCATGTCTCTCAAGTTCACACATGCTTCTTACATTGAAAAAGTTATAGAGGTCACAAGCATATTAATGTGATCCTCCCAAGGAATCAGCGTGCAATGTAATGAGGTGCGAGAATCACTCTCGATATTCCTCCCCGCTTGACATACTTAAACATTCTCAAGGGATTCGGTCGGTATAATGGTCAGTACAAAAAGGAGATGGAAAGCCTTTTTGAATCGACCGGTTGATCACTTGGATGAACACACCAAGTAGATCGAAAGAAAGTTCACACAGAACTTTAGAGAATCACTCTCAAATCGACAAACGATTGACAAAGTTGATAAAAAGATTGTTGTTATTCTCAAATGAGGTTACATGTGCTTAAATAGAAAGGAGATATGCTAAAAACAAAGCAATCTCGAAATTGTACTTAGACTGGAAATTAAACACATGTGGAATGATTCTTAAACTACTTTGACTTCGAAAATGATCCTTATCTCTTTCCCCTTGTTTATTTCTCTTGGGACATGACTTAGAACTGTTCTTGGGTTTAGTAGATATGTTTCCTAGATTCCAAACATAAGTCTGCAAGCTTCCAAACCAATTGGGCCTAAAAATTTCTAAGTATTGAACCAGGTCGACTCATTTAGGCAAATGGAAAATATTTTTATGATCCGTTCGCAATTTCCTTTGATCTTGTTCTTGCTAGAACCATAAGAGATCCATTAAGATTCTCCAAGTGGTTTAATGTCGAGATCGTACCTGAGTTGGGCTGTGCAACACGATCTTTGGCTAAGTCGCGCAATAGGGCTAGGAACAGATCCATCGGTTTGTAAAATACATAACTTCTACGTATAAACCGGTTTTGATGTGAATCAAATTCTCCGTGGTTCTCTGTTGGATCAATATTCCAGAATAATTTGGTTCATAGTTTGATTCTTCTTGGTTTGGTCGGAAACCTACAATGAACGCGCGTATCTCCAATTCGGGTAAGTTGGGAATCACCTTATTTGAAAGTTGAATAACTTCCTTACCTGTTCTTGGATTGGACTGATTCCACTTCGAGGCGTGCTCTGGATGAAGTGAGAATGTAGTCCAAGTGGTCGTTGGGATGGACCAGTTGATTGTGGATTTTATTTGTGCTGAACAAAGCACATGGGTCTTCTCAAGTGATTTGAATATCATATCACATATGGAGTTGATAACACCGGTTTTTGACCATTTTTATTGATCATTTTAATATCTTATGCAGGTGTTTTAACTCTGTTTTCATTGATTTTCAGGTGATTTCCATGTTTTACTATTTTGAAAGACATTTCAGGTAACGTGGGATAAAATAGTGCATTTCGGAACAAAAGTACGCTTTTGGATAAACTCGGACCGTTCGAAGTCTTGCAATCAAGGAAGACCTTCTCACCGTCCGTCATCACCAATTCTAGACACAACAAAGTAGATACAACCAGCTTTCAAATTCAATTGGATTAGAGTTAATCCAATGGTTGGATCCTTAAATATACTTGAAGCACTGAAGGCAAATGAAGCTGCCCGAAGAGAAGTCCGCTGTGATAGGAGCGTCCCGACCCGCGGCCAAGCATCATTCCGCCCCACCTGGAGGAGCTCGACCAGCGGCCAAGCAGCAGTTCGCAGCGGCCAAGCAGCAGTTCGCCGCGGCCACTCCCTGCTGCAACCAAAACGCCTAGTTACATAACCCAAGGCCATAACCGTTTTTTCACATTAAAACCTAAACGAAGTAAATGTTATAAATTCTCGTTTTAGGTCATTCCAAGAATTCAGTTCGTTTTAGACCAGAGGAGAGAAAAGAAGAGAGAGGCGGCACCAAGGAAGAGGAGGAGGCGCAAGGAGATCATTCGATTTCCGTCTTCATCCGTGTTCTTCGTTCTTACTTTCTTATCTCTTTAACTCTGCAATACTCTATTACTTTTATGATGTTTTGTTACAGTATGATTGAGTAGTTCCCTCATTGGGCATAGGGACCCCAATGGGCTTTCATGAATCGAATTATTAGTAAGCTATTAGATTAAGACTTCGATTAGGGTTATTCGTTCTATCCTTATTGTTAATGCTTTTTCTTGATTATTCATCTTTGCAATTGAACTTAGGTATTTTAGAACTATAAAAGTATTGGATCCATATGCTTGACATAGGGTAGACGAGCAATGCCGTCAAAAAATCTCGAAAGTATACTTGTGGAGAGATTGTGAGGGTTAACGACTTTTGGGTATAATCACTAACTTTTTGCGCGGCCGAAGACTGATATCCTCACATTTTGCATCATTTAAGCATTCAATTCATCTTAGGTTTTACTTCTTTTGGTTATGTCTCATAGCATTTTCTTTATTGTTTTAGTCTTAATTAGAGTATAAGGTGTTTTGCATTAGGTCTTAGTGAGTCTTGCATGTTTTGGAGTGATTTCTAGGGACTTGGAGGCATTTTGGAAGAGATTAGAGGCCTTGGAACCGAGCACATTCAACCTTTGGAGCAAGAGAAGAAGGCTGAAGAAAAAGGCTGGTTCCAGAGAACTGTACCGACCGGTCCTGGGTCGGCACCTTCGATCGGTATGAAGACAGAAGCCAATACCGAACCACAGCTAACCTGTACCGAGCCATAACCGATCGGCACACCATCCCAGATCAGCCATTCTCTCTCGGCGTACCCCCTTCTCATCGGCCTGCACCGATCGATCCTCAACTGGCACATCTCATTCGGTACTGAGGTAGAAGCCAATACCGACCCATAGCCGAACCTGCACCGAGCAAGGATCGATCGACACACCCTCCCGGATCCATCAGCTTCAATCGGCGTGCATACTCAAGAGGATTAGTACCGACCTGCTCTAGGTCGGTGCTACAGCTCGGCACAAACTCAGCAAGCATGCCAATCCATTTCTATCGGCTAAAACCCATCTCCCGCACACGACCCAGCGCACCTTGTATCGGCTCAAACTCATCACCGTAGCCGACCCGTTCTCACGCAGAGCGTTTTCACCCGGCAATAAGGACAGTACCGGTCCACCCTCACTCGACGCCACCCGATCGGTATAAAAAGAAAGCTCTTACCGACCTACTTGTGCCGACCCAGACCCGGTCGGTACAAGCCTTCACGAATAGCTCAACCCAAACCCGACTGGGTCAATACCCGGTTCGCCACTATTCACTATAAATATTTTAAACCTAATTTTTCTTTGATCTAAGTTTTTCTCTCTAAGCTAAAAACTTTCTTTTTAGGGGTCTAAGTGTTCTTGTAATTTGTAAGAGACATCTTCTTTTATTTATTTATGCAATTTAAGTTTGGATTCCTTGATTTCTATTTTCTATCTCTTCTTTCTTAATCAAACCATCATCTAATCATGAGATTTAACATGTTCTTCATAGGATTTGTTGGGTTCTCCATGATTAGTGAGTAGTCTCTTAGGATCATGGGACGAGGTAGATTTAGGGTGGTGATCCAATGGTTGATTCATAGTGTTTAGGGTTAGATTTACCAATTTCCCTTCTTGCTAAGTGTGCCTAATGCTAGATTAGGTTAGAGATAATCAATCTAGACTTTAGGGAATTTCACACCCACAAGGTGTTTGATGAAATTCCCCAAAGAACTTAGTAAGAAATAAACATGCTTACCCTATGAGAGTGGTTGTCTAGGGTGTTTATAGGTTGATTTGAATGTTGAATTTAATGCTTTCTAATCATTCTATCACAAATGAGAGTTTG
This sequence comes from Eutrema heterophyllum, assembly GCA_002933915.1. NCBI lineage: Eukaryota > Viridiplantae > Streptophyta > Magnoliopsida > Brassicales > Brassicaceae > Eutrema > Eutrema heterophyllum. Next base: position 1,239,988 of record PKMM01000535.1, read on the forward strand.
TTCTTGATTTAGTGATTAGCAAAGTGATTCGTACCTTGAGAGAAGATTAGTCATAATTAGTGATCCTAACATAGGGATTAGCATTGTTTGAGTATTGAGCATTATGAACTAGCCATGAGATAATCTTATTTCCATAACCTCATCCTTGGATTCGCCTTTTAATATTGTATTTAGCCTCGATTTAATATTGCTAGTTCTTGTTTCATGTTTCTTTTGAATTAGATTGCTAGAATTAATCCCAAAACCAATTATATTTGCTTAACTTGGATAGTTCTATGTATTCTTGGTGTTTTGGAACTTAACCCATTGGATTTGATACCTCTTATGCTACTTAGCATCTAGAGAATTGATATCTAGATAGACAAAAATCTTACTATCAATTTGGCGCCGTTGCCAATTGGGTTTAACATTCAACATTAAGATTTTAGATTTTCTTGAGATTAAGCTTTCTTTCTACTTTTATTACTAATCTCTTTCACTTCTTGTTGCCATCTCTACCTTATAGGTGCATACATACCCGTTCTAGAGGCGAGGACAACCTAGTTCAAGCACGGGACAACATTCACTTATTGGATCGAGGAATTAGAGCAAGGAGACAAATGGAAAGACAACTTCACGTCGAACGTTTGGGTATGGAGAACTTAGACAACGTGCCGGTTGGTAACAATAACGGGAAATTTGCCAATCAACAAGGCAACGGTGGTAATGGAAACCACCACGCCTAAGGTGGCCAAGCTCCACACGTCCCACCACTACCCGCCCGGCAAGTGAGAGCCCCTAACCATCCCCCAAGGGCTGAAAACGTGGTTGGCGCGGGTGATGCCGCCAACGCTCATCAAAACCGGCAAGGGATCCAAGCCCCTCCGGTCGAGAACAATAACTTTGAAGTGAAGGCGGGATTGATCAATATGGTTCAAGGTAAAAAATTCCACAGCCTATCTATGGAGGACCCGTTGGATCATATTGATCAATTTGATCGGATATGCGGGCTAACCAAGATGAACGGTGTATCAGAAGACGGTTTCAAGCTACGACTCTTTCCATTTTCCCTTGGCGATAAGGCACATCAATGGGAGAAGAATCTTCCTCAAGGCTCAATCACGTCTTGGGACGATTGCAAGCGAGCTTTCCTTGCTAAGTTTTTCTCACCGGCCCGAACCGCTAAGTTGAGGAACGAAACCTCTAGCTTCACCCAAAGATCAAACGAGTCCTTCAACGAAGCATGGGAAAGGTTTCGAAGCTACACTTCTCAATGCCCTCATCACGGTTTCTCAAATGCATCTCTCCTAAGCACCCTCTACCGTGGTGCATTGCCCAAGATAAGGATGCTTCTAGACACGGCCTCCAATGGGAACTTCTTGGCCAAAGATGTTGATGAAGCCATGGAACTCGTAGAGAATCTCGCTCAAAGAGACGAGACTTATGGGGACGACTATGACCGAGCCACTAGGAAAACTAGTGATTTTGATGAGCACAAGAGGTCTATGAGAGTAGTTGTCTAGGGTGTTTACAAGTTGATTTGAATGTTGAATTTAATACTTGCTAATCATTCTATCACAAATGAGAGTTTGTTCTTGGTTTAGTGATTAGCAAAGTGATTAGTACCTTGAGAGAGGATTAGTCATAATTAGTGATCCTAACCTAGGGATTAGCATTGTTTAAGTATTGAGCATCATGAACTAGCCATGGGATCTTCTTATTTCCATAACCTCATCCTTGGATTCGCCTTTTAATATTGCATTTAGCCTCGTTTTAATATTGCTAGTTCTTGTTTCATGTTTCTTTTGAATTAGATTGCTAGAATTAATCCCAAAACCAATTATATTTGCTTAACTTGGATAGTTTTATGTATTCTTGGTGTTTTGGGACTTAACCCATTGGATTCGATACCTCTTATGCTACTTAGCATCTAGAGAATTGATATCTAGATAGACAAAAATCTTACTATCAAAGAAGAAAGCTACTGGTCGACTACTAAAGATGTAGGTTTGTAGTGTGTATGAAAATAGACTACACATAGTGTCCGTGTTCCAAGTTCGAGAACCCAAAGACAACAAGTAGTTGTCTTAAAAATCTTAGCCAATTGCTTATTGTATTCGATCATGATCCCTAAGGAGATCCCGAATGCCTAGCGCTCCGTTTAATTGTTTACAACCTCATTTATTTGATTCCTTAGTTTATACTTTAGTGACACAAAACTAAACCCCAATTTATCTATGTTCTAGTTTGATTTAAGTATCCAATTGATTCGTATTAAAGCAACAAAATCTCTGTGGTTCGACCCCTAAGCAATACAACGCACGTCTGTGCACTTGCGGACATTTAGGGTTATAAATACAAAATCTGAAGCTTAGTTGAAATCTCTACGCATCAAGTTTTTGGCGCCGTTGCCAGGGATTTTGATTTGTTTTCTTGCGGAGCTCTACTTAAATCCATATAACGTTTTCTTACTTTTATTTTTCCTTTGCATTTTTTTTAGGTACTACTCGATGTGGGACCGAGATTTAGGTCCCGAGTTTCTCGGTGAACCGCCACCTTTGCACGATGGGTATCCACGTGATGACGAGCATGTTGATCTTCTCGACGATGACAACGAAACGGTAGGCGAGATAGAATACGCCGAAGAAGGAGAGCAAAAAATTGGCGAATCCGATGCGCCTTATAATTTTTTTTGGATTGGAGAGCTATTCAACCGTCCTCTCCCGAGGATGGCGATTCTAAAATGAACGTAAACTACTTAACTATGGTTAAACAACAACAATTCAGTGGTTACCTCGATGGAACATCCGATAGACCATATCGAACTTTTCGAAGAAATTTGTTCAACCATATATATAAAATCAAATAAAAATTACCATAAGTGTACACTCTTCTCGTTCTCCTTGAATGGTGGAGCCATCAAGTGGCTGAAAACTTTGACACCCACGTCTATCACGACGTGGGAAGAATGTAGAAGGCTTTCCTAAGTCATTTCTACCCTAAAGCTTGTACAAAACTTCCATTAAGAAGAGACGGAAACATTCTATTATGCTTGGGAGCATTTCAGAGAATACGAAAGAGACTGCCCGCACCACGGATTTCCCGAAGAACGCTTGATGAGCATCTTCTATCAAGGCATCCACCCGAAGTCACAAGATACACTTGATGTTATAAGCAATGGGGATTTCGCCACTAAATCTGTAGACGATGCTCGCACCCTCATAAATAACTTTGTAAGAAGTATCAACAGTCGAGCACAATTTTCCCAATTCCGGCGTGCCAGAGAGGAACGAGAGAAATCAAAGAAGCCGGAATGCCTCACGCTAATGGTAGATCATCTTGGTATAGAACGACCGGACGAGTCACGCAAAAAGCGTCGCTTTGACGACTCGAGAGGTCCACACGACCCTCTAGATTGGGAAGACATGAACTATTTTGAAGTACGAACAAACGGTCTAAACAACGAGATGACAAACGCATCGGAAGCCTCCCAAATCCAAGGGCATGGGTAGAGGTCACTTGGCCGCGGGTGGAACCTTCACGACTGTGGCCAGGAAGGGATTCGCCGCGGGTCCAACCATCACGGCCACGGCCAACATTCGTTTCGCCACGGGTGCAGCCTCCTGAGATACGCGGCCAAGCCCAGTTCTTCCAGAATCATGGCTAGCCTACTTACGAGCCAATATCGGCTATCCAAACCTTACCAATGCAACCTGCAAGTCCACATATCTCTGATTTTGAAAGACTTGAGCAAATGATAAAGGGACTTAAAGATTCTCAATATGAATTGAGCACCAAGGTGGACAGAACATGTGAGGATTTGAACAGAAAAATAGACACCCTCTTCGATGCTACCAAAGAGGCTAAGGATGAGTGGACAAGAACAAGTTCATTCGTGAATGAGCTGCATGAACTTTCTTCCAAAAGCACATATGACTTACAAGCAATCATGCTTAGGAGTGGTACGACTTACAAGGAACCAGAGTTCCCGGCGAATCATGAAAAGAGACTACGTTAGAAAAAGAAGAAGAAATAGTAGTGGAGGAGAAGAAGAAGATGGAAAAGAGAAAGTTTACCAAGGAAATTATCGGAGGGGATTTGATACCTACACCACCAGCTCGTGTTTACAAACCAAAACCACCATACCCAAGTGCCTTGAAGGCGCCAACGAAGGAAAAAGAAAGAGCTAAGCTGAAGAAGTTAATCGAACAACTAACGGTTAGGTTACCCTTTGTAGAAGCTTGTGAAATGATCCCTCCTCTAAGAAAACTTATGAAGAGCATCCTAACTAGCTAACTCCCTGACACTTGAAGAAGGCGTTATGATGATCACTCACGAATGTAGTTCCATATTGCAAAATAACAACCCTCAGAAGAGAGGAGACCTGAGAAGTTTTGTACTCTTCTGCACTATCAAGGGCATAACATTCGAGCGCTCTTTATGCGATTTGGGATCAAGCATAAACATCGTGCCATTATCAGTAGCAAAACGTCTAGGATACCACACTTTCCAACCCACTATGATTTCATTGATATTAGCATATCGTTCGGTTCGACGACCAGTATGCGTCCTCATCGATGTATCCATCAGGATTGGAGAATGCTGCATTCCTACCGATTTTGTGGTACTCGAGCTAGAAAAAGAACCTACAGACCCCCTTATGCTCGGCCGACCATTCCTATCTACCGCAGGGGCGATGATCAATGTCCTGGAAGGAAAAATCGATCTACACTTAGGCGATCTCGTGATGCGTTTCAATATGAAAGAAAGTCTCATTAAACCAACCCTAGACGGGCAAGTGTTTTGGCTTGATGAACTCGACAAAGTTACTGAAGAATTCTATGAGGAAGTACTTCTCAGTCACCCGCTGAAAGCCATGCTTACAGACGGAAAATATGAGTGCAACTCTTGAAGAAACATTGAGAGATTGTGCAAAAATGCTCGACAAGGCTGAAATTTATAAGAAGGTTGTGAGCTACTTTGATTTAAAGGACGAAACATATATTCCAACACCACCTAAGGACACTCCTACGGCAGTGAATGACCCATGGAGCGAGTTGAAAGCCCCTAAGGTGGAGCGAAAACCTCTCCACCTCGGACTCTAATACGCTTTTCTTGGACCAAATTCGACTTATCTTGTCATTATCAATTCTGGTCTGAGTCAAGCCGAAACGACTATGCTACAACGTGAATTGAAAAATCATAGAGAGGCTATAGGGTATTCGCTTGATGACATACCAGGAATCTCGTCGGATCTCTGTATGCATAAGATCCATCTCAAGGATAACGCCAAAAATTCGGTCAAGCCCCAAAGGAGATTGAACCCTAACTTAATGAACGTTTTCAAGAAGGGAATTACGAAACTTTTAGAAGCGGGAATTATCTTCCCAATCTCAGATAGCCCATGGGTTAGCCCAGTTCACGTTGTCCCTAAAAAGGGAGGAGTCACAATAATCAAAAATGAAAAAGACGAGATGATTGCCACGAGAACGGTCACCGGACATCGTATGTGCATCGATTACCGGAAGATGAACGCAGCAACAAGTAAGGATCATTTTCCTCTGCCTTTTATCGACCAAATGCTAGAAAGGTTAGCTAACCATCAATACTATTGTTTCCTTGATGGATATTCATAATTTTTCCAAATCCCTATTCGAACAGAAGATCAAGAAAAGATGACATTTACTTGTCCTTATGGTACGTTCGCTTACCGGCGAATGCCTTTTGGCTTGTGTAATACGCATGTAACTTTTCAAAGATGCATGATGTCGATATTCACAGAATTTATCGAAGACTTCATGGAAGTATTCATGGATGATTTTTCCGTCTACGGATCTTCGTTCCAAGCGTGTTTGGCGAATCTGGAGAAGGTTTTACAACGATGCGAAGACAAATATCTAGTTTTAAATTAGGAAAATGTCATTTTATGGTACGAGACGGAATCGTGCCCTAACATAAGATTTCAGGAAAATGAATCGAAGTGATGACGAGCCTACAACCACCTACAAACGTGAAAGGTATCCGAAGTTTCCTAGGATACACCGGATTTTATAGGAGATTCATTAAAGTTTTTTCCCAAATTGCTAGACCCCTTACGCGTCTTTTGTGCATTGACACGAGCTTGGAATTTGATGACGAATGCCTAGCCGCGTTTAATAAATTAAAAGACGCTCTTGTGTCTGCTCCAATCGTACAACCACCAGATTGAGAACAACCATTCGAGATCATGTGTGATGCAAGTGATTTTGCGGTTAGAGCAATCTACTACGCGAGCAGGACGATGGATGAGGCTCAATGCAATTATGCGACAACAGAGAAGGAACTTCTGGTTGTCGTGTTTGCTTTTGAAAAATGTCGATCTTACGTGGTCGAATCTAAGGTAATAGTCCACACAGAACATGCGCAATAAAATACTTGATGTTTAAGAAAGATGCCAAACCTAGGCTTATAAGATGGGTACTCCAACTGCAAGAATTCGACATTGAGATTAGAGATTGAAGAGCAATAGATAACGGAGTGGCAGATCACCTTTCGCGAATACGAGTAGAAGACAAAGTGCCTTTGAATGATAGTTTGCTAGAGGATAACGTCTACGCGATAGATACGGTACCTATGACCGCACATGCACACAAAGCACCCCCGCGACCTCTTGCGCGACGGTCTGACGTTTTCAACACCCCGTGGTTCCGACACATAGCCAACTATCTAGCTGCAGAAATCGAACCGCCACAGTTTTTTTGTTATAGGAAGAAAACGTTCTTGCGAGAGATAAGACATTACTTTTGGGATGAGCCATACCTCTATAAGAGATGCGCGGACGGTCTTTACCAACGATTCGTGGTTGAAGATGAAATGAACGGGATATTGTTCGGATGTCATAACTCACCTTATGCCGGCCATTTCGCTACTTTCAAAACTGTCTCTAAAGTTCTACAAGCAGGTTTTTGGTGACCCACTTTGTTTAAGGATACACAAGCTTACGTCTCACGCTGTGATTCATACCAACGTATGGGAAACATAAGTAAGAGGAACGAGATGCCTCAACACTTTATTCTCAAAGTTGAATTTTTTTATGTATGGGGAATCGACTTCATGGGACCGTTCCCGACTTCCTTTGGAAACCAATACATTTTGGTTGCTGTCGACTATGTCTCTAAATGGGTGGAAGCAATTGTTAGCCCCACGAATGACGCAAAGGTAGTTATTAAGATGTTCAAATCGATCATCTTTACGTGTTTTGGAGTTCCTAGAGTCGTGATAAGTGACGGGGGATCTCACTTTATTAACAAAGTCTTTGAGAACTTATTGGAAAAGAATGGAGTTACGCACAAAGTCGCCTCTCCATATCATCCTCAAACAAGCGGCCAAGTGGAGATCTCCAACAGAGAGATCAAGTTGATTTTGCAGAAAACAACTGGAGCTAATCGCAAGGACTGGTCCACGAAACTCGACGACGCACTTTGGGCGTACCGAACAGCATTCAAAACACCTTTAGGCTTTACTACAGAAAAGCGTGTCATCTGCATGTGGACCTCGATTACAAAGCACAATGGGCTATCAAGGATATGAATCAAGACATGAAGACAACTGGAGAAAGGAGACTACTCCAACTACACGAACTAGATGAGATCCGGCATAACGCCTACGAAAATTCAAAGATATACAAGGAAAAAACAAAAGCGTACTATGACAAGAAGATCATACACCGATCCTTCGCTCAAAACAACAAGGTTCTCCTGTTCAATTCCCGCCTAAAACTCTTTCCCGGGAAGTTATGATCAAGATGGTCCGGTCCTTTCACCATACAGAGCAATCGTTCTTTGGAATAAAATGGAGACACATTCACAGTAAACGGACAGCGTATCAAGCCATACCTAGCGGAACCAAAAGAAGATGAGAGAGAAGTAATGGCTTTGATTGAACCACCATTCGCTTGATCCAACAACAACGTCGAGCTAAACGACTTTAAACAAAAGCTCTCAATGGGAGGCAACCCATTCTTAGGTACGAATGTTTTCTTTTTCTTTCTTTTGCTATTAATGTTTTCTTTTTCTTAGTTTCAGCTAAAAAAAAAAAAACAAAAAAAACAGAAAAGACAAAAGAAAGAAGTCACGGTTCGAAGTTACTCGGTCCAGCACGAACCGCGAGGAAAGACTTGACCGCAAGACACATCGACCGCGGGTGCATCCCACCGACCCGCAGAAAACTATCTATCGACCGCGGGTGCGTCCCCTCGACCCGCAGCGGATCCCCCTTTGGCCGCGGCTGCATGCCTTCGACCCGCGGCCAGCCCTCTGACGATCCCGATCGACCATGTTCGATCCCCGATCGACTCCCATCCATTTCCAACCACCCACACATCCATTCCCATCATCATATCACCATCTACCATTCCCAATCCACCACCATTCCATTGCCAAATCCATTCCCCAACCGCATCCGGCGAGGTAAGTTTTTCCTTTTCCTTAAAACTTTTCAATTATTTATATCCATCTATTTATTCGTCCTTACTCGATTTATTTCACACTGAGGACAGTGTGATTTAAGTCTGGGGGAGGATGTTTATCCGTACTAATCTATTTTCTTTTCTTGTTTTTCGCTTTATTTAAAAAATTTCATGTAACCTTTTTCTATTTTTATTAAGTATTTTTTAGGAACATTGAAACAAAATCTATGATGATTTCGACCTGTGTGCTTCAACGCTATCTCCATGTGCCAGCTCTTTTGTGGTTTGGTACTAGACTAGGCGGTAGCTAGAGTACTTGCAATGCGACATCCCCAGAAGATTTCGACCCATAGAGATTCTTTCTGACAGAATATACTAGCTCACTTTATTTGAACTTAATCTATATTTAATTTTCTTATCAAAGGTTTTAGGCGAGACAACGAGTCATACATCTATGACATCTTTTCCTTTTTTACCACTCTTTGTTGTTCTAAATGGCCGGTTCATCTTTAGCTGGCAACCCACCTGAAAGCTTAATCATTGTTCAAACCTCATGCAACTCTCTTTGTGTATTATGTGCAGATATGTGCAAAAACGCCGGAGAGGGAGAATTGACACAGTTTTCAGTCACTAAAGACGAAGATAATACGCGATTAGTGGAGGTAAATTCAACAAGATAAGAGCTTGGTTATGCCTTGGAAAAATTCAAAATCATGGTAAATTTTTGTGCCCCTAAGACTCTATATCAATAAAGCGTTTCCCCCTTTCGAAAAAACAAATATCAAAAATAATCGAAAGGGAAAAAAAATAAAAGCCTAAAAAGAGTCTAGGTTGGTCAAAATTACTATGAGGCAACCATATTTTGTTTATAAGGAGTGAGAAGTCCGGGGAAAAAACAGAAAAGTTCTGTCAAGAGAGAAAAGTCCCGAAGAAGAAAGAATTCGCAACTACACTTGTCCGAGTAGGAAGTGACAGGAAACTGTATATCAACAGATCCATCCTCTCTTGCTGTTTTGCATAATATCTAGCATCCTTCGACGAAAATACGGTAACCCGAAACACTTTTAACCTCACCTCTAAATGCCCTTAATACCTAGCCTCGATTGTCTTGCTTAATATTTTTGATAAGAATTATGCAACCTTTTAATGAATGTAAAGAGCTAGTTGACTGGAAGTTAGGTTTCAAATGGTTAGATTTTCGCATGATGGATACCGTGGATTAGCGTTGCAGTACTTTAGTGAGAATTTTCTAGACTGAGCCCGATTGATGCATTACGTTGGTTATGGTATAGAAGGACAGTCACTGAGATTTTTGTCAGTTCCAATATTTTTGAAAACCTCTTTCCGAGTTTAGATTTATGTTTTGTTTCATGACAAACAGAAGTCTAAATCTGGGGGAGTTGATAACACCGGTTTTTGACCATTTTTATGGATCACTTTAATATCTTATGCATGTGTTTTAACTATGTTTTCATTGGTTTTCAAGTGATTTCCATGTTTAGTATTTTGAAAGACATTTCAGGTAACTTGGGATAAAATACTGCATTTCAGAACAAAAGTACGTTTTTGGATAAACTCGGACCGTCAGAAGTCTTGCAATCAAGGAAGACCTTCTCACCGTCTGATCATCACCAATTCTGGACACAACAAACTAGATACAACCAGCTTCCAAATGCAATTGGATTGGAGACAATCCAATGGTTGTATCCTTATATATACCTGAAGCACTGAAGGTAGATGAAGCTGCCCCGAAGAGAAGTCCACCGCGGCAGAAGAGCCCTGACCTACGGCCAAGCATCATTCCGCCGCGCCTGGAGGAGCACAACCCGCGGCCAAGCATCAGTTTGCCGGTCGCGCCCGCAGCCACTCCCTGCGGTGACCAAAACGCCTTGTTACTTCACTCAAGGCCATAACCGTCTTTTCACATTAAAACCTAAACGAAGTAAAGGTTATAAATTCTCGTTTTAGGTCATTCCGAGAGTTATGTTCGTTTTTGATCAGAGGAAGGAAGAGAAGAGAGAGGCGGCACCAAGGAAGAGGAGGCGCAAGGAGATCATTCGATTTCCGTCTTCATCCGTGTTCTTCGTTCTTACTTTCTTATCTCTTTAACTCTACAATACTCTATTACTTTTATGATATTTTGTTACAGTGATTGAGTAGTTCCCTCGTTGGGCATAGGGACCCCAAGGGGCTCTCATGAATCGAATTATTAGTAAGCTATTGGATTAAGACTTTGATTAGGGTTCTTCGTTTTATCCTTATTGTTAATGTTTTTGCTTGATTATTCATCTTTGCAATTGAACTTAGGTATTTTTAGAACTATGAAAGTACTAGATCTATATGTGATAAAGGATTTTTGTTAAGTTCATATCAATTCCTCACTAAGAATGCATGCAACTTCTTAAGCTAGAGCAAATGGTTTTGGTTTTTATGTTCTTAGATTAAGAAAGTAAAATGCAAGAAAGAAAACAAAAGATAGAAGTGTTGGATCATGGAATAAACTATCAAAGGAATGATTAACAATCAAATAATGATGACAAAGATTTCATTAAACATTATCCTAGAACATGGGATTCATAAATATGACTAATCCATTCTCATGGAACTAATCACTTCAATAATCACCTAATTGACATAAACTCTCGTTTGCAATTAGATAATAAATGAGCATTAATAAACAATCCCAATTAATTCACTAATCACCCTTGACATCAACTCTCATTGGCAAGGATGTGAAAAGCTCACAAAAGGATTGATTCAAGCATTTCATCGAACACCTCTCGGGCGTGAAATGTCTTAGTTCTAGATTTGATCTCTCAATCTAAATCTAGCATTAAGAGCTAACCTATATGAAGGATTTAACAACGATCAACCTAAATCATCACCATCTAACCATCAAAATCAAGCCATCCATAATCCAACAAAAAGTCTAAAGTTTAAAGAACATGAAGAACACAAGAGAAAGAGACATAAAAAATGAAGAACAATAATTAAATAAACATAAATAAAAGATAAGGGGTGAAGAAATCTTCTCTAGAGTGGCATATGTATGAAGAACAATCAAAATCCCTCAAAAAAGAGAGTTTGGGTCGATCCCAACTCTTGGGAGAAGAAGACTTAACAAGAAAATTAGGTTTTAGAGTATTTAAAGAGGTCTTGGGCGAACCGGGTCAACCCGGGACAAACCGGGTATTGACCCGGCCAAATCTGGGTTTTTGCTGATTCTGGTGGTCTGTATTGACCGGTCCTGGGTCGGTACAGATCTTCCTTTTACATGTCGGTTGTGCCGGATGAAGCTTGGTCGGTGTGAGAGAAGTTGCTCGGTGTTGGGGCATGCGAGGGTGTGTGCCGTATCGATGCTTGGATGGTGCGATAGGCGAGCTGGATCAGAGAGATTTGTACCGACCAGTCCTGGGTCGGCACAAGTCCCTGCCTCAGTACCGAGCTGTAGTACCGCATGAGAAGGGGTCGGTATGGTCGTGTGAAGATTGATGCCGAGCAGGTTGCACCGCCCAAAGATGGATCGGTGTGGAGAGGATTTGGATTTGTACCGACCAGCTCTGGGTGGAAATGAGTTCTTGATCGGTTGCCTCTGTTTTAATACCGATCCAATGCTGGTCGGTATTGGTTGACAGCTTCGCGGCCAGTCGGGCATGGCTTCAGTAAAAAGGGCATATCTCCCAAACCACACGTCTGAATGACTTGATTCGAACTCCCCTGGACATCTAACTCATTTTTCTACAACTCCCATGAAGACCGTTGAGGCTGAATCAGATCGGAGAGCCTTCGTCCAGCCACATCTTTGAGACACCTCCGGTGAACTCTTCCTAAGAGTAGGAAATTGATTATCTATCCCTAAGCATCACAAATCATCCATGGAAGTCACCTAATCCTAACCCATCCCTAGATCATAGGAGACTACTCACTAATAATGATGGGTCCAACAAATCCAATGAAGAACATGTTAAATCCCATGATTAGATGATTAGATGATTAAGAAAGAAGATTGAGAATATATTGCATAAATTAAAAAGGAGAATCTCTCGTACAAAATACTTAGAACATTCAAAAAGAGGTTTTTTATAGCATAAGAAAGACATCCCTCAAAATTAGGTTTTTGTGGGTTTAAATAGTGACTAGTGCGAACCGGGTCAACCCAGGACAAACCAGGTATTGACCCGGTCGGGTCTGGATTGGTTTGCAGAAGAAGAGTTTGTACCGACCGATTCTGGGTCGGTACAAACCATCCGGTACAAGATTTCTTCGAGCAGGTCGGATGGGAGCTAGATGCTGGTTTAGCCGGCTAAAATGAGATCGGGTCGATGCGGAACGTGCTGGGTCGCATGCGGGATGAGTTTTAGCCGGTAGGAATTGATATGTGCGTGTGCAGGATTTAGTACCGGCTGGTAGTACCGGCCCAGAACGGGTCGGTACTAATCTTCATCGTGAGGTTGCCGATACGAGGCGTGCCGGTTCGTGCGCGGGACGTGCTGGATCCGTGTGCGGGATGAGTTTTAGCCGACAGAAATTAGTACCGCTTGATTAGTACCGACCCAGGATGGGGCGGCACTAATTTTCCTTGTGCGTTGGTGCTGGTCGGTATGAATCCCTGCTTGGATCGGTGTTCATTGCTGTCTCCATACCGATCCAAGATCGGTCGGTGTGAATCACTTGGAAATGTGCCGTTTGAAAACTCGGTGTTCTAAGAGGGTACGCCGATCGATTCTGGGTCGGTGCAAAAATGTGTTGTGGATCGGTATAACCCTCTGTCTCCATAACGACCCATCGTACCGACCCAGGATGGGTCGGTACACTCCTCTCCTTTTGCTGTTTTTGCCTTGGCCATCTCTTCTTGCACCCAACTCCGATCCAGCTTGGCTTGGTGACTTCCAATCCTCCCAAAGTGCTTCCAAGTACCTAGGAAAGACTCCAAAACATGCGAGACACGCTAGGACCTAATGCACAACATCTTAATTCCTAATGAAGACCAAAAATGCGAGATAAAACCATGATAGAACATGTAAAATATGAGGATATCATGTTGCGTTAGTCTTAGCATTCTAGGTGCATGTGTAGGGACCCTTGCCATAGGTGGTGTGGCAACCCATGTTCTGTTTGATTCCGGAGCAACAAATTGCTTCGTGAATCCGGATATGATTGGGATTGGTGAGTTTTGTAAGGAATTCGGGGATAACTTTGGCCTAGTTCAAGCAGCCGGGGGACACTTCATGTTTACCCTCGCGAAGGTCCGGAATGTTTCCGTAGCGATCGGCTCCGTGAACATGCTGGCGGACCTAGAAATGTGCAAGGTGAAGTCTTATGACGTTATCCTTGGGATGGATTGGCTCGGGAAGTACAATGCACACTTAGACTGTCATCGAGGGAGAGTTCGGTTTGAGACTGAGAAAGGAATCCTGGAGTATCAAGGGATCAGACCAACCTCGGGAAGCCTAATTGTCTCGGCAGTTCAGGCTGAGTGTATGATGGAGAAAGGATGTGAGGCGTATTTGGCTACGATCACGACCGCCAAAGTTGGGCCGGATGTAGAGTTGAGCTGCATCCCGGTGGTAAGAGAATTTGGGGATGTGTTCGAGGCATTGACTGGTTTACCACCTTCGCGTTCTGATCCGTTTACTATAGAGCTTGAGCCTGGAACAGCTCCGATCTCAAAGGCTCCGTATCGGATGGCACCGGCAGAAATGGCCGAGTTGAAGAAACAGTTGGGCGCACTAATGGAGAAAGGGTTTGTAAGAGCAAGCAGTTCACCGTGGGGCGCACCGGTGTTGTTTGTGAAAAAGAAGGACATGAGTTTTCGACTTTGTATCGACTACCGTGGGTTGAACAGAGTCACTATAAAGAACAAGTACCCTCTTCCGCGGATAGACGAGTTACTAGATCTACTCCGAGATGCTACTTGGTTCTCCAAGATCGATCTGGCTTCTGGTTACCATCAGATCCCAATAGATGAGTCGCATATCAGGAAGACCGCCTTCCGGACAAGGTACAATCACTTTGAATTCGTTGTCATGCCATTTGGGCTGACTAACGCACAACGTCTTAAGAGACTGCCTGGATGAATTCGTGATCATCTTCATAGATGACATCCTAGTCTACTCAAAGAACCAAGAGGAAAAAGTAGTTCACCTCAACACGGTTATGAAAAGACTGAGGGAATATAAGTTGTATGCTAAGCTTAGCAAATGCAGCTTTTGGCAAAGAGAGATTGGTTTCTTGGGTCACGTGGTCTAGGATAAGGGAGTGTCTGTAGATTCGGAAAAGATCAAGGCAATTGCGGATTGGCCTAGACCTAAGAACGCCTCGGAAATAAGGAGTTTCCTTGGGTTAGCCGGGTACTACCGACGTTTTGTTAAAGGCTTTGCGAGCATGGCTCAGCCAATGACTCGGCTAACGGGGAAAGACGTGCAGTACGTGTGGTCTGCTGACTGCGAGAAGAGTTTCGCTAAGCTAAAGGAAATGCTTACGAGTACTCCGGTTTTTGGTTCTGCCTGAACCTAACCAGTTGCATCACGGATGGGCTTGGGATGCGTTTTGATGCAGCAAGGGAAGGTAATAGCTTATGCTTCAAGGCAGTTGAGGAAACATGAGCAAAATTACCCTACCCACGACTTGGAAATGGCTGCGGTAGTGTTCGCGTTGAAGATTTGGCGATCTTATCTGTATGGGGAGAAAGTGCAAGTCTTCACGGATCACAAAAGTCTGAAGTATATATTCACCCAGCCAGAGTTGAATATGGGGCAGCATAGATGGATGGAGTTCGTGGTAGACTACGATTTGGACATTGCCTACCATCCGGGAAAAGCAAATCTAGTTGCGAATGCATTGAGTCGAAAGAGAGTGGCTGCATCTTCTGAGAAAAATTTGGAGGAACTAGTCAGCATGGTTGGGACTTTACGTCTGGCAGCCTTGACTGACAAAGTGGAACCGTTGGGTTTATGTGCGGCAGATCGAGCAGATTTGCTAAGTCGGGTACGATTGGCTCAAGAAAGAGATGGACTTCTCATCAAGTTGGCGAAGAAAGATAAGGCGGAATATCAAATTTCGAACAACGGGAAAGTTTTAGTTAATAGTCGAGTGTGTGTTCCGAACGACAAGGAGCTGCGGGAAGAAATCCTTAAGGAAGCTCACCATTCTAAGTTTGCGATTCACCCAGGGTCGACCATTATGTATCGGGACTTGAAACGATACTATCATTGGATCGGGATGAAGCGAGATGTGGCTAAGTGGGTTCCTGGATGCCAGACTTGCCAGATGGTTAAGACTGAACATCAGGTTCCGAGTGGACTGCTGCAGAGTTTACCCATTTCGGAGTGGAAATGGGACATGATCACGATGGACTTTGTGAGCGGCCTGCCAGTGTGCGGCAAGGTGAATTCAATCTGGGTAATAGTCGACCGACTGACTAAGTCCGCGCACTTTCTGGCCGTTAACAAGCATGATAAGGAGGATGCACTTGCGAAGTTGTATGTCGCGGAGATCGTTAAGTTCCATGGAGTGCCGGCAAGTATTGTTTCAGATTGGGACTCGCGGTTCGCATCACTCTTTTGGAAAGCTTTTCAGAAGCGTCTTGGGACCATGGTCCATATGAGTACGGCTTATCACCTGCAAACAGATGGACAGTCTGAGAGAACGATCAGAACACTTGAGGATTTGCTGCGAGCTTGTGTTCTGGATTGGGGCGGGAGATGGAAGGATTACTTGCCTTTGGCCGAGTTTTCCTACAATAATAGCTACCAAGCTAGTATTGGGATGTCTCCGTATGAAGCGCTGTATGGACGGCTATGTCGTACACCGCTATGTTGGACCCAAGTGGGGAGAGGAGCATCTATGGCCGAGACTTCGTGGAAGAAACAACTGAAAGAATCAGAGTGTTGAAGTTTAAGATGAAAGAAGCTCAGAATCGGCAGAAGAACTATGCTGATAAGCGACATAAGGAATTAGAATTCCAAGTTGGGGATCTAGTTTAGGTCAAGATGGTTATCAATAAGGGTAAGGATCGAGCTGCTTTATCCGGGAAGTTAAAACCGCGGGACATGGGACCGTATAAGATTCTGGAAAGGATCGGACCAGTGGCTTATAAGTTGGAATTGCAACAAGTATTGGAAGCGTTCCATAATGTTTTCCATGTATCCTTGCTAAGGAAACGCATAACACATGGGGAAAATGTTACTGCGGATCCACCGCCAGACTTAAAAGAAAACTGGACTATTGAGGGAAGACCAGTTCGGATTCTGGGAAAAAGAGTGAAACAGGCTGGTCGGAAAAAGATCAAAATGATCCAAGTTGTCTAGGATTGCGAAGGGGAAGAAGATTTAACCTGGGAACCAGAAGAACGGATGAAAGAAAAATTTCCCAAGTGGTTTGAGAAGCAACCAAAGTTGAAGCAAGATCCGAAAAATGGCAAAGGTTCGAGGACAAATCTAGTCTAAGTGGGGGAGAGTTGTAATACCCGCGTTTCGTAAATCTTGCCAAACAAAGGAAATTGGTTAAGGCCGGAATGAGTCTTTGCCAAGAAGGAAGGGAAAAAATTAAAGGGGTTTCTAAGGAAAAGATGGAAATCGGCTATGAGAATCCGAACGTTCGTGGGAAGCCAAGTTTAGCCGAAGAAAGTAGTAAGCTTGGGTGATTACCGGGCTAAAACTGACCTTCGGCAGGCTGGACAAGTTTTGGTCGAAGGATCGATCGACCTGGTCGATGGAACGATCGAGCGGTCGAGGGAGCTATCGAGCGGTCGAAGGGAACGATCGATCTGGTCGAGGGAACGATCGATCAAAGTATGTTGGCAGTTGCACTGTTCATAGCATGCGCTGTTATGCGTGAGTCACCGCGTGTGCTGGCATTTGTGAGTCATCGCGTGCGCTGGCTAGGTGAGTCATAGCATGCGCTGGCAGACGTCATGGATGACGTCATGGCGCGCATTTCTTGGCTATTTAAACGCGGCCTTGGATTCATTATTTGGTCACGCGGTTCGAAAGGAAACAGGAGAAAAGTCGGTTATAATCAAGAGAAGCCTGGTTTTAGCCGAGAGAAAGCTGATTCAAGTCATGAGAATCCGTTTCTTGCCTAGAGAAGAAAATCGACTGGTCTGAAAGTGGGATTATCGATCCAAAGCGCAAGAGGTGTCAGAACCTGTCCGAACCAAATTCGTGAAATTCCTAAGGTGAGTGCGTGACCGTGGCTATTTGTCTAGGGTCGTTTCATGCTTAGATTCCGTAGTCTGTCTGCTTGTTGGTTGCGTTTGCTTGTCATATTCATTGTCTGCTGGCTAAACCGTGCTAATCGATTCACCTTATCGGCAATCCGGATCTGGGATTTGTTGGTAAGCGTGGGTGATTATGCTCGGCTAGTTTCTGTTTGATAAGCATGTCTGGCTATGTAATCGAAGTCTGATGCGTTTTCTGGACTGTAGTTCAGTGAGACTGAGTGATCGTTCTCACTAAGCAATTCTATTGCTTATGCCTCCATTTTGGATGCATGATCTGATAATAGCCGTGATGGTAGTCGTGATGTCTGATCAGATTGTGGGACAAAGGATGGAAGCGGATGGATGGTCTCGTTGGGTAGTCGGTCTAGTTACAAGATGTAATAGCTTATAGCGAACTTATCATTTGTACTAGAACCTCGTTGAATAAATTCAAGTTTCTGTTTAAATTCATTTATGCTCAATAAATGACTTGTGTGAACGAGCTAAAACGCACATCCGTTAAGAAAAATATGAAAATAATCCGGTTAGGAATTAAAACCGGCTTAGGGTGCTACACCAATGGCCATCGAGGCGATACCACTATTTTTCTTTAAAAAAGTATTACTTAAATAACTAAAAGCGTTGTTAAAAAAAAAAAACTAAAAACTACAATAAAAAAAAAGAGAGAAACAAACAAACCGAGAATTATGAGAGAGAGAATGACAGATGGATGAAGAAGATGAGGATGAGAGAGAGAGAGAGCTTCATGATTTGTCTTCACGACCGCGATTATCTCTTTCTTATTTCTGTCCCTTAATGAATTTGCCCACCTCTGTCTGAAACTTTTATTTCAATAATCAATTATCCTCTTCAACTTCCTCCGATCATCATCGTAAGACTTTCTTTCTCGGCTGTTTGTTGAATCGAACTTCTTCTTTTCTGGGTTCCGATGTTTTATTTTATATTTATAAGTTTTCCTAAGCTGAAAATTCAGAATTGTTTCTTTAATATTTGATTTTCGATCATGAAATTATTGTTCGTATTCTTGAAATTCGGAATTGTTTCTATATTCTCTGAATTTTTAGCATAGAATTAGGGATATTGTCAAGGGTTTAAAACTCCAGGGCTAACTCGGCCCTGTGTATAAAATATTAGGCAAATCTCTGTCTGTCTGGTCATAGTTTTTTTGTGCAATTTTTTTATTAAAACCTGTAATTGGTAATTATATCTTGACTTTTGGAAATTTGTTGACACAAAGATGATGATCCTCATGAGAGTATGAGTTAAGCCTATGTTTTATTCTTGAATATCATATTTTTCTTCTCTGCGTTGTTACTTCATTGAAACTAGAATTTTGATATGTTTTCATTATTCACTTAGTAAATTCGTGCTTTTAAGTTATATTTGCTCATCATATAATTTTTTGTTTTATCAATAAAAACTCCTCTTGATAGCGTTTTCCTGAGACTAGGACATAGAACTTAGTGGGTTTGTGCTAGTGCTCTTTTTTTTAGCTGGAATTTAACGAAATTTTTAATACAATTTCTTTCTTTCTGTTGTTTGTGTAAAGATTTGTTCACTACAAATGCTTTCGTTTTGTTATGTAAACGATTTAATTTCTGTATGCCTTCATTTAAACTAGTATGCCACTTCATCTTCGAGGGCTTGATGTCTTCCGGAAAATGTATGAGAACCTTTGCAGCCTCCTTTTGTTTTCAGATGTTTCTTTATTTTCACAGTCTTTTGTTTTGTAGTAATCTCAGGTTACACGTGAATGGCGGAGTTAAAAACAGCTGAAGTTGAAACCCGTCCAGAACCATCTGGAGCATATGAGGCTACTGTGAGCGCAGATGTTGTCAGTGATAATCCTGAGTTGAACCTATCAGCCATTCGAGATTCTAACATACAATCTGCAACAGAGGCTGAGAATTCTAAAGATGCTCGTCAATCTCAAACAGATGGCTCAACTGGCAATGCCAAAATTTATGTAGATGACACGTTTCTGCCATCCAGTTTCTCGAGTTCCGAAGAATCAGTTATTGCTTCTGATGCTGCAACTGCTGCGGGGTTAATCGAAAAAGAAAGTCCTAATACAACAATCATTGAAGAAGTGTCGGAGCCAGATGAAGTTACGGCTGAAATTGGTTTACCTCGTGTAAAGATTACCGAGGCTGTTGTGGCTACTGCAAGAAATGGTGGATCACCTAGAACTCTATCATCTCCTAGGAATATTGGATCTCCTAGAGCGCTCTTGTCTCCAAGATTCTCAGGATCACCGGTGAGCACTGAAACGCCCAAAAATACGGACTTGTATAGAGGTTTAATCGATACTGCAGCACCATTTGAATCTGTTAAAGATGCTGTCTCAAAATTTGGAGGAATTACTGACTGGAAATCTCACCGAATGCAAGCAGTAGAGGTATACTACTAAAGATATATACATGTGTATTATTTCTCATTTTGTTGCCTTTCTTGTTGACCTTTTCCTGTAAGTTTTTTCAGAGACGCAAACTCATAGAAGAAGAGCTTAAAAAGATCCAGGAGGAGATTCCTGAGTACAAAACACACTCGGAAATGGCCGAGGCTGCAAAACTGCAAGTGCTTAAGGAGCTAGATAGCACAAAGAGAATCATTGAACAGTTGAAGCTTAATCTTGAGAGGGCACAAACAGAAGAACAACAGGCGAGGCAGGACTCAGAGCTTGCTAAGCTGAGGGTTGAAGAGATGGAACAAGGAATATCGGACGATGTGAGTGTTGCAGCTAAAGCGCAGCTTGAGGTGGCCAAGGCGAGGCATACATCAGCAATTACAGAATTGCATTCTGTCAAGGAGGAGCTAGAAACTCTGCACAAGGAATATGGTTCTCTGGTGAAAGATAAAGATGCGGCCGTGAAGAAAGTTGGGGAAGCAATGTTGGCATCAAAAGAAGTTGAGAAGAGAGTTGAAGAAATCACCATAGAACTGATAGCTACAAAGGAGTCACTGGAATCAGCACATGCTTCACATTTGGAGGCCGAAGAAAAGAGGATTGGAGCAGCCATGGCCAGAGACCAGGATACGCACCGCTGGGAGAAGGAACTGAAGCAAGCGGAAGAGGAAGTCCAAAAACTTAATCGACAGATACTTTCTTCGAATGATCTAAAATCAAAGCTTGACACTGCCTCAGCATTGCTTCTTGATTTGAAGGCGGAATTGGTAGCTTATATGGAATCCAAGCTAAAGCAGGAAGCATGTGACTCAATCAAAAACAGCTATCTTCCGACAGAAAACATGAGTCATCCAGATTTACATGCAGCTGTTACCTCTGCAAAAAAGGAAGTTGAAGAAGTCAATGCCAATATCGAGAAAGCAGCTGCCGAAGTGAATTGCTTAAAAGTTGCCTCCGCTTCCTTGCAACTAGAACTTGAGAAAGAAAACTCTGCCCTTGCCTCAATCAAACAAAGAGAAGGAATGGCCTCCATAGCTGTTGCTTCTCTAGAAGCTGAGATCGACAGAACGAGGTTGGAAATTGCTTCGGTTCAGTCAAAGGAGAAAGAAGCGAGAGACAAAATGGTGGACCTACCCAAGCAACTTCAGCAAGCAGCAGAAGAGGCTGATGAAGCAAAGTCGCTTGCTGAACTTGCTCGTGAAGAGCTACGAAGGGCCAAAGAAGAAGCAGAACAAGCAAAGGCTGGAGCAAGTACAATGGAGAGCAGGCTATTTGCTGCACAAAAAGAAATTGAGGCAGCTAAAGCTTCGGAACGGCTGGCCTTAGCCGCCATCAAAGCTTTGGAAGAGAGCGAATCAACATTAAAGGCTAATGACATTGATTCTCTACGAAGCGTTACACTTTCACTAGAAGAGTACTATGAGCTCAGCAAACGTGCTCACGAGGCAGAAGAACTGGCGAACGCAAGAGTAGCAGCAGCGATTTCTCGGATCGAGGAAGCTAAAGAAACAGAAATGAGAAGCTTGGAGAAGCTGGAAGAAGTGAACAGGGACATGGATGCAAGAAAGAAAGCACTAAAAGAAGCAACCGAAAAAGCTGAGAAGGCGAAAGAGGGGAAGTTGGGGGTGGAACAAGAGCTGAGGAAGTGGAGGGCAGAGCATGAACAGAAGAGAAAGGCTGGTGATGGAGTCAACACTGAAAAAATTCAGAGAGCAAGCTCCGAAGGAGCAAATGAGCTAAGTAAGTTGGAGCAATCACCTGAGGCTGCTCTTTATGCCTCCAGCCCAAGTGAGTCATATGGAACAACAGAAGATAACTCTGAAACCAATCAAATCCCACCAACCAAGCCTGGAAAGAAGAAGAAGAAGCTTTCGTTCCCACGGTTTTTTATGTTCTTGTCAAAGAAGAAGTCACATAATTGAGTTCATTACCAATTCAAAACACAATTCTCTGTTTCTGCCTCATATATTGGAGCTTTGTTCTCAGAAAGGACTCCAGTTTGAAAAAGTGTATTGTGATGTAAATGGTGTTTTTTGTGCATTTGTAAGTCGAGTCCTACTTTTATCAAAAAACAAACTCCACGAGGAATAAAAGTCATTCATCTTGTAAAAACGGTGAATTGGGTGGTATATATACACACTATCTATCATTCATACGGAAATCTCTGTTCTGTGTTGTAAATTTTTTTTAATGTGATTGTTCACATTGTGAAAAGAGGAGAGGGTAGAATGATATATATTTCAAAACATATGTGGAACATTGTGGGGCGTACAAATTCCCCGGTCCAGTGAAATAAGCCTATTAAACAAAGAAGTAAAAATGCCGGAGAAGTGAAAGACGAAGGAGAAGAGAAATGACGAGTTGAGACAACACCGGAGTGAATCACGGAAAAGGGGGAATAAATGCCGAATTCATGGTCAACCCCAAAGTAAATCGAAAAATCATTCAAACCAATGATTAAAAGCGCCAAAGAAAAACGGCTGAATCCACAAGATTATAAATAACATTAATGACAAATCAAGCGGAGTAAATGATACGCCAAACACGGACTCGGGAGTATAAAAACATGGGCAAGCTAGGGCAAGGAGAAATGGTTAACTTTCATCACACTCTACTCACATTACACTTTTACACTTGCAAATGATTTGTTCTTGTTCTTGTATAAACGCTCTCCAGGACGAAATACTAAACTCATTTGCTCCCATATTCTCGTCTAAATCTACTTTTGATCCATTCATCTCTTGATTGATCATCTATTTCTTTTTTAAAAAGCCAAAGTCCTTCGATTATCACTATTTACATATTTTGACTATTGTAATTCCAGCTACAATAATTTGACGTTAGAAAAAGGGATATGCAAGTCTAATTCCAGCACAAGGTTCTTATGGCGGAATAAGCATTTTACCGCTCTATTGGATTTTATTGGCCCCCCAAAAGTGGATCAAAAGGGCGGGCTTCTACCGACACGCATACTGCAAGGCCCATAACGCTAGGGCACACAATACAAAGAATCATTCCAAGGAACTTTCGTGAAAGGTGACTTTCAGCGAGAGAGACACGTGCGTACTAAATAAGCCGCACGATGACACCCTTGTCATAATGTTGGACATTGGCAAGTTCGAAGTCATGAGAATCATGGTAGATATTGGAAGTTCGGTGAACGTAATTTTCTCCAAAACCCTGAGACAAATGAACGTCTCGAACGCGCAAAATCGTCACGAAAGACTTGTCTGATTCACGGGAAATATTGTTACCACAGTCGGAACGATAGATTTACCCGTAAGAATCATGAGAGCGGCTAATACCACGGAGTTCGTGGTGGTGGAAGGCCCGTCGATATACAACGCCATCCTTGGCACCCCATGGATCAACACTATTAAGGTTGTACTTTCGACGTATCACCAATGTGTTAAAATTCTAACTTCGGATGGGATAATAACATTGGGTGGAAGCCGAAAGACTGCTAGGTCTTGCTATTTGGCTTGTCACAAGCTACAAGCCAAATCGAAGTCAATCAGTATGGTGAGCTCGGAATCTGAGACCTTCACCATAAAGAACCCACCAGTTCGTGAAGAAGTGGATCCGGTCGTCATAAACGAACTCGAGCCAGAAAAATGTGTCAACATCGAACCGATGTTGAAAGAACCCATACGAGGTGATTTAATAAAACTCCACAGGGAAAAAGGAAGATTTTCGCATGGACAGCCCAAGACGTGCCTAGAATCGCGCTCGCCGTGATTTCACAAGAACTCAGCTTGGATAAATCCTTCAAACCGATTAAGCAAAAAAGGAGAAAGTTAGGACCGAAGAGGTCGACAACCGTTAATGACGAAGTCGAAAGACTATTGAATAACAGATAAATCCGCGAAGTCAATTACCCATAATGGATGACAAATCTAGTAGTGGTAAAAAAGAAAAACAAGGAACTGGAGGATCTTTGTCGATTTGATGGGCCTAAACAAAGCATGTCTGAAGGACAGTTTCCCATTACCTCAAATAGACCGACTGGTGGAAGCAACGACTTGTCACGAATTCTTATCCTTTATGGATCACTACAAGAAAACAGGTCGTTACAACGGACAGAATCGATGTAAAACAGACTTTGGGACGGATTAGCGACGATTGCCAAATCGTCGTAAAATGATCGTCGTTACTTGATAATCGTCGTAAATCCGTCGTAAAACCTAGGACGAATACAAATCGTCGTAAAATCGATGTAAATTTACAACGACATTACATCGATTGTACATCGCAACATTACATCGATTTTACATCGATTTCTCGAATTTTTAAATTGGCAATCCGTCGTAATATCGTCGTAATATAAGGATGTACATTCGTTGGTAAACCGATGTAAAATTAAATCGATGTAAATTCGTCGTAAACTATAGATCGATGTAAAATCGATGTAAATTCGAATTCGATGTAAAATCGATGTATAAATTAATAATTAAAAAAAAATATATATATATATATTAATATATAATATTTAATTTATTAATAATTTAAAATTATAAATTAATAATAAAAAAATTATAAATTAAAATGGTATAAATAAAATTCAAAATACAAATTCAAATTCTAAATACTAATTATCATTTAGATCAATACCTAAATCACTCAAAAGCTCCTCGTCCGATCTCCTCTCCAACGCCGCTCGGTGTTGCGCGAGCGGATCAATCTGGGCCGATGTCGATGCTTGCTGCTGCTGCTGCTGCTGCTGCTGCTCTTGCTGTTGCTGCTTCCTCAGTGCGGCCGCCAAAGTGGGGTTACTCGCGGCAAGAATATCGAAGAGCGAGTTGTACGAGTTGATCTTGTTATCGTAGACTTGGATCTTCTCATCGTATACAACCTGCTTCGCCCGCAAAGTGTTGATCTCGGAGTGGGCGGTGTTCAACTCGTTCCGCAACTCAACCGGATCGTCGAACGGAAGACGTGAGGAAGACGAGGCGACGACACTTTCTCTGATCGATCACATCCCTAAAATTCTGCCTTTTTTCTTCGGGGCAACCTTCAAAAAAGAAACGTTAAATTTAATAAATTAAATACAAAATAATTCAGTAAAAATATAATTTTATTATTATTACCTCTTCATATATCTCGTCCATTTGGGCTGTGGTCAAAGCCGTAGTGGATTGGACCGAGCTACCGCCAGGTGATAGCTGCTGAGAGAATTGAGTTTGACGCTCGGCGATCATTGCCTGAACGTCATTGTAGACCTTCTCCGCTCGAGGATCCAAAAAAGAGCCGTCTTTCTTTTTGTGAGTTTCCTCCAAAACTCTGGTCATTGGAGGAAGTTCGCATACGTTTGCCTAACCAAATGACATTCCAAAAAAAATAAACGGTTAATGGTTAATTTTAATTAATAATAATTAAAATCACAAAAATAGAAATTAACGGAAAATAATTACCATTTGAAGGCGCCTTCCCGCAAAAGATTGACCTGAAGTATGCGGCATAACCGCCGGAACACCGTCTGGACCGACAGTGTTCTGAGAAGCCGAACACTTAGCGGCCACTTATGGGGGCTTTGCCTCATCGCCATTAACCTCCCACTTCCTCTTCCAATCGGAGACGGTATTGTTGAGCCGCAATTTTCCCTTCTTCTTAAACTGCGTCTTGACCATCTCGTTGATCACAATGTCCCAATGCCGTTTTTGCTATAAAAAACCGACAAAAAAAAATTAGAAACGATATCATTAAATAAAAATAATTAATTCTCAAAAAAAAAAAACCGAATAAATTACCGCAAAACATTTGAACCACGTCTCGATAACGTCATCCGGAACCGCAGACCAGTTGTGGTGAGGATCCTCGAAATAGGCTTTAATGGTGTCAGACACACTCCGGCCGACTTTGTTATCTTCCTTAAACCTGAGAAATAAAACTACAATTATCAGTAAAAAAAAATAATTACCAAAAAAAGAAGAAAAAAAAAAAATATTACGTACCAAAAAGTGTTAGGCGGCTGTCGCGGATCTAACCGGGGTAAACCATCATGACCCGACGACTGCAATATATCCCCGATCGTCAATTCCGCATATAACAACGGAGGTCGAGGTGCTGGTGCGGGTGCTGGTGCAGGTGGAAGAGGTGGCGGCGGCGCCGCTGGTGCGGACCCAGAATCCGGAACCGCGGACGGTGTGGCAGAAGAGGACGGGACCTCCTACGGTCCCGAATCACCGCCCATAAACTGGCGATAGTGAGTTTTACGTGGCGCCATATATATCTACAACAATATTAACATTTAATTAACGAATATTAAAAATAATCTAATAATTCCCGCAACTATCTAATTACAATCCTATCTAATTACAATCCTATCTAATTCCAATCCTATCTAATAATTACAATTCTATATCTAATTAAAAAAAAAAAACATACCTTAGAGAGAGAGAGAGGGCTTGTAGAGAGAGATGGAGATTGTGAGATTATGAGCGAGGAAGAGAAATCTAGAACGTATATATAGAGGACGGATCCGTCGTAAATTCGTCGTAAAAGTGAAACACGCGGGGAATTAATTTCCCTATACGCGGTAAAATTAATTTTCATTACGACGAATTTACGACGGATCCGTCGTAAATTCGTCGTAACTTACCATCGAGTTTACGACGGAGCCGTTGTAGATTCGATGGTAATATAAGAAATCTAAACCCTAAACCCTAAATTACAATATACAGTCGTGTATTAACGAAGTATATTTGTGCATTCAAGACTTTTCAAAGTAAACAACAAATTCAATAACGACGATTGAATCTAATATATGAAAAATTTCCTTATCTTACATAATAATGTATAGCGTTCCTTCTTATAAGTTTATTCGAAACATGAATGATGTATATAAAGGAATTGATTTTTCTGATACGGGTAATATTTTTATACAATGAGTAAAGAACTTATGTAAAACAAGCTAAACGATGAAAAACAAACCTATACAACATATTTCAACCCGAAACCCTAAACCCTAAATTTAGGGTTTGGGAATTACGACGACATTACGACGAATCAGTCTTAAATCGTCGATTACGATTTTTCGGTTAAGAGTACGATGACATTACGACGATTTAAGACTGATTCGTCGTAATGTCGTCGTAAACCCTTAACCGGAATTAAAAATTTTTGCTTTAAGATTTACGACGACATTACGACGATTTAAGACTGATTCGTCGTAATGTCGTCGTAATACTGATAATCCGGAGATAATCGGAGATGAGATCGAAAGGACTCCCGGAGGTCTAATATTACCAAACCATCAAAATTCCTGGGTTTGGGTAATATTCGACCTCTGGGAATCCTTACGATCCCATCTCTGATTATCTCCGGTCATTTTCCGATTATCCCATATTCGGTATTTTTATTATACAAATTAAGCAATTACAAAAAGTAAATCAATCAGATTAATCATCATCTTCGTCGGGTTCATCATCTT
>PKMM01000611.1:0-12898 GCA_002933915.1 Eutrema heterophyllum
GAAGTTACTAAAAATTAAAAATAAAAATATTAAATTTATCCTAAAAGGCAAAATTAATATAAAAAAGGAAAAAAAAAAATCCTTAGTTTTTCCATTTATATTAAGGAAATAATTAATCACTAATCTCACCTTTACGTAAACCACAATTTGGTAGTAAGTCAATTACACACCAAAAAATTAAAGTACAATAATCGTATCCAAAACTATTTGCTGCATATGCTTCACCAAATTTTTCATTCAAGGTATATATTTATTTCATCCAAAAATTTGTTTCTAAATTTATGTATTATATATTTTCACAAGTGATCTAATTTTGTTTTTGATTTTAGTTTTTTTCACGGGTTATAAAATATTAAATTACAAATCCGCATATATGCGGCTACTTATCTAGTTATATATAAATTCTTACTTCACCATCAAACATGAAACACGAAGAAAAGGAAAAAACAGATAGTAAACATGAAACACGAAAACCCTAAACAAAATAATCAAAGCCACCAGCACTTTTCCTTGAGAGAAGGATTTACAAAGACGATGATGTCGGAACTTCCAGAGGATTTGTTAGAAGAGATACTCTTTCGGGTTCCTGCTAGATCTGTGCAACGTTTAGGATCTACTTGCAAACGATTGAACCGTTTATTCAAAGATAAGAGATTCACAATAAGCCACTTCCATAAAGCCCCAAAGCAGTTTCTGAGTCTCATGTTGAAGGACTCTAGGGTATGTTTGATGCGCAACAATCTCCATAGATTTTTACCTGTAAAGGTCACAGGTGAACTTAAACTAATCGACCCTCATTCGATTTTAGATCAAATCAAGATTTGGCGAGTCTTTCACTGCGACGGCTTATTGTTATGCGTCACCAATGAGGAGAATACTAGGCTCGTGCTATGGAACCCGTGTACTGGTCAAACAAAGTGGATCAATCATTACAAGCAAAACGCCACATATGCATATGCTCTAGGATCCTACCAAGACGAAAGGTTTTTGTCCCACATATGCATATGCTACAAAATATTGAGGTTCAGGGTTTCTGACCAAAAAAAAGAATTCGAAATTTATGAGATTAACTTTAATTCATGGAAGATTCTTGATGTCACTTTAGACTTCAAATTAGATATTTCTCATTGGGGCGTGTCTTTGAAGCGAAAGACTTACTGGATTGCTAGAGATGGAAAAAAGCTCAGCAAATTCTTATTAGTAAGTTTTGATTATACAACAGAAAGATTTGAGCGACTATGTCTTCCATGTCAGTATCGAACTCTGTCTCTATCCGTTGTTAGAGAAGAAAAACTTTCCGTGTTATTAGAAAGCAAAATTACATCGAAGACAGAGATCGATATGGGTCACAAATAAGATTAGTGAGACCAAAACGGTGTCGTGGAGCAAGGTCTTAGCAGTGGACTTGGAGCCTGGCTTTATTACTCGGTTTGGCGGAAGATTCTTGTTCGATGATGAGAAGAAAGTTCTCGTGTGTTGTGATTACTTGGTATACATTGTTGGAGAGGACAATAATGTCAGACAAGTGAGGTTCGAAGGATCAACTCTGCCATCTTTGTTGAATTATGTTCCAAGTTTGATTCAAATCTATCAAGGTATTAGAGGCAAAAGAAAAAGAGGCGAATAATTAAGCTGCATTCCAAACCTTTTTTCGGTTATTCGTAATTTGTTTATTTCACTGCTATCTTGGTCATGTCTTTTTTGAATGATTAATAAACTGATATTTTAGTCTGAATTTCTTACTTTTTACACAATTTTTAAGTTTTATGATCAAATTATGTTTCCTTACATAAAGAAGAGTTATGTTTCAGTTTCAAGCTTTCCTAATTCTGTGGCAAATCAGTCATAGAACATGTAAACATTACATATCGTTTGCCACATTTACGTGTTGAAAAACCAGAAAGCTTCACTGTCTATGTTGTCCCCATCGTCCTCAGCTGGAGCATTCGCCATGGTTAAGCATCTCTAATTCTCTCTCATTAAAAAAAGAGCACATTACATTATCCAAGATTTTCCAGAACTTGCATACATGTTTAATAGAATATGAACCTGCATGAGTTTTTCGCTTTCCGAAGATGAAAATCATTATGAATTAAAGACAAAAATAAAAAAAAAGAATCTCAAAACTTCATAGATGCTTGGACGAAATTTAAATTTGGCTAAACCTAAGATTTCCGAAGAGATGTCTATATTTTGAGATTCTATTTAATAAAGCAAAACCTAATAGCATCCAAAAACATACAAATCAAATAGACATGAAAACTCAAAAAAAAAAAAAAAAAAAAAAAAAACTAAAAGCCAAACCAAAATATTAAGAAAACTTTCCAGAAATCTGAATCTCATGATGTAGGAAATTCACGTGAAGTTTGCTCCATTAATCTTGTAGTTTCAGTCTTCTTAAATATCTTATATTCTTAACCAAATTTAGTTACTAAACCTGTTCTGATACTCTACAACAAGATCGGTCAAAACGCATTATGATTTCTAACGCATCTCCTTTTGTGTGATATCGAAATGATTCAAAAGATAACCACATTATCTTTGAAGCTTTACGTTCACACATAAAAATGTTTAAATGGAGCTTGAGCATACTTCTCATAACCACATTATCAATTACTAAAGTAGAATTAAAGCTTGAGCATGTGGAGATAGAAGATATACTTGTGAGTTTGTAACCAGTTAGGAGAAGAGCAAATGAAACTATAATCTCTAGTGATCTTCATCGACTTTTCTTCTTTAAAAGCGAAGCAGCTCGAAGAAACATCTGTATTGGCTTCCTCATAGTCTGGAGACCCCTAGATCCTTCTCATCTTCAAGAACATCGTCCTCTCTGCCTTCTCGTTTTCTGGTTCAGAATCAATCTCAAAATTATTGAATGGTCATATAGGTTATCTTTAGCCGTAATCATAACCATTTGTCTTTTGAAGCATCGTTTAGATTCTCTTCTCGTTTTTGTTTTTACGATTCGGTTCGATTTGGCTATCATAATGAACTAAAATTAACATACAGTACCAAGCTTAGGTGACAAATCATAATAATTTGAAACTAATATAGAGAAAACTGACATTTGTTTTACTAAATCGATGGTACATTGTGCTTTATTGTTCAAATTTGTATACCTTGGATATCATAAATTTGAGAGGGGAAATATTGTTAGATTTTTGGACTCTTTACCATTTTTTTTTCTTTGGAGCTAAAATGTTTATAAAGATGCAAGTCCTACTAGGTGAGTGGTGATGGTGCTTATGTTGATTGGAATACTATTGTTGATACGAAGATTGAGAGCTTTCACTTATCTCCACCGTCATCTCCAGTACCGTTCAAAACCAAAACTGAAATTTCTATGAGACTAGTTTTTAATAATCGAAATGCAGAAGCGATTAAAGGATAGACGATATATAAGCTGACGCACGATTTAATGAGGTATCGATTGGTTCTTTCATACCAACCACTAATCCTCGCTGCAAAAAGAGTTTATTAGAGCACCTTAAGAAAATAAACACAAGACAGAAATAAACCTTCTACACAAGTTTTAACACATCTATCTTAAGAACTTGAACTAAAGTTAACAAGTAAACACAAATTACTCCCTCTTAATCACGAATGTCTTTTTCTTGCATAAGTTTTTACTCCGTGCTCCTTATGGGGGGCATCAACCCCTTCTCAACGATCTCTCTCCCCAAATTTAGTATAAACACAAACTTGATACAACTTGTATGAAACTCTGATTTTCTGATTCTATTATTTCTACAGTCTCTCCCTTTTTGACGAACTTAAGAGAAAAATCTTTTAAAATCTTTTAACGATTAATAGTTTTGTTACCTCTTGATTAATGGTGATTCCAATCTGGTCAAGGACTTGACTAACAAGTTCTTCAGTCTCTTATTCTTATTCGTCTCCTTCCAAAGCATCATCAATAACATCTCCCATCATCACCTCAGAGACCATATATTTTATCGTTCTGCCTCTCAAATTCTTGCATGACCTTTTTTAAAAAAACAAAAATTTCGTAAATTGTTTATTTCACTGTTATCTTGGCCATGTCCTTCTGAATAATTAATAGACTGATATTTTACTAAGTGGTATTCTACCCTATATTTCTTAGATCACTATTACTTTTTACACACAGTTTTTAAGGTTTATGGTCAAATTATGTTTCAGTTTCATGCTTTCCTATATCTGTGGCGACATCATTCATTAACTTATAGGAATGACAGGTTCATCTGCTGTTCATTTGACACATTGCTTTAGTCACACCTTTCATTGCCTCACACATTGCTTGTGTTGATTTCAGAGTCTGAAAATAACCAAAATTTGTTTTTTCATACAAATATGTTATGATTTTGAAATATAACTTTTTTTTTTTTACCGTAAGATTACTTTATTTATCGATTGGAACTGATACAATTGTGACGCTAGTCACAAAGTTTTTTGGAAGAAAATTACACAAAAAGTATAAAGCATAAAACAAGATAAACTTGTAATAGAAAGTAATTGAATCTTTCGCTTCGATTACAATGAACGAGCATTGCCTTCGGTCAAATTAGCCACAACAACCTCTTCCCCGACCCCGGTTACCACGATCACTTGTAACTATTTGCCATTGCATCTCTTTTACCTTGGCGGATGGTCTGACTGGCCTTTTCCGAAGGATTCTTTTACCTGCAGGGGTCAAAAAATCCAACGGTTCTGGCTCATCCTCAGAGTCTGTTGCTTCCTCTTCATCTTCCGAAAACTCGAGAGATGAAAACCTGTTTTTACTCAAGCTTGCGCTAGACAAAGTCCTGTGAATACCACATGCCACTTGGGTAGATGAAAGAGTTGCCTGTTTGGTAGTAGGTGTCTCTTTTTGGGTGGCCAAATCAGAAATGTTGTTGGAAGATGAATTCACATGTGAAGAAGAGATCTTAGAAATAGTAGACTTCACACCTTATGCGATATGAACCAAGGGCTTAGAGGCGGTAGAGTTTGGGATGAGTGGGCTAGAAGTATGGACCGAATCACTGTCATTTGCTTTTTCCAGCCCTTCCGAAGGTGATACAGATGATGAAGCCTGAGTTGTAATACTCTTTACATTTCTGTTTGAGTCAGAGGCTTTTGACAACTCATTATCCTTTGAGGCTGAGGTTGTAGCTGCTATAACTGAATTATCTGCAGTTATAAGGAGACAACGTGAAGCTTTGTGACCTAGTTGTCCACATCCACTGCAAATAGAAGGCAGCCAAGAGTACAAAACCTCCACCATAGTGATTGCATCACTACTATCAGTTAAAGCAACTCTCTGAGGGAATGGTTTATCTAGTTTTACCTCAACTAGAATTTTGGCTCTCCCCATTTGTGTTGGATCCAACCAAGGTTTCTCAGTCAACATTGGTTCCCCGATGCCCGAAGCAATCCACTTGATACCTAATATTGAATAAAGCTGGCCTGGGATGTTATTCAGAGTTAACCAAACCGGGACAGTGGTGATTTCAGGAGCAGAGATTGTATCTGTTGGAGAACAAGGAGATACAAACATCAAGCAGTCGTCAAAGTGCCACAAACCTCTCTGAATAACCCGTAAAATTCTAGTTGAGGTAAAACTAGATAAACCATTCCCTCAGAGAGTTGCTTTAACTGATAGTAGTGATGCAATCCACTTGATACCTAATATTGAATAAAGCTGGCATGGGATGTTATTCAGAGTTAACCAAACCGGGACACTGGTGATTTCAGGAGCAGAGATTGTATCTGTTGGAGAACAAGGAGATACAAACATCAAGCAGTCGTCAAAGTGCCACAAACCTCTCTGAATAACCCATTTACGGGTTGATTCATCCAGGATGTGGAATAAGAACGTTGACTCTCCTAATTTCCGAATGAAGATTCTACATTTCCTTCCCCAAATCCTAGTTGCTACTGCCTGAATTAATCCTCTGGAAGGAGCTGAACACCGGTAAAATTGACCAACCACAAACTCCTTTTGGTTCTCTAAACCACCAAGAAGTACATGACTATGAATTCTTACCTTTGGAGTTCCATCTTCCAAGTATTCAGGAATGGTGACTCTATGAAGATTTCTCAGAGACTGATTCATCCTTGCTGCCCATGGATAGTCTTTGGAGTGAGCTTTGAGAGACGCAACTTCAACTTCTGAAAGAGCAGGGCAATTGGATTTGTCAGATTCATCCCGCTGATGAAATTGTGTATGCTGCCGGACAGGAGCAGAAGTAAATGAACGAGTTATGATGACTCAATATAATTTATTCTCCTCGAAAATCCGTCGGAAAATTGTCCCTCGGGAATCCGTCGGAAAATTGTCCACCGGGAGTCCATCGGCCGTCGGAAAATTTTCTATCGGGAGTCCATCGGAAAATGGTCCCTCGTGAATCTATTGGGATATTTTCCCAACGACATTTGCCTTCGGAATCTGGTCGGGAATTTTGCCGACGGTTTCCCGAGGGAGTTTCTGGACCGATGTTTGGCCCTCGGGAATTTGTCGGATATTTTGTCTCTCAGGAATCCCTCGGTAATTTCCAAGGAATTCCCGACGGCTTTCGATTCCCGACAAGATAGTCTGGATGACCCATATCCGTTGGAAATCGGTTGGAAATGTCGATTTCCGACGGTTCCAACCGTCTGGAATAGCATGTTTTCTTGTAGTGATCCCTATATGTGTGGAATTAGTGAATGGGTAGGTAAGGTTAATAATTTTGTTACCTGCGAGAAAGTAGCCAAAAGATTATACTCAATTTATGGAAGATTATAGTCAAACACAAGTCTTTCATCTTGCCTTGCTTTGCATTTTTTATTTTTAATCTCAAGAAATCAGTTTCTTTTCTTGTGTTTGAAGGCATTCTCTCTCTCTCTCTCTCCCCTAATCTCTCCGATGGATTTATCTAGCATCCATCTTGTTTTCCCGCAGAAGTTCTCGAATCAAACAAATCTCATAAACATTACCAATAACTATTCATAAGCTAAGACTCTAGCATGAGCATTTGTAGTTCTCTACAATATGAAAAAGAAGAAGAAGAAAAATAGGCACATTACATTATCCAAGATCTTCCAGAACTGCCATACATGAATTAAAGACGAACACACAATTAAAAAACGAATCTCAAAACTTCAAAGAATCAAAGGATAAGAACATAAAGGAAGAAGTTCAAGCATTGGATACCTTCTCCTCCGGGTAGTTGAAGTGGGCTTGGCCTATGGTTTCCTCTTACTAGGCCCATCGGTCAAAGTCGACCCAGTACGTGAGGAGTTTGGCCCAATTAAGACAGAACATAATTTGTCCCACATCGAACAAAACCGAAACTAGACGTCCAAGGATTCATGTACAAAAACCATATGGTGCTGAACGTTACAAATCATGGAGCCGTGTGGTGAGCACAAAGCGAACTATTCTTTCGCCTTTTACTAAAGAATACCGTGTGCTCTCCACTTTAAACTGCATACACCTATTTTTGGAGGAGTTAACTTCTTCTGAAGTTTGCTCCATTAATTTCTTAGTTTCAATTTATTTAGTTTATCTTAATTTATTAACCCAATTTTCTCATACTCTGTAATAAGATTGGTCCCACCGCATTATGATGTCTAAAGCACTTTCCTTTTGGGTGATTTTGAAACGATTAGAAATATAAATTGGCCTTACTTTAGAGATCGAAAACTTTTAGTTATCTCCACTCATCTCAATGCCAAAATCTTTGTTAGTTCAGTTGTGGTAAGTGTTCTTGTAAAACATAATTGCTAACAAGTAACAATTTATTTAGTTTATGTTCGAACATACAAAATTTCATGATTCCTGATGTGAATTCTCTTATCTATAATATCAGCCAACCATTTCTCCGAGCTTGTGTACTAAGATAACTCATGACTTAGTTCAGATGGGCTTCTTGGACGAAATCTTTGCTATGTTGGTTGACATGGTATTTTTCCGTTGAGATGATTTCTAGAGTAATCGAGGATTAGTGACGCTTCTTTCCCTTGTGTGTCTTGGTATTTAACGTTGAGATGATTGCTATAGAGCAATCGAGGAAAATGGTGACACTTCTTTCCCTTGTTTGTACTGTTTTCTAAATATATGTTTCTTAGGTTAATCAATAATGTGAATCGATAATATTACAAGACCAAATGTAGATCTGTGATACTATCTCCAAGCACTCAATAAGTTTCTAATATTTGGATATTTAATGTTGCTTCTAGTTTTCATGTGCTCATATCACACTATACATTTTTAAACAATGTATTTTCATATTTATTTGTTTTTTTTTTAAAAAAAATTGAATTTTCGTTGTAGTGCATCTCTATTATTATTTTTTGCATCAAAACTTTTTGATGTTATGTATTCGAACGAAACTAGTGTTGTTTCCAACTTCAACTTTTGGTATAAGAATATTAACAAAAACAATATTTTAAACTCGCTCTAAATTTCAAGGGACAATCTCATAAATACTACTTTAGAGGTACTGTTATTCAAAACTACCACTAAACGCTTGCCATTTTCAATTTTACTACTATTTTAAGATTGATTGACCAAACTGCCCTTTACTTTATCCAAAGGATTTCACCAACAGAAATCAGAAAGAAAAAGGGGAGGGAAAGAAATTTGTTTACGACGACGATTTGGAGTTCAAATTCGCGGACTTAGAGCAATCGTGAGCTTAGATGGATCCTGCCCAGCGAATCTTCAGGTTATGGTGGACACTTCTGTATCAGATCTCTCCAAGTTTGCTTATCGGTGTTTAGATTCACCGTCTCCGTCAAACCTCGCCATCTCCGTCCAGTTTTAATCCGGTCAAAACTCTCTTATTCGCCATTGATTTCATCATGGTAAACGTTACACTGATTTTCGCTTCAATCATGGTTTCAATTGGATAGATGCGAATGATTTGAAGAAAATATGTGTATCGCTCTGTATAAGGTCCTCAGAAAGGCACGAGCTGCTCCTTTCATCAAAAACTTTAGAATCTTAATGGATGGTATTCTATGCTTTAACTTTTAGATTTTGCTTTTGCTTTGTCCACTAATCTTCAAAATCAGAGTTAGCAATTGATTGAATAACAGTAGATTTTCTGTTTCTATTGGTTCATGTAAAAATTAATAACGAGTTTTATTTTTCTTGATGCAGAATTTGTGTCATAGCGAGATATATATATCTCCTATTTATATCAAAACTCATGTTAAAGACTCAAACGTCTCTTACGTCTATGTTCACTCAAAGGAGGTAAGTTTCTCATGCTTTCAAATTATTGACCATATTCGGTGACAATTGGATTTATAGACATGTTTTATTCAGCTCTTTCTCTATACAATTCAATCTAACGGGTCATTGCAATGGATTCACCACAAAAGAGATTAAATATATGTGGATCCCAGCTGACATTGATGGAAATGGTCTTCTAGATTACAAGGAGTTTAATATTGAGTTACTGAATATGATCTGATAATGCCAATAGCATCTAAAACCCTTGATCTTTCTCTTGAAACGCACACATGTTGTTTAATTTCTTATTGTAATTCATTGCAGCAAAGAATTTGGAACCAGACGTGGTCTGAACAGAGAGATGCAGAGGACATATAAGCAAAAGGTAACTAAAAACAAACTGTTGGATTCAATGTCAAGAACGCCGTCTTGTTTCCTCCTGAAGTGGAGAAAGAATGTGGACAGAAAATTACTCTCTCAGATCATGCAGGTCTAACCATTGTAAATTAGTCTATGAACTTGTCGTATAAAGGTTGTATGTGTATTTATAATGTTTTATACGCTTTCTTATCATCAAAGAGAAACGCACATAGAAGCATCCGTTTATATTTAACGTCACAAAAATTTGAAAGTTCTTGGCTATCGATTATACTTATGATTGGGGATTGTTTCAAACCTTATTAAAAATGTATATAAAAACAGTATAAGATACAACCATTATAAATGTATAAAAATCATAAATCTTTATAAAGAAAATTATCTGACCCTATAAATACGTTTATAACATTTGATAAACTTGTTTATAAATTATTAGTAACCTGTTTATTTGTGTGTAAACACAACTATGACTTTAGATTCATTAGGAACAAAAACTGTAACAAATCAACTTAAATCTTTCGTATACATACAAATAGAAGGTTTTATAAAGCTATGTAATGTTTTATATGGTTTTAAAAGGTTTTAAAACGACTTGTAATACCTATTCTGACTTATTTTATAAAGTTTTACATGTTTAAAAGGTTTTATAAATTTTAACCAAATGACCAAATCCAAAAACTCAAAAATCATACTTTTGATCAAATGACCAAATCCAAAAACTTTTTAAGATATTAGGATCATACAAATAGAAAGTTATATAAGACTTTAAAATGTTTTATAAGGTTTTAAAAGGTTTATAAGTATTAAAATAAGTTCTTGCATTTATATGGTTTTATAAATATTTAACAATATGTCATGTGGGAGTTTCACTAAAAATAATATGGATTTGATGTATTTATATGGTTTTATATAGTTTTAAAAAGAAATATATGGTTTTATAAATATTTAAAGCAAGATGTCAAATGAGAGTTTCACCAAAATCCATGTGGTTTGTATGTATTTATATGGTTTTAGATAATTTTAAATGGATTTATATGGTTTTATACTGTTTTAAAAGGATTTAAAAGGTTTTCTAATTATTTTTTTTGACATCAATTTAAAAGGTTTTATAAAAGACATTTATCATCATTTTATGAATTTTTCTATAAACGTTTATAACTCTTAGTTTAGAAAGATATTTCAAACTCGATACTAAATCGAAATGGAAATAGTTATAATTAAAGAAAAATTAAGTATTACATGAAACAAAATGAAACAAAAGAGTCTTGGCACGAAGCTTCACATGTACGGCTGTGATTCCAAATTTCTGTAATTGCATAAATACATTCACAAATCAGTTACATTTACAAAAGTTTAAAAATTTGTCAGCTTGGTATTGCATTTCTTGGGTACTACCTTGCATCAATGAACGACATCTCTGTCAGCTTTCACCTTCATTCAACATATAGATGTTAAACTCAAAACAGCGAAAGAATATATACATTTAGTAGCCAATTGTGTATTCAAGAAGAATGAAACTGCTGTAAAGAAATAAAAGGATTCCTCAAAAGTTAAAATCCTAAAAAAAAAACAGAAACTAAAGACACTTACTCTCACACCCACTAGAGAGGACCATAATATTATACACTACCACGTCTAACCCCTTTCCATTTAGCATACATTCAAGAGTCAAGAACCAAACAATTCTTTTAAGATATCAACGAATTTCTCAAAGATCTAAAAAGAGCAGTGACTAAAGACTCTTATTACAATTTGTTTTACTAGAATCAACCAGCCACATTCAATTACTCAACAAGAGAAACTAACATTAAATTTCAGCCAACGCTCAGATTTGTTTCTAGTGAATACCATTTCTTTTTGCAAGCTTTGTCATGGAGAAGACATTATATGTTGACACAAAAGAATTCTCCAAAGACCGGCAACGATAAGAGTAACACATAAGCAGAAGAATTGAAGACATTATATGTTGACACAGAGAATAAAATTGTCGGAAGGATTGACACAGACATTATATGTTTATAAGGATTTATAAGGATCCTTATATGGATTTATAATAGATAACTCATAAGCTATAATTCCCCATAGTAGATTAAGTTACGATAGCTGAATATGATCACTCGTGAACATCTAGACTAAGAACTTAGAGATTTAATAATATGCAATTAAGATCTAAAACCTTGCTCTTTCTCTTGAAACACACACATGTTGCTCAATTTCTTATTGTAACTCATTGCATCAAAGAATTTGGAACCAGACCTGGACAAAACAGAGAGATGCAGAGGACGGAGAACCAAAAGGTAACCAAGAACAAACCGTTGGATTCAGTGTCAAGAACGCAGTCTTGTTTTCTCCTGAACAGGAAAAAAGAATGTCACCAGAAGATTACTCTAGATTGTAGATATATTTAAAAATTGGCAAACGAAACCAAGAATAACTATTTGTTATGTATATTTGTTTAATAATTGTTTTAAACACTAGAAAATCAATTGATTACTCAGTTTAATGAATTGAGAGTTTGAGAGAGAAAGACGCTAAACGATCATCAAACAACTATGAATACATGTTAAACACACAGTAAGGAAATGAAACTTTCTCAGGGAAATATCATCAAACACTTTGTGTGCAATTATGTCTACTTTCTAAAGCTGAAATCAATACTTAATTATATGTTCTTATGAAGAACTAAGATCACAATGACGAACATAGCAAACTGAGAATCATCCATGAACATAACTAAGGACGTAATCTCCACTAATATGACCAAAGAAGCATAACAAAA
This sequence comes from Eutrema heterophyllum, assembly GCA_002933915.1. Lineage (NCBI taxonomy): Eukaryota > Viridiplantae > Streptophyta > Magnoliopsida > Brassicales > Brassicaceae > Eutrema > Eutrema heterophyllum. Next base: position 12,342 of record PKMM01000611.1, read on the forward strand.
ATCACAAAATTCAATTGGTTCTAGAACTATTTTGTAGACGATGAAGCAATCGGACCCGATTTCCGGCGGTCTCAACAAATTCATTCGAGATTTGCAAGCAAAATCGAAACTCCGGCGAGATGCAAAATTGCATAATCCTCCGCCTCATCTCATCGGCATCGAAGGTTGCTCAGGGGACTCCCGCTTGAATTTTAGAAAGCTCTTCTCGATTGTGATGATCACGTGATGGCCGGAGAAAGCGCCGGTTCGATTTGAGAATCACCGGAGAGAGGTCACCGTTGTCTGATGAATTATCTTTCTTTATATTCATTAACGACAAAAGATTTTCTTATTCTGATGATTCATTAAGGGTATAATAAGGAATAAAGAATGGTAGTTTTGAATGAATTTTTGATTGATCGTAGTTTTATAAAATGGGTAGTCAAAAGTGGTATTTTTAAAAATTTCTATTTGTTTTTGTATAAATATACTTCCTCCGTTTTAGAATATACGTCGTTTAAAGTTATTTTCACACATATTAAAATTTCTATTATCTATATTATTAAACATTATATTTA
>PKMM01000679.1:0-197093 GCA_002933915.1 Eutrema heterophyllum
GTAGCATATCTCGGACTCTCTTTGCAACCATATGACCAAATGGACCATGTCCATCGAATACACCACAAAGTAGTTGTAAAGATACTTAGTGGGTTCGAATTCGATCCATCTCGTCTGTCTCAACCACGGGTTCCAGATCGCGATCTCGTTCTCCAACGTTGCACATAAGAAGACCCCGTCGCAGTTAAAGCGAGGTCTCTGAATGTGAAGCTTCTTCGGACCACCACTCAGAGTTACTAGGGTAAGCTTATGTACCTTAATCGATGGATCATCGAGATTGACGATGTCCACCGAATAAACTCGGAATTGGCTCTTAGGATGAATTGTGGACGGACTCGAGTTAAGTGGTTCTTGACGAACAGTTCCTCGTCGAAAAGAGAGTTCCATCGTTTGCATACGCTTCTGAAGCGAGCAAGTGATAAAGGTTGAACTCGATAGAGTCTATCTTCAACCAATTCCGATGGAAGCTTCTCCGGCGGCATTAGAAAACCCTAACTGCAGACCCTAGAGTAGAAACTAGAAAGGTTGAACTTTTAGTTTCACTGTCACAGAGAGATAAGACTACTTTTAAAACTCTGCGTTTTGTTCCAAGAGCTTCATGATGAATAAATCTTCCACATTTCGGAGAAACTATCCTCTCTTATTTTGGAGTCGAGAAGACACTTATTGTTCCACACTTAAGTTATTTGACACTTTCTCGGCGATCTTGCAAACTTAGCACTTACATTACTGTTTGGTACAAAAATGGACGAATTTGCCCACGACATTTTTGCAGGTGTGTCAGAGTGTTTGTGATAACAAATAAAAGAAATGAATTAAGTAATACAAAAATAAAATTTATATTAAATAAAAAATTACATTTAATAAGAACTTTATTATTTCCAGCGTCAACCATCTCTATCTCTCCGGTGAAGGGAGAGTTACCATAATGGATCGACGTGCACCGGAAGGCGAGGCAACCCCACCGACACCACCGCCAAGCCGCCATGGACTGCTAGATCGAGCTAGCGACCACTGCACCGGAAGGTGAGGCAACCCCAACGACACCACCGCCGAGCCGCCATGGACACCTGCGAGAGGCAACCCCAACGACACCCCTGTCGAGCCGCCATGGACACCGGCGAGCTTTACGGGTTTCTCCTCGCGGTCTCTCGCGTCTCGACGAGCTCGAAGGGATTAGTCACGGCCATTACGTACGGCAACAGATCCGCCTTGCGACGACGGAGGAAGAGGGAGGAGAAACAGAGCCGTCGGCGTGCGTGGTGGAGCGAGAGTGAGAGGAGAGAGAGAGAGATCGAAGAAGTGAAAGAGAGAGAGGTCGTAGAAAAAGTAGAGAAAGAGAGAGAATGAAAATTAAAACAAAAAAATGTAAATGTGGAGAATTAAATAAAACGAAATGCACAAATTTATTATGTCAACTCGTCTATGTAAAGTAAAGCCTGACAACAAACATGTATGGACAAAGTAAATTTGAAAGGAAATGAAGGGTAAGATAGTAAATTCAAATAAGAAAGTGCTACATCTTTCATAGCACTTCGTGAAAATGCTATTTTCCAAAGGGTATGAACTTTATGTGACATCCAAGTCTTTTTTTTTTTTTTTTTTGGTTAATGCTGTTTTATGGAGCCCACTGCAAATATTATTCATATGGGTCGTCAAGGTTGAATCTTCAGCAAAACAAAAAAACAAAATTTAAAGGGTTGAATCTTCACTAATCTGTGACCTGAAGGGAGCTTCGATCAGAGAAGATGGGTTGTGATCTGAAACGTTTCTTCGTTGCATTACTTCTGCTGCGAATCTTTGACTACGCAGCTGCTTCTACTTTCTCTCTTGCACTTCCAAATTGCAAAGACCATTGCGGAGATGTTAGTGTTCCTTACCCTTTTGGGATAGGTCATGGTTGTTACAAAGACAAATGGTACGAGATTGTCTGCAGCAACCGTTCTTTTCCTTTCCTGCTTAGCATCGAACGGGAAGTTATTTCCTTCTCCCTTGTAGGCTTATCAACTGATTCTTCTGACGAGAACAACAGGTTTTACATTCTGAGTCCACTGAAACACTCAGGTTGCTCCAGTGGAGTAGTAGGGAATTCATCGTCTTTGAATCTAACAGGCAGTCCATTCTTCATATCAGACAAAAACAAGTTCACAGCTGTTGGATGTAACAACAAGGCGTCGATGAATGGCACAGGGTTGCAAATTGTGGGATGCAAGGCGACATGTAGGAATGAGATAGGGTCTTATCAAGATGATTACGGGGGTGGTTGTGTGGGTTATAAATGCTGCCAATCCTCAATACCACCTAATCTTCAAGTGTTTGATGCAATTCTAGAGAAACTGGAACCCAGTAAAGACGGGTGTCAAGTTGCATACTTGTCACAATTCAACTTGGAAGGGTATATGTTCACGGCTCCTCGACTTTCAGAGTACAGTACTTATATGAGGATGGAGCTCGAATGGCGTTTTGATCTTCCCTCCACTTTCTCAGGTGCTTCATCGCAATGCAATCCAATTGAAGGTCTTTTTTTAATACCCAAACATAACACCAAGAAAAATCCCTGGTTAAGGCGGTTACCCAGAGATCATTACATATATACCTGCTCGTGTAATGACGGTTATGAAGGAAATCCCTATTTACGAGGTGGATGTCAAGGTCTGTATAAACTTCCTTCTCATCTTAAATTAGCTTTCGTCCATAGAATACTGTATGAAGTTTGTTTGTTTGCTTGTGTTTTGTCCATAGACACTGATGAATGCAAAGATCCAAAGAAACATGTATGTGGAAAAAACAAGTGTGTCAACGTTCCTGGATCATTCAGATGTAGGAAAACTTGGCCAAACATTTTAAGTAAGTTGATCTAATTGTTTTCTGTATCGCCCCATCATCTTTCTACATTGAAACTGAAAGATCAACTTACAATGCTTTAAGACTTGTTCTGCAGGTGGAACTCTTAGCTCTGGATTGTTGCTTTTGATCATCGGAATGTGGTTGCTATGCAAGGCTAATAAAAAGCGGAGAGTAGCCAAGCAGAAGAGGAAGTTCTTCAAACGAAATGGAGGTTTGTTGTTACAGCAACAAACGTCCTTCATCCAAGGCAGTGTCAATAGAACCAAACTGTTCAGCTCTCGTGACCTGGAGAAGGCAACTGGCAAATTCAACCCTAACAGAATACTAGGACAAGGAGGCCAAGGTACAGTTTATAAGGGAATGTTGGAAGATGGGATGATCGTCGCTGTCAAGAAGTCCAAAGCATTAGAAGAAGAGAATCTTGAGGAATTCATCAATGAGATAATCCTTCTGTCACAGATTAACCACCGAAATGTTGTCAGGATCTTGGGATGTTGTCTTGAGACAGAGGTACCTATGTTGGTGTATGAGTTCATTCCCAACAGAAGCCTTTTCGATCATCTTCAAACCCCATCAGATGATTTCCCAATGACTTGGGAAGTCCGTCTCTGCATCGCCTGCGAAGTTGCAGATGCTCTCTCCTACCTGCATTCAGCCGCCTCGATCCCAATTTATCACAGAGATGTCAAGTCAACAAATATCTTGTTGGACGAAAAGCACCGTGCAAAAGTATCAGATTTTGGGATTTCGAGATCTGTTCCTATAGATGATACTCACTTAACGACAATGGTGCAAGGAACAGTTGGATATGTAGACCCAGAGTACCTCCAGTCAAGCCATTTCACAGGAAAGAGTGATGTCTATAGCTTTGGGGTTGTGCTCATTGAGCTCTTAACAGGAGGAAAACCTGTCTCCCTTCTGAGGCCACAAGAAGTCAGGATGTTGGGAGCTTACTTCCTTGAAGCCATGAGAAATGACAGACTTCATGAGGTTCTCGATGCTCGCATCAAGGAGGAATGTGATCAAGAGGAGGTCCTAGCAGTAGCCAAACTTGCAAGAAGGTGTTTGAGCTTGAACTCAGAACATCGCCCTACCATGAGAGACGTCTTTATTGAACTGGATAGGATGCAATCCAAGAAAAAAGGCACTCAAAGCCAAGCACAGAATGGTGAAGAGCATGCACATATCCAGATCGCAATACCAGAGTCTATGTCACTCAGTTACTCTTCTCCGGGCATAGTCATTGAAAACAGCTCATTCTCACTGGACTCCAAACCACTCATGACTCACAAGACACATTGACTGGAAAAGCAATACTCTTCACCCTCCAAGACATAATACTTCAATAAAGAATGATACGCAAATCAACCTTTAAGGTCTTATTACTTCATACAATAGTTCTTATCTGTAATTTTCAAGATTTCATGTAGTAAAATCAAGGAAATAAACGAGACTACAACCAAAGAAAACCATTTGTATAACTCTTAATTTTTATCTTTCACGTATTTGGTCTATACACATGATACACCTCTGTGTAGAATAAATAGAGACATAACAAAAGATAAGCTTACTAACGCTCAATACACTGAAAAAACATGAATCTTATTTCTACGTTAATTGGGAGATTTCAGATGTACACAGTCCAAGTTCAATTCCAAATATGAGTGACGCAGTAATGGCCTGACTATCCACTGGTTAAGGCGGAGAAGATTCTTCCAAGGATACACAACCAATGATGGACCCACCGGCTGGAATGCACATCGGTTTGGTCTCTCTCCAATTCAGAGGCCTATCCAAAGGATTACATACCCTCACGACGGACAATCTCACAATGTCAAATCTCCCTGCCCCTGATTCTTCCCATTTAAGGACCTTGCCTCCTATAACATAGAGCTCATCCCTTAGAGCTGCAAACCCGTATCCAAAGGCCTCTAACTCTCTCGGATGATTAGGAAGAATAACAGAAGGAACTGAACCAACATTGTACCATTCTCTTTCATCTGTATCCCTAGTCTTGATCAAGCTTTCTCCCCAATCTACAATTGTGTACACTCGATCATTTTTCATTACCTGAACAGCAAACTGCATGGCTCTAGAGAAAGGCCAGATATCCTCCACAGTGGACCAAGACATGTCTAAAGGATTAAAAACTTCAGATGAATTTTGCTCTGCAAATCCCACCTGGTCACTCAGAACATGAAAGCACCCTCTGTACGATAACCCCGAGCAGTCCATCTGTGGTCTAGGCATCGCTGGTAATTCCTCCCACCTGCAATACTGCTATGTCATACCCCAGTTTGATAGTCTATCAACTTAAATATAAGAAACGTTAAAGACATATATCTTGCCCATCATATACAAAAGTAAATAGAGTGGGTTCCTTATGCCAATCATATCAGTTCACCATATATTTTGTGAGAAGATGAACCAAATTAGTGGAAGAGAATACCTATCAGCCACAGGATCATAAACCTCAGCAGATGGAATTCCTCTGGAATGGGTTGAATTGCGACCTCCAGCAACATAAACCTTGCCAGAGACAGCAGTACAAGCAAAGTGAGTCCGTGGTGTTCGCATACTAGCAACCATTTTCCATTCTTTCTTAAACGGATCAAACATCCTGACGTCTTTAGTGACAACAGGCTTCTGATGAGGAAACGACGACACCGAAGGCGCATAGCAACCTCCGATCACAAGAAGACAATTCGAAACACAAACACACGCAAAACCAGAATGATGCCAGCCATCTTGAACAGCTCTAGTCCTAGGCAATGGATGCCACCGATCAGCTTCAGGATCATAAGCAACCCATTGGTTCTTAGAACGTTCTGTCAGAACAAACAACCAGCTCCCTGCCCATCCATTTCTAGCTTTATAGCACGAGTAATCGGCACTACGAACTAAATCCCTCCACCCTCTAGAGACACACTCGAGCGCTCCATGATACCCATGAGAAAGCTTGGCTAGGCATCTCAAAGCCAAATCATCAGGCAAACCTGGGATGATAGACTGCTCTATGGACTCCCTGAAAACAAGTATAACACAACGATTTGGCTAAATTAGTTGTTCCTTAATTAAAGGACCCGTCTCAATCGATAATCTCAACATAAAAACAAATTTCATAGAAAAATCAAACCAATCACTATTCCCTTGAGAGTCGGGTTTTAAGAAGAACAAATATATGATTTTGGATCAAGAAGATAAAGGTAAAGGATCTAAATTCAACGTTGGGAAAGACAAATTAGAGAGCCAACTTACATGATTCGAACTCGAGAGATTGTAAATGTATTTTGCGATCCCCTTCTCGAACTTGCTTTAGAACACCAAAGTTACCCTTTAAAATCTACAACTCTCACGGAAAGAAAACACCATTAACAATACCTAACGAAGAATTGAAACAGAAACTGCAATCAGACCGATCTATTCAAGGTCACACTCGGAGAGCAAACCAAGATTCTGGAAACGAAGACCGAGTCGAAAGAGAGAGAAAGAAAGAAGACAAGCATGGGAATCGAAATGGATAGATCCGGTCGAGAAATTCTCAATATACTTATTTGGTCCTTCACTTATATATCTTCTCTATTTTTAGCTCCCCACTTTCTAAAATTATTAACCCCTAGCATTCTACGATTGTAAACAAAACGCCGTCGTTTAGTTTCAGCTTCATATAAAAGATCTCTTCTTTCGACGGAAGCAACGGGCTCCTTATCCTCCGATTCACGGTGGTTCGGCGACTACAAAGGTCATCATTCAGCAAGCCATTCTCATACATGATACGATCTCCGTGAAAATTTAAGGTTTAATCGAAGGTCCTAGAAATTTATTGGTAAGCAATTCGATTGTCTTAGCGATGTTATTTAGGTAAATTTGATTGGGGATATATATGTTTCTGAATCGCTCCGATCTTCCCTGATCATGAACTTTCTGACTCTGGATATTGCATATTTTTGAGATTAGGGTCCTTGAAAGTGATCTGAAGTTGGTGTTGGGTTGAGATAGGAATCAGGTCAATGACGTCTTCGTCGGATTCATGGATGAGAGAATACAACGAGGCCTTAAAACTCTCGGAGGATATAAATGGAATGATATCAGAAAGGAGTAAATCGGCCGTAACAGGTCCTGATGCTCAACGTCGTGCTTCAGCTATACGAAGAAAGATCACCATTTTCGGAACCCGATTAGAGAGTCTGCAATCTCTTCTTGCGAAACTTCATGGAAAACCTATGTAAGCCATTAAGTTTAATCTGATTGCTTACGAACAATTGAAACTGTATTTTTAAGTTTAGTGCTGATCTTGACCTGTGAATAGACCTTTTTCTTCTTTCCATCTGAACATTTACTTACTGACACAGCTCAGAGAAAGAGATGAACCGGCGCAAGGATATGATTGGGAATTTGAGATCGCAAGCAAATCAGATGGCGACTGCTTTGAACATGTCAAACTTGGCCAATAGAGACAGCTTGCTTGGCTCAGAAATAAAGCCAGATGCCACCATGAGCGAAGTTACTGGCATGGATAACCAAGGAATTATTGGATTTCAACGGCAAGTTATGAGAAGTAAGCTGTTTTTATCCGTGTAAACATAATACAGATGTTGACTTCTGTATTAGATTCTCTATTGAGTTTGTTCTTTTTTCGCGAGTTAGAACAAGATGAAGGACTTGAGAAGTTGGAGGAAACAGTCATGAGTACAAAACACATTACTCTAGCTATCAATGAGGAGCTTGGCTTGCAGACAAGGCTTATCGTATGTCATGGGCTTTTCATTGTTTTTACTACCTTTATTAGATTTCATTATTTGTAACAAATCTGGGTTATATGCAGGATGACTTAGACTACCATGTGGATGTTACTGACTCTCGTTTACGGGTAATACATCATTCAGTGAATTGATTTCCTCAAAAAGTAATACCTGATCTAATGGTGATCTGTTTTGGGTTTGCTCGACCAATAACCACGTTATACTAAGCTAATGACTAATTATAGGCATTGATCTATTCTGTTTATTGTTTCTTATTACAGAGAGTGCAAAAGAACCTTGCTGTCATGAACAAGAATATGAGAAGTGGTTGTTCTTGCATGTCAATGCTCTTGTCAGTGCTCGGGATCGTTGGTCTTGCTGTTGTTATTTGGCTGCTGGTTAAGTATTTGTAATACCAACATTAGAGAACTTATATGTCTCTCTCAAGTTCACTTGCCTCCTCTATGTGAATGGTCTCAGTCTATCTCCTGATTCCACATTTGTGCTTGTGCTTTTCATTCCTGTTTTCTGTTGTGAGAAGTGAGAACCCTTAAGAAGTATATGTTATGTGTGCAGTTTTCACAATTTTGCTGTCTTCATAAATATTAAAGAACTGGTAGCAAGTAAAACGCAAAGAAGTAAACGTATCTGTAAGAGATCTTCCACGGAGAAACTTGTCTGAGTTCGCTATATGAAACTGAATATTTTGTGACATTTGCTAACACCGATTTTCATGTCATCATTGGAAAGAAAACCAATCATGAATTGAAAATCAGTGAATGTTTGTTTGATCACTTTTGAGTTTTGTTGACTCACAACCATTTTCTCCAGCTACTTGATCTTAGCTCACCAGAGAAGAACCTGGGAATGCTCAAGAGACTGTTAACTCTAGTCAAGCCTTCCAACGCCGACCACTCTTCATCATCCTTAACGGATATACATTCTGCGAGTGTTGTCTTCTTGGACTCAATCCTGCAACTCTCAGACGTTTTTTCTTCTTTTGTCTCCCAAACTGGTACAATCTCATCGGTCTCTATTAAAGCCTCTTCTTTCTTCTCACCATCTTTGCTTGATGTCATAGCGACACTCTCTGTAGACTCTTTGTGTGAATGATTAACGGTTTCTGAAACTTCCATGGATGCTGCTGTCGAGGAATCGTCGAGAAAGAGACATACTACAGCGCAGTCATCGTTCTTGGAAGTAGGATACTTGAGCCTCCACGCTCGAACAGCTGTGTCGACTACAGCACGAGCCGCAGTGTTTCGACTAGGAGCTGAAGCCACAATATCAACAGCTTCTTTGTTCGACAAAACATCCCATACCTACAATTACACAAACAGATTTAGCTACATAGGTTTTGATAAAAACCCGCAAGAAGAAGAAGAAGAATAATGTACCCCGTCAGTGGCTAGAATAATGAACTGATCTCTTTCAGTGAGGCAGTGGTAGTTGATATCCGGAACAGAGATTAGACCGTAATCTTTAAGACAGAAGTCTCCGAAAGCTCGAGCCATTGCCAGACCAGGTGAATTGCTGTTTGGTAACCACACACGCGCAACCTCAGGCTCATCTTGTAAGGCAAAGACTCTACCTTTACATTTCTGGATTCTTGCGGATTCACCTGAAGTACATAGAGAAGAAAGTTAGACTGTGTTACCAAGATGATCAATTGTGACAACATAAGGGAAGAGGTTTATACTTGGCAAATCGGGTTTTAAGTCTATGGTTAATTGTACAGCGATCAGAGCATTGTCTTCGTCTCTTGTGGCAAGAACAGCTCTCGAGTCACCAATATTTCCCACCACCAGATCCTTACCCTATAAAAGGAACAATGAGAGCAGTTAATGTAAAGAGCAATGGGAGAGTAAATAACCGGTGACCGGACTTTTACCTGTTTGATCACGATGACAGAAGTTGTTCCGCTGCAGAAACAATTGATGGTTGGATGCATTTTTAACTCTTTATCCATCTGTTGACAAGTCTTTAGCAATGCCCGTTTCAGTGGGAGATACATCTCGGGAAGTAGCTTTCCGTCCTTCTCACTTGGCTGTAACTCACACCATTGCTCTTCATCTATGCAAGTAGCAGATTTGAGGCCATCGTTGGAGCTGCTATGTTCCAACCCCGAGGCCGTTTTCAATTGGGTTGATAATGTGAAAGGTAGCATATCTCGGACTCTCTTTGCAACCATATGACCAAATGGACCATGTCCATCGAATACACCACATAACACTGTATCCCTTCTCGAACAGAAATTCTGAAATTAAAAAAAAAAAAGTTTTAAACAGTGAAATAAGTTGAAGCAGAAGAAGATATCAATGAAGTTGAACAGAATGTATTTGAATCTTCTTGAACGCATCTAAGAACGTCAAATGAACATAAATAGCAACAAGAAGAGCACTTGTAACTGCAACAACAAAGAGAATCAATAGCTTTCTTCAATCGATGAACCATAACAAAAAAACTTCTAATATCAAACAATCCTGCATTTCATCACAGTGAAACAAAACCCTAAAAAGCTAAACTCTATTGCCCAAAGAAGAGAGAGACACAAACCTCCCAAACAAGCATGGCATCTTGGTTTGTTCCTTTGTTGCCTTGCTGTGTATAAAGACAAGCCATTTCACTTGAACCATTGCCAACAAGCCGACCCACAACCTGTTCAATCTCATCGATTTCGCCGGCGCTATTTAAATATCTCGGCCTCCGTCGCCGCCCGGAGCCTTGTCTCTCCGCTGTGGTAGTGGCGGTGTTCGTTGCTCCGGTTTCCTTCCTCGTAGTCTTATCAATTCTCGAATTACACAGACCCATTTGAATTCCCCGAGAGAAAAATCCCCAATCTTGTTAAAAAGATTAAGCCTTTTTTCTTTTAATTGACAGTTTAGAATCTAGTAGAGACCTGCTTTTTTTGTCTGAGGTTTGGTCGGCAATAAATACTCGGTTAAAAGACTCACAGTCACAGCTTCCAGTACAACATCCAATGGAAAAGACTCAGAGAGAGAGAGAGAAGACAGACAAATTCACATCTTTACAAAACCATAGAAACAATCAAAATCTCGTAAACAGTTTTACAATTCTCTGTTCGAAAAGAGACACCAAAACCTGAACACAGACCAGAGCACAAACCTAGTTTTACTAACTCCACTCCCGTAAGACTATTCTAATAGGAGTGTTTTTTTTTCTTCAAAATCCTTTTTAGTCAAAAACAATTGGTGTGACTGTGAGGTGAAACGATTAGACAGAGGTCGTAGCTTGGTTCTGCACGACCACGACGTGCACGTGATATCATTTCTTTCTTTCTTTAATTGTTTTCTGTTTAAATTCTAAAAATCATTTCTTTTAGTGATACAGCAAAAACAAATTTAGTTCTTTGGTTGCGCCAATTATAATTAGACACGCGTGCTTTTTGTCTTCTGGTCGAGTGATGTTTCCATCACAGGCCCTGTAAAATACGAATTTCATGCCCACCAAATAAAATACGCAAATTCCAAGAGCCCATTTTATTTTTAAAAAAAACAAAAGTTGAATAAATGTTATAAATTGTATAATATAAGCGAATGGATTAATATTTTTTTTGTCGTCAAGAGAATAGTCTTTAATATACTACAAAGTTACAGTATTGTAAATACATAAAATATGAAGTGATTGAAACATTTGGTCAAAAGTGAATGATATTTGTCATGCATCCAAGAAAAATCAATCTCTTCTACGTCGAAACTCTTCTTTAGAATAAACCCTTGTTACAAAAAAAAAAAAAAAAACTCTTCTTAAGAATATGCTTTTCAGTATATCATTAATTCATTATTACATACACAGTGTATGATACAGATGCACTGTTTGTTCTAACCATATGGCTAAAAATAGTAACCATAGCATACACAGCAAATTATCCTCCAACCAAAAGAAGTATATAGACAGTGATGCTTTTAATGAATTCATTTACAAAGCATCTCACCAAATAAATTATGCCAATTAAGAATACTAAAAGTTGGTGATGAAATTTCCAAACTCGATCAAACTTACTCTTTTCCAACTTTAAGGGATTAAAGTTGGTTGAACCATAAAACTCTGATTCTATTCCGAAGAAACTAGAGGATGCTTGAGTTGAATTGATTGATAAGATTGTAAAAGATGTGCGTTGGCACTCAAGTGTTTACTTGGGCATGATCGGTTTTGTACTCCTGAAGTTCTTCTTGGGCACAAATCAGCCTATGGAAGATATTGAGAAAGATGTGAACTAAGTCAGCTAAACCTAATATAAATAGATAGATGGCTACACAAGGAGAGTTTTTTACTGGAACGAAAACTGTAAAATTTACCTCAAATGGAAGAAAAACTAATTTTTGCTGTGTTCAGGTAAATTCCCCGCCACTTCGTCTCTCTCTACTTTTTCGCCCTAATGTACCCTAATCCTGCCTTTTAAAATGATTATTTGACCCTTACCCGAGATTTCTGAATTTACATGAAAAACCGTAGTCAACGCCGTTGATTGTTGTTGTAACTTCCCGGTTTACGACTTTAACCAATACAAGAAATCATATTAACAATGATCGGTTCGTTTAACAATTGATCAGACTTTATACCAGCCTTGAGCTAGCGCTTTGACAAAACAAAGCTAAACCCGGTTCGGTATTGAAGCACGGTTTGATCCGTAAAGTTCAACGTCGGTACAAGAGAAGTACCAGTTTAAAAGAAAAAGAAAAAAACCCGTCGGCTGTAGTAATTACAATCACGCAATATATGAGTATGACCACAATTTAATTAAATCCGTGACACTAGCTTCCTGGGATATTTAAGACAAAAATCTTAAAAACACAACTACGTACTAACAAAGACAAACGCGGATCGCCCAGAACGCAGAACGCAGAACGCTAACGTGAAAAAGCAGATTATTCTTTAAGATAAATATGGAGATGTAAGAATAAGATAATGATCATCTGAGATTTTAGCAGAGTAAAAATAAACGGGTCAGATGAAAGAAGGGAGGAACAAAACTTTATCTTGTGCTATGATTTAGGTTCTTGTTGTGAAAACTCAGTCTTCAAAAATCTGCTGAGTTCTCTAGCAGATAATTTGCAGCCAATTCCTCGTTACGGTCACACGCAAGGAAGGCTTCTATGGCTAATGCTCTATCAAATCCCATTGCCTCCAGCTGATCAACAAATAGGTTTAAGGCAAGAGTTAGAAGGAATGAGAATATTTCGGGTTGTTATAATGGTGATGAGGAATGTATGTGTGTGTGTATGTACCCGTTGAATCGCTTCTTGCTCTGCAGGGGTAACGTTGACTGCATGGGGAATTTCTTGCTCAGGTTGGTCAAAAATATCCATATCCCTGAGAGTTTTGCACAATCAATAAGAGGCATTGAGTCATGGGATCACATATAGACGTGATAACTTTAGTCATCCACAGATTTAGCGATTCAACCAGTAGCCAAACCAAGATAACGATCTGCATACTATGGAGTACTCACCCGTCAGATCCTTCATAGGGCTCGTTGAGTAACTGAAAAAATTCAGCTTGGTTCTCTTGAATTAGGCTCAGAAGTTGGGGGTTCTGCTTTCCGAGCTCTTGAAGCATAGGCTGTAACAGAAGCAGAGATGAGGTGTTCGGAAGCAATAAAAAGATCAGGCTACTAATTTTTGGACCCAAAAGCATTATAAAGAAAGGTAAAGACTCACTTACCTGCAGAATCTGGGGGTTGGAATTGACCATGGATCGTAATTGTTGGAACTAAAACAAATGGAAATGTAACAACAAAATTAGTGTATGAAGAAGCTGCGTCGAAAGATTAAAGCAATATCGCTATGATACACCTCCCTGAAGGTGACGCAACAGGTTTCTAACAAATTTAGCTACCAAGTTTCAAATCCTTAATCATTCTACTCGATCTCACAAATGAAAAGAGAGGATTAGGATAGAATGACAACCTGATCATTGCTTCTGAGGAATCCAAGCGTTCCAAGATCTCCAGCACCAGCATCAGACACTGCTTCCTGGTAACAAAACAAACCCGTAGCGTGCAATGGGAACTCAACTCCAATCAACTCTTTTCGATGCACAAAAAAACCAAGCTCTTACCTGGGGAAACAAATCCAAAGGAGATGAATTAGGTCCTCCAGAGGCAGGAGGAGCGGCAAGGTCTGCACCAGATCCTACCCCCGATATGTTAGTTCCTGGAACAGCTACTGTTTCAGGAATTCCCTGAAAATAAAACAAACTTCAGCAGCTTCATTCCCTTAAAACATTCACAGAACACTGTTACAGAGAAGGGGCATACAGAATATAGATAATCCACTGCTCTCTCAGGGTTGTTATACGCTGCACGAAGTGCACGAGTAACTGTTTCTTTGTCCCAGCTGCCTCCTCCCATTTCCATTATTTGTTGAACCATTTGCTCAATACTACTGCCACTAACTAAAGTTGAAGCAGTTTGACCATAGGTGTCGCTTTGTGCCCTACACATACAATTGAATCGTTTAAAGGTCATAGAGTTACAATAAAATCCTCAAAATATAAATTCAAGTAACTTATGTTAATGAAGATAATTTTTTTTCCCAACGAAGCCTCTTATGTCAAGAATAAAACTTACGCCGGTTGTTCTTGAACAAGAGTGGAATTTGAAGCTGGCACAGTTATAGACTGGGTCGCCGACGAAGCTGCAGGCTGGTCGATTGGTACAAGCTTGTATTAAACGAACCAAGGAATCCAGATGGTGATTGCATAACTCCCAAACAAGAAGAGACATGTAAGAAAATTACCGCAATTGAAGATGTGGTAGATGTAGTGGTGGAAGTAAGCTGTGAGATAGGAATAAAGTTTTCCACTGAGAAACACTCAACTGAATAAGTGATGCGCAAAAACATGAAAAAAATAACAAATAAGCTTACATGAGCAGAAGACGGACCAGCTGAACTTGCAGTTTTGCTCTATCAATTACAGAAGAAAAAGTCAGGATATTGTCACCTCGACACAGACTAAGTACTATATGTAATTTTGAGTAACGAGTAAATAATAACAAAGCATGCATCTAGCCCACTTGTTCTTCAGATTTTATCCTTTAAACAGAATACCAAAGATTTGAAGAACCAAAAAAACAGAACAACCAAAGATGCAATTCTTAACATAGGTTATCTTGTAGCGTTTCTTAACTTACTATTATTTATTCAAGCTTCTACCAAAATCATCTCATGTATTGCTTATGACAAGAAAAAAAGGCTTATCAACCAGAGTTTCTGTTATCGTAAATATTAGTATGAAAAATAGAGCCAATAGCATATGCTGTCTGATGGCACTTAACTGGATAAACAGATCCAGTTTTCTTAGAGTGTCTCATACTAAACATTATCCTTGTACCTTATAGAAGATAAAAGAAATCAGAAACTGCATCCTAAAATCAGAAACTGCATCCTATGCAGAAATTTAACCTCATAAGAAATGAAATAGGTACCTTGCTAAGCATGACAACGAGAAAACCCTTCTCAGTAACCTTGTTCTCCACCAAGGTAGTTTCATCTTTCAAAACCTTTCCATTGTGAATCAGCAATTGCTGCCCACATGGATAGTTGTTCTTGCTTTGTGAATCTTCAATATTCTTTTTCACCGCCATTACCTTAAAAAAACAAAAAAAAGCACGCAAAAATGCCCGGATTTAACCATTTAAGAACCCATACACATATACACTCCACTCAACAAGAAAAATTAATCCAAAAAAACTTGAAATTCTGAATCTAACATATAGAAAAAGCTGTTCATCAAGTTTTATGTTACATAACCCAGATTGGTATTGCAGCACGGAACTTAGCCTCTTCTCGTTTGAATATATCTAAATTTACTTTTTTCCTGTACCAAAATTACACGCAAATTTGAAGGAAGGAAGTGGGGAAAAAAAAAAAAGAGAGAGGCACTAACCGTGTCGGTGGGCTGAACCCTAATTTCAAACTGGGTACCCTTGAGAGTTTTAAGGGTGAGCTTCATGTCGACGAATTGAACAAGAAGTTATTACCGGCGGCGTCGGGGCAGTCCGGCGAGGGACGTCGGCAAGGAGCGAGATATAGAGTGACCTAAAAAGAGCGCTGTTTCAAACAACTCTAGACTTTTAGCAAATCAGTCGCAATCAACAGAGCGTTTCGGATTTTAAAACGCGGCAAGAGCAACCCACGTGCGATTCACTGCAAGATCCCTCCAAGTGCATCGCACGTGACACATCTCCCACATTTTTCATTTTAAATTATTTTTGTTTAAACATTAACTTTGTATTGTTCATATTAAGCGACGACTAGAAATATCAAATTTCTGTGACAAGAATGTGAAATCCAAGATAGGAAGTTTTTTTACAAAAAAAAACAAGCTATTTCAGGGTTATTTTGTCATACAAGTTAATTATTTCAGTTATGTTCATTGCAAATTGATTTATTTTACAAAAATATTTTACACGAGACAGGTGAAATTTACGAGAAAGGAAAATATTTATATTTATATTACAGAAGGGCCAACAAAGGCCATGCAGCGTGATAGCACACGAGATTCTGTTATAGTCGAAAGATAGATTCTTCTTACAAATTCAAGATTCATGATAGTAGTATTTATTATTAAGCTCAGAACTCACGGTCAGGAAAGAGAATCGGAGCAACAAGTGACCAGATGAAGAGACCAGCAGTGGCCCAGCTGGTCACAACACGGACCCACACAGACGGCCACCCGACATCGACCAGCTTACCACTTTCACCGACCGAAGTTGACCAGCCGGTTAAGAGCATTGCAGAGTACATGCTCGCGAGGGAGAAGATGATGTGGAAGAATGCGTATGAGTATGTCACTGCTTTCTTCTTCTCTTTCTCTTCCTTCTCTTCTGCTTTCCCGTCTAGCGGAAGCAGAGGCTTCTCTGAACATTTTTCAACAAAGCCAAATTCGTTAATAATACTTATAAGCAATCTTTAAGCACTAAAGCAAGGTTTCAAACTAGGGATGTTCGTGTTCACTCCAAGTATCAGTTCGGTTTCAATTCAAAAACCAGTTACCAAATGTAACAAAATCTAGCGTGGATAGGTTAGACACAGTTACGGCTTTGTCTTTTCCCTCTCCCGTTTGGTTTCGATTCAACATCGATATTACGGATATAGAAAAAGTAAAACCACTCTAAATGTATTAGCGCTCAATTCTGTTTTGAGACCTCTCTTTCCAAACATAAGCAGACAATGTGAAAATTAAACTTCAAACCAAAACAAGAGACGGGATTTGAGAGAAGGATTTTTTGTGGAAACATACCTGCGCGGGGAGAATCAGGAGGGGAGAGAAGTGTAGTGGAAGAACCAGCACGAACCGCGGAATAAACGACAGAGAGAACAGTTGTGAGTAACCCAATGGTCATAGTGCCTGTTGAAACAGCTTTGGAGTGTTTGTGGAGACCATTGCATTCGTAATCTCGGGGTTCACTTGCAAGTCCACTGTAACAGAGGTACATGCAGTAGAAAGATATAACTGATGCTGGTAAGATGCTTCCACCGACCTGCAAAATAAAAGGTTAATTTGACTTTAGTGAGCCTGAAGATGAGAATCAACTAAGATCTCATATAGAAGAAATTAAAGGTTTTAAGTCCAAACTTACAGCGGGATGCAGAACTACAACAGCAAAGACGAATACAAATATCAAAGTCATGACGATGAAGAAAGTGTTGAGTCCACAATCATGTCCAGATGGAGTAAACCAATGGAAGAGAAGTCCAGAGAAGACGAATGTTGCCAAGTAACATACAAGAGAAACAACGAGCAACGCGGCATACCTATATATAAAGTCCAATGCTTAGATTAGCAGTGGGATAATGAAACCACATATGACTGCAAAGATTTTACTAACCAGAACTGCTCGTCGTAGCCAACCCATGTGTCATTCCATCCATGAACGAAATCCAAAAGAAGCACAACTTGAACAAGAAGAAAAAATCCAGCACCGAACTTTGACATTGACTCTGCAAGATGTTAATTTGATTCTCATGAGTTCTAAGTTAATCAATTCAATTCACTAATCACTTCATCAGGAACATGAGCGATGATAGATGGCTCTTACCATAAAAACTGATGATTTCATTTGGAACGAAGAACATTAAGATGACCAAGATGCACCAACAGATTACTTTCATCATCCAACCACCGTGGTGTATACCATCACGAGGGTCTTTTTGATTTTTCACACCAATCATCATAACCGATAGAATGGAGAAAAACAAGAAATTCCCTAAGCTGACACGCAGCACAGCATCAGTCTCAAACCATTCCCGATCAGGTGTCTTGTGAAAATGGTTAATCCCTGAAGAATGTCAGTTATTAGCTCCGTAAGCTAAAATATCATCACTGGAAAAAACGATACAAGGACATAAGAGGAAAGAAAGACTTACAAGGGAGCTTCTCCATGAGAGGAGCAGCAACCTCACGGAGAATCCATGAAACGATTAAGGAAAGTGCAAAGAGACCACAGTAAGCAATTCTTGCAGAACGTCTGCTGATGCCAGAAACAACTGTACGGCAAGCATCGCATGCACAAGCAGCACAGCACGATGCGAGACAAGAAGCTGCCCACATATTCTTTCTCCTCGAAGATCAAAGGTTGGATTCGATATTCAGCTGCTATTACGAAAGAAAACACAAAGACGTATCATCAAACAACATTCTTCTCATTTAATCATTACCAAGTTATCAAACAAAAACCCTAACTTCGGATGGAGACAGTAACAAATACGGCTTTGTTACACCGAAACGAAAATTAATCGATTGTCTCATAGAATTAGAATTCTCTATATGAGATTGGAATTGGATCAAAAATACTGACTTTTTCCCCCAAAATTCGAGACGGAATCAGAATTCCCGTTAACCGAAGAAACTAGTTGGGATTATAGCTGTGGAAGAAAAGAAAGAAAACCGAAATCGCTTCAGAAAGGGAAGATGAAGATACCTTGGCGATCGATCAAAATATTGAGCTATCCTCTCTCTCCTTGAAAAGTAGAACGAACGACTCGGTGTTTCCTTATTCTCGCTGCTGAATTTCTGACTTTGACAAGCTAACAAGGAATCGGTAATCACCAATATCGGTAACTTTCATATGAAGCCCACTAATGGCCCAATATTTTAATAGTCTCTTTTTTCTTACATCTACTGACTAGGAGTACTATATTTCATTATCAAATATCAGAGTATCGTGATGCAATGCATCTGTTATAGTGTCCTCTTGTAACGTTTGCCGGGTTTTTGTAATCCGAGTTTGTGAATGAGTCCTAGACACACACACAACAAAAAAATGTTATAAATCTAGAATTGTATTTACGTATGTTTTGTAAACACCCTCTGGATGCTGCAAGAGTCAGATCGTAGGTAAATGCCATATAGAACATGCCCATCATTTTATCAAAAAGAGAAGAAAAAAAATACGTGGCCTTCCATCTTAAAAAGACAAAGGAGTGGAAGCTAAACAGGCATTATCATTTTTTCTTGTTTTATCTTTTGATTTTTTTTTGTATATAAAAGCCCTAAATTCCCGTCGTATGTAACGGACTTAATAAACCGCGTACGGCGTCATCCGGCAAATCGGCCCCGCTCGAGCCATCATCAAGCTACGGATGAGATTGATCTCTCCCTCTCTCTATATTTCTAGCGGCGGAGTGATTTTGGGGCTGTCGGATTTGCGTGTCGACGGAGCTGGAAGCAGCTATTTCTTCCCCAGATCTCTAACCGATTCTCTCCTGTTTCTGATTCACCGGTTCGTTTTCTTATAAATCTTCACCTTCTTCGGATCTATTTCCTCAATTTTATCGGCCTAGTATTTTTTTTGTATTGTGCATCCTTCGATTGATCGCCCATTTTCCTCGAATCTCTCTCTTAATCCAATGTGCATTGACGACGGGTCGTTGTTGTGCTTGATGGCTGATGATTGACTGAAAGTGACCTTATTGCGAAATATCCAATCTTGTCTTGTAAATTGGTTAACCTCGTGGGAACAGATTGAAATGTTTGTTATTCTGTGCCTGTCGCTAGCTTCTCATTGACATTAATGATCTCGATATTCGAAATTATTGGTAGCAGCTTTATAAATGGTTTATGAAGGGGGGAAAATCCCAAAATGTACATTCAATCTGATTGGACGTCCTCTCCTCTCCTCTCCTCTCCATAGGCTGTTTTGGTTTTTGTGCAATTGTGTAAATGACACTGTGTGTCGATTTGCAGGTTGGTTATCAAGCAGCCATGGTTCTTGATGGGATTGTATCTTCACCATTAAGGAGACCACAGTCTCTAAAGAAACAGTGGGAAGAGTTGGGTAGCTGCTCGTCGGTTATTCAGAGGCATCGATATCTCTTAACAGCATTGCTTCTTTTGGCATTCCTCTGCACTGTTTATCTTTACTTTGCAGTCACTTTAGGCGCTAAGCACTCATCGTGCTACGGCTTGACAGGGAAAGAGAAGGCAATGTGTCAATTAGAGCATGTCCAAGCTATCTCCAAAGGGAAACTGAAATTTTTCTAGTGTGTCATCGGCCAAAGCTGAATCCCCATTATTGTTCTTGAATTAAAAACATTCTTTTTTTTTTATTAATTCTATAATGCAATTTGTATGTGTTTTTATTACGTGGTGAAAAACAAGTGGTGAACTCTGTTCCCTTTCACGGCCTCAACAAAATGAGCTGCAAAGCCCCTGTTTTCTTCAGACCGGACACGGGAGGACGGTTTTTCCCCGGTTAAGAGCTCCACAAGGACAATTCCAAAACTATAAACATCACTTTTCTCTGTAAACTTGCTTGACTGAAAGTACTCTGGATCCACATACCCAAAAGTACATGCAACTTGAGTCGTCAAGTGAGTTTGATATATGGTTACTGATCTTGAAGTTCCAAAATCTGACACCTTAACTCGGTATTTCTCATCTAATAGTATATTGGTAGTCTTGATATCTCTGTGATATATCGGGAAAGATGCACCAGAGTGCAAATACGATAAAGCTCCAGCAATATCTACGGCAATGTGAAGACGCACTTCCCAAGTCATCGTGAAATCATCATATTCATCATGAAGACGCCTGCATAAGTCTCCATTCGGAACAAACTCATAAACCAGGACTGGAACTTCCGTCTCGAGACAACATCCCAACAGCTTCACAATGTTTATGTGGTTAATTTGTGCGAGAACAACGACTTCATTGATGAACTCTTCTACTTTGTCTTCATCCACAACCTTCGATCTTTTCACTGCGACGATTCTACCAACAACGAGCATTCCCTTGTACACAGTACCTTGACCTCCTTGCCCAAGAATCCTATTCTTGTTGAAGTTATCAGTAGCTTTTTCTAACTCTTTCGAGCTAAATATCCTTGACATCTCTACATTGCCTTCTTTTCTAACTAACTGTTGTTTTAACAACATACCTCCATTACGACTGAAGAACTTTCTCATTTGGATGATCCTCTTCTTCTTCTGAACGAACTTGTACAACCCGAAAATTCCAAAGGTGAAAAGCAACAATGTCGAACCTATAAGAACACATGCACTAACAAATTACTAAAATGTAAAGAACAGAACGATAATATCTTCCACGGGACGCTCAAGATAAACTTGAGTTGACTTTTACCTTGAATCACCGGCTTGAGCTGCTCTGGTTTCTTGGGCTCGCACTCAAATCCACCAGGCCTATTCACGCAACTTTGGTCTTTACACCTTTTGTGTCCTACTTCTTGCTTACATTCATCAACATCTGCAGATGAATTTGATTCATAATTAATGATAGATGAAATGATTGGTGGCTACAGAAAGAAAAACCAATCTCTTACCTACACATCCACCTGGAAGGAACGGATTCCCTGTATAACCCATTGAGTTTCAATAGCAATTCCTATAGCTGAATCCAGAGAAGTAGCCATATGAACAAACGCAACTCGTCTCGACCGAGAACCCACCATTTTGTGATGCATCTGACACATTTTTACAGCCTATGAGGTTCAAAACACGAGGATCCGAAGGATCCAAAGTATCGAAGTACCATCCTAACTCTACCACCGCGTATCCATCACCATGAAACTGTTCTGGCTCTGTAACATTCAAACTCGAATACTTCTCGCTCGTCAAAAAAGCAACTTTGCATCCTCCTTCTGTTGTATTGCTACCTTCGGGGATCTCTAAATTGACTCCGATTACTTGCCGCTGCCCTTCCGGTATCCTCGTCTGACAGCTCACCATTGCAAATCTTATTTCTTGCTTCTTGGCTTCTATTTCTTTCGTTACAGCTCGACTTGCAACCGATGATTTGCGATTTGATATCCGTCATAACCGCCTTGGCGTTGCAACCAACCGCCACGAGAAGGTTCTTGTCCGTGAGGAAAAAGGGGCTGCCTTGGCCGGCAACATTTAAAGGAGGATGATGAGATGTTCCCGTAGAGCAACCGGAGGAAGCTACTGGACCTTTGATGTGAACTACTCCATCCTCATAATTATTTGAAAGAGAGATGCTCACCAATTCTCTGTTGATCCTTGAGAGAAACAGAACAGAGTTTCTCTTACAGACAACCTCGTACCAGGGGTTTAGATAGCAATCTTTCCCACCGATACCAAATGGGAAAGGAATGATAATCCTCCGCAGGCTCTGTTACACAGATCTGGAGGTTTTCTTGCTGATGAAATGCCATTGATGAACAGAGATAGGTCAGAGATAACAAGTATAATACGTAGGAGGTTGTGAGTCTCTGCTTCCATACTCTCGTTCTTGTTCTTTCAACTCTATCTTGCCTCTTTAATCTTCTAATGTTTTTGTAATGAAGGGAAAATAAAATAAAATCAAGTCTCGCATAGTTGGACAGATGAGATTAGATGGAAGGCGTGAAATGAGATGCAAAACAAAGTTGACTAAAATAGTATGAAGCTCAAAAGTCAACGAATTCATGACCAGTCAAATGTAATGGCGATGATATGGCTAATGAATAGATGACGTGGACTTTCTTAGTTTCGACCAAGGAAACACGGCAGAATAAATTTTCCTTTTCTAATGTTTTGTTGTTACTTTTGTGCTATGAAGCACGGGGACGGCATTTTGTAGCCGTTTCACGTCCCGGGTTCGTTGTGGGGACGGGTATTTGATGGGGACTCAACAGAAACGTCCCCTATCCATTTCCAAAAAAACAAGGACGGCGAATAAAAAATGGGGACGGTAGGGAATAATACGGGGACGTTTTGGAGTCGTTTTGTGATGAGATTGAGAGTGAGGAAGATGACGTGGCCATCACCAAAGACAAAGTTAATTGTGGTGGTGTTTAATAACGTGTATTGCTTTTATTAAAGTAGTGGGTATGATTTACTGGGATGTGTTTCACGTAGTAGTTAGGAGGTGTGACGTTTTAGTTTTGTATTTAATTAGAGGAATTGTTAGCTTATTTTTGTTGTTATTTAAGATATTAAATCGAATTGGTCTTTTATGTTGAGACTTATATTTATAATTTAAGGGTATTTTTTTATATGTTTATTGAAGTACCCATGCCGTATCCGTATCTATAAATTTTTACTTTGCCGTTTCCCATCCTCGTATCCATACCCGTTTCCAGTTCCCGTACCCGTTTCCAGTTCTCGTACCCGTTTCAGTGCAACTTAGCTTTTGTGGCGTATGAAAAAGAAAAAACGTACATACATGCTGGACCGAAAAGTTGAGACTTGAGAGAGAGCTCAGAGAGGTAGAGAAGTTGAGATGGAAGCGTGACTTTAATTAGAGCATGATCAATGCTAGATTGCTTATGAGGGTGCTTAGCATATATTTAATTATTAAAGTTGTTTTAAACACTTTTGTTAAGAATGTTTTGTTTTCTCTACTCCAATGGAAGAATTCTATTTAGGGGTGCTTAAGAATAAAATAATTATTTTAATTATTTTATCGTCATTGAAACCCCGCCATCTTTCATGATTTTTTTTTTTAATTCGGCCCAATCGGACCACGCCACGTGGCATTAAGCCACGCATTTTAAAACGCTAAAATAAGCGTCAAAGCTTCTTCAAATAAACTAATTTTTATTTATTTAAATGTTAAAAATTCTTAAGCACTTGCGTGAATGCGTTGATCATGCTCTCAGTTGCCGACCAAAACAAAGTCAAACAAAAAAGTCCAAGTGGAATCTAATTATCAGAGTAATGTGATGGGGCTAACCGATAGATGACGTGAATTTTGTTAGAGAGATGTAAAAAAAAGATTGGACGCGGAAAAACAGAGGCCCACAAAAATTAATAAAGAAAGAAACAATGGCGGAGCCGTGGAGGAGCGAGACCGCCGTCGAACCGAATCTCCCACCGTCTTCGGCGGAAGATAGCCTCCCAAATTCCGTCGAGTGTTTCTCTTCTCTTGATTAATCACTGTAATGCCTCCTCGTCCTTCCAAGTTCTGAGGTTCGCATCTCAGGCAACCCAATTTTCGAATTTAGAAGATTTTCCTTCCTTCTCGTTGTATTTTTATTTTTTGGGTTGTTTCTGAATCTTTCTATTTTCGGCTATCCCTTTCGTTTTCTTAAGTTTAGTTTAGCGTTGTGATTAACAGTGAGAGATTCGATTATCATTGTGGCTGGCGACCAGAAAAAAAAAAAAAAAAAAACTGTGGCAACGCATTATACACTTTTAGCACGCGTAATACTTATATCTATAGCAACGCATTGAATCATCTTTAAACGGTTCAAGAGAATTATATCTTGTGTTGATTTTCAAGAGAAATAAATTTAGCATGTAGGCTGGAACAGTCCTTGTACACGCCCCAGTAATTATTTTTTGTTGATTTCCATGGCTTGATCTTGATCCTCTTTTTCGTCTTTTACGAAATGGCCTTCAAAATCTCAGGTGATGAACGAATCCTCTCTAGCTCAATTGAAACCTCTCTCATGTTTGGTCGTTTCCTCCCTTTCCGGCTTAGACACCTTCGAGCGAGTTTTGCGACCCCCATCACTTGGTCCAGCTTGCTTTCGTCTTTGATTCGATCATCAATGGTGTCAATCACTCTGTTTTCTTTCATGGCCTCGATGAAATGAGTAG
This sequence comes from Eutrema heterophyllum, assembly GCA_002933915.1. Classification (NCBI taxonomy): domain Eukaryota; kingdom Viridiplantae; phylum Streptophyta; class Magnoliopsida; order Brassicales; family Brassicaceae; genus Eutrema; species Eutrema heterophyllum. The sequence goes on from PKMM01000679.1 coordinate 24,620, forward strand.
CCAAGCCTCTGCCTTCTTCAGACCGGATACGAGACAGTGGTTTTTCTCCGGTTATGAGCTCCACCAAGACAACCCCGAAACTGTATACATCGCTCTTGTCAGTATATTGGCTTGATAGGTAGTACTCTGAATCCATGTACCCAAAAGTGCCTGCAACTAATGTTGTCAAGTGAGTTTGATCAATGGTTACTGATCTTGAAGTTCCGAAATCAGATACTTTGGCTCGGTATTTTTCATCCAATAGTATATTGGTACTCTTGATATCTCTGTGGTATATTGGAAATGATGCAGCTGAGTGCATGTATGAAAGAGCTCATGCGATCTCTATGGCTATACGAAGACGCACTTCCCAAGTCATTGTGTAATCATCAGATTCATCATGTAGACGCAAGAACTTCTGTCTCCAAGCTCCATTGGGAAGAGTTTTACAATGTTCCTGTGGTTAATCTGTGAGAGAAGTGTGACTTCATTGATGAACTCTTCCATCTTGTCTTCATCCACGAGCTTGGATCTTTTAACAGCGGCGATTCTTCCATCTACCAGCATTCCCTTGTACACGGTTCCTTGACCACCTTGCCCAAGCACCCTGTTCATGCTGAAGTTATCGGTAGCTTTCTTCAACTCTTTTGAGCTAAATATCCTTGACATCTCTACATTTCCATCCTTTGTAGTAGTTATGATGCACTTTCCCTAAGATCTCACGCTCACGGTAGAAACAAGGATAGAACCCGGATCCAAACGATGAAGGCTTGGAACAAGGCGAAGGGGAGATGAACGGCTCCGTCAAGTGCTATGAACGGCACAAGATTAACCACGAGATCGTAGGCTAAAACCACCTAAGGATCGATCTTTGCTCGTTGGCTAAATCCACCAAGAACAGTGCGGTTTCGTTTGGCTAAATCCACCAAAAAGAAACGAAGGAGATCGTTGGCTAAAACCACCAAGAACTCGTAAAGTCCCAAAGGAACAAAGGAGATTTTCTCTCAAAAAGAAGTTTATAAAAAGATGATTAGTTTTTGCAAATGAGAACAAGAGAGTATTTATAGGAAAAGAAAGGGAGGGGAAAGATCACACGATCTTTATTGTTGATTTAAAGACAAAATAAAAGAGAAAAAATTAAAATTAAAAGATAAGAGATAGCATAAGTCATTGCCTCGTTAAAACCTTTGCCGGAAAACCCAATGGGATAAAACCAAGCATAAGGAAAAAGAGTACAATGACTTAGCTAAGCGACCAAAGTCATGTAGATTCCAAGTAGGAAATGGTGTTGAGAGCTCCATGCATACGTTGATCGTCGTCTTCAAACTTCCCGTCGTCGAGTAGCTCCATAATAGCTCCGGCTAGTTTCTTGGCTCGGGACCGTGTGATACGTCCTTCGGGAACGACTAGTGCTGCCTCGGTAACCTCCTCCAAACGGTCCGTACGCCCGTCGGGTCGACCGTCCAAACGATCGTCGTCGGGTGGCAATCTTGATCGGTTAGCAACCGATTCCTCCTCTTCGGCCATGATCATATCAAGTTAGTTGTTGTTTCAACAGCAAGCCTCCATTACGTTTGAAGAAGTTCTTGCTGCGGATGATCCTTCTTCGCCTCTTAACGAGTATAGACAGCCCCAAGATTCCGAGGACGAAAAACAACACTCCTAGACCTATAAGAACGCCTACACCAACAAAGAAAAACCATAAGAGTAAACTATTTTTATGTTCTCTGTCTTGTAGTCTCGTAGATGCAAGATGCTACTTTAACTCACCTTGCAGCACATTGGCTTTTTCCGGCTTGGTTATCTTGGGCTCGCTGCTATATAATCCAGGCCCGTTCACACAAGTCCTTTGTCCACAATTGTTGTGTCCTTTACATTCATCTATGTCTACACATTTTTGAATCATAGTTATTGATGACTTGGTCGATAAAAGGCAGCAACAAAGAAAGAAGAAACAATCACTTACCTATGCAGCCATGTTGAAGGTATGGGTTCCCTGTGTAGCCATTGTTGCAATAGCAGTTCCTATAACTCATCCCAGCGAAGTACTGATACTCGCAACCGCATTTATCAAAATTGGAGGAAGAACTGTAACGGGTCATATTTCTACAACCTAAGGGGCTCCTAAAGCGAGAATCCGAAGTATCAAAGTACCATCCTAGCTCTACCAACGCATATCCCTTAGAATGAAACTGTTCTGGCTCCGTTACATTCATCGGCGAATACCTCTTGTTAGTCAAGAAAGCAACTCTGCACCCTTGTCCTGTTGTGACATTAGAGTTCTCTATATTGATACCTATAACCTGAGGACGTTCCAATGGTATCCTCGCCTGGCAGCATCTGTAACCATCACAGATCAAGTTTGTTACTAGTTGACTACTGTTACTGTCTAGGCAGCTCGATTCACAGCCTAAGGTCTCTGACTCGATATCTGTCAGCGACGCCTTGGTACCGCAGCCAACCACCACAGGCGGTTCTCGTCTGTGAGAAAATATGGACTGCCTCTGCCTGTGACGTTCAAATCCGGCGATGACTTTTCAAGTACCTGACTACTACTACTAGAGCAACCCAACGAAGTCACTGGACCTTTGATGTGAACCACTCCGTATGGTTTATTACCATCTGGAAGAGAGATGTTCAACACTTCCCTGTTGATCCTAGACAGGAACGGAACAGTTTTGCCGGACGACCCGGAAGAGTTGGTGGTGCAGACAACCTCGTACCAGCCGTTGAGATAACAATCCTTCCCGATTCCGAACGGGAACGGAATTGAGATTCCTCCACAGGCTTTGTTACAAGAAGTTGAAGAATTACCATGTGGAGGTGGAGGTGTTGCTGCCAGTGAACCATTGATGAGCTGCAGAGTTAGGACAGAAACTACAAATGCAATGCATAAGAAGTTGTAAGACTCTGTCTTCATACTTGTGCTTCTTTTGATTTTTTTTTTCAGTCGATCTTTTTGAATGTGAACCAGTGACGCGTTCAAAGAAGTTTAGATATAGACGCGTGTGAAGTTTTTTTCATCAAGAAGATTATAAAAAAAACAAAAAAAATAAGTCAACTCCCTTTGGATCGATTCTACTGTTTCAATTATTTTCTTTCAGCAGACCATTGACCATTCCACTCAATGCGTATCCAAGCGGCGTTTTAAAATTGGACGGAACCAGCCGATTAATCGATTTTGATAGTAACCCAAATGCATAACCGGTTTGGTTTCTCACAGAAGATCTCTGTAGAAAAAGGAGAGGGGTAACTAAAACCGGTGAACAAGCTTGAACCGCTAAACCAACTGGTTCTTGAAGTCTCACGTCTCGTTTTGATGATTTGGTTATCCAAGTATTTTAATTCTAAGCTCGGATTCCTCTCTTCAGGGTCTTAATAATCTATGCTTATTGTTGTTGACCCAATGGGGTTAGGGTTACTCGTCTTGGGTGCCCAGATAAACAGCACACAGTTCGTTCTCAAAACATCACGTTGTCTGGAAGTATTGGTAGCTACTAGCAAGATGGATCAAGTATCTGTTAATAGACTTCCTACAGCACCAAGCCCGTCTAGCTCAGTTGGTAGAGCGCAAGGCTCTTAACCTTGTGGTCGTGGGTTCGAGCCCCACGGTGGGCGAAATCTTTTAAGTCACTTTCTATGTTGTTTTATTCTTTTTGTCAAGATAATCACGTTTCCCAAAACTCCGTTGTATGATAATGATGAATGCTCCGGACTTAATTCTTTTTAGGAAGGATAATCAAGGCCGTGTCTTTGTATTGTTAACAGCCCAATTTCGGCTCTGAACTTCAAAGTTATAAAAAGGGTTTTCAACTACCCTTCTATTAAACAAAGTTTGACGGAAAAAGGTTTTTACCAGGTAAATGAGATTTGTCGTTTTTGACAAGAAATCGGGATTTGACGTTTTTGACGGTAAAAAGGAATTTTACGTTTTTTGCGAAAAAACGAGATTTTACGTTTTTGACAGGAAAACGAGATTTTAGGTTTTTGACGGGAAAACATGATTTTCCCTAGAAAAAACGTAAAATCTCGTTTTCCCGTCAAAAACAGGATTTTACGTTTTAAACGGGAAAACGAGATTTTACATTTTTGACGAGAAAACGAGATTTTATATTTTTTTGCAGGAAAACAAGATTTTACGTTTTTGACGGGAAAATGGGATTTTATGTTTTTGACAGGAAAATGAGATTTTACGATTTTCCCTGGAAAATAGGAAAATCCCGTTTTCCCGAGAAAAACGTAAAATCGCGTTTTCCCGGGAAAAAACGTAAAATCGCGTTTTCCCGGGAAAAAACATAAAATCCCGTTTTCCCGGGAAAAACGTAAAATCATGTTTTCCCGGAAAAAACGTTAAATCCCGTTTTCCCGAGAAAAACGTGAAATCCCGTTTTCCCGGGAAAAACATAAAATCCCGTTTTCTCGGGAAAAACGTAAAATCCTGTTTTTCTGTCAAAAACGTAAAATCTCATTTTCCCGTCAAAAACGGGATTTTACATTTTAAACGAGATTTTACGTTTTTGACGGGAAAACGGGATTTTACATTTTTGACGGGAAAACGGGATATTACGTTTTTGACGGGAAAACGGGATATTACGTTTTTGACAGGAAAACGGGATTTTACGTTTTTGCGGGAAAACGATATTTTACGTTTTTGACGAGAAAACGAGATTTTACGTTTTTTGGGGGAAAACGAGATTTTACGTTTTTTGCGGGAAAACGAGATTTTACGTTTTTGACGGGAAAATGAGATTTTACGTTTTTTACATGAAAACAGGATTTTACGTTTTTCCCGAGAAAATCATGTTTTCCCGTCAAAAACGTAAAATCCCGTTTTCCCGGGAAAAACGTAAAATCCCATTTTCCTGTCAAAAACGTAAAATCATGTTTTCCCGTTAAAAACGTAAAATCCTATTTTTTACGGGAAAAAGGTATTTTACGTTTTCCCGGGAAAATCCGGTTTTCACGTCAAAAACGTAAAATCCCGTTTTCTTGTCAAAAACGTAAAATCCCGTTTTCCCAAAAAAAAAAAAAGTAAAATCCCTTTTTACCGTCAAAAATGACAAATCCCGATTTTCCGTCAAAAATGACAAATCCCGTTTACCTGGTAAAAAACTTTTTCCGCCCAAACTTGGTTTAATAGAAGGGTAGTTGAAAAAAAATAAAAAAATTTATTGATGAACAGTAACGGCGTCTGTTTTTAACAGATTGCCACGTCATCGATATGGCTAATGGCTGTTTTGCGGATGACTTTGGAGGTGGAGGGGTTGACTTGCATTTTTTTCAGGGGTATTCTTGCAAAAAAAAATAAAGTTCTTGCAAAAAACCCTTATAAAAACAAAGTAAGAAATAAATAAATAAATGGCGGAGTTTCTTGGTTAATTACATAATTTGAGCAATTCCCAGAATGTATATAACATTTTTGTTGGTTTATCTTAAACTAACGTTTATAAAGTCATAATCCCGCAGAAACGTAGTAATTAAGAGCGATTACGTATACGTTCGATGATAAATGTTTATGGTTCTTACTAAAATACAAACACCCTCGTGCATTGCCTTCATAAATACAACTTGTGGGACTTGAAAAATTCCAGCTAAACCACCAGTTTCAGGGGGAATTAATGGCAAACATTGAAGCAAAGTACTGGCAATACAGCTGGCAACCATTATAATACTTTAACTGTTTCAAAAAAAAGTTTGACACATTTCACGTATTAAAAAAATTATTAAAAGTTTCATATTACCTTTATTAATATTTTAAACAATTTTTTCTCTTTAATTAATACATTAAAACAATAAGGTTAAAACTAGATTTTTATTCAAAATTATAAATTGAAAACTCAAAATGACACTTTTTGTGAAACAAAAATAAAATCTTAAAACGACACTCTCTGTAAAACGGACGGAAAGAGTATACTGTAAGTAGTTGAGTATATTGTAAGTAGTTGATTCGAAGATGACATCACACCACAAGTTGAAACATCACAGCTTTTGCCACAGATCGTATCGGGAAAAAAAGCCGGTTATAGTTCGATATAACATTCTCCAAACCGTATATAACAAAATAACCAAACAAATTGAATTCTATAATGCTACGGATCCCTTACCGTAAAACAACTCCGGTTCTGTTATATTTGAAGGGGCCGGAATATGCCTCGTCTGTCAAGAAAGCAACTCTGCATCCAGCTGATGTCGTCGTGTTACCATCAAGGCTCTCTATTTTGATCCCAATCTGTTGCAAACCGTCAGATGGTATCTTCGCTTGGCAACATTTGTAGCCGTCGCAGCTTATGTTCTGTACTCTCCGGCAAAACCCCACGTCGCAGGTAGACTCGCATCCTCCAATCTGCGGCTTAATATCCATCATCAAGGCCTTGTTGTTGCAACCAACTGCAACTAGAGTATTACGGGCGGTGAGAAAAAATGGGCTTCTTGTTACATTCAAAGCCAAGCTGAGTTCTTCTCTATTAGAACAGCCCAATGAAGTTACCGGACTCTTGATTCGGATTTGCCCAAAGGTATCTCTGAAGTCGACAAGGAGAGAGATATTCACCACTTCTCTGTTGATACTAGAAAGAAACAGGACGGAGTTTGCCGAGGTTCTGTTACAGATAACTTCATACCACTTGTCGTTGTTAAGATAGCAATCTTTACCGATTCCAAAGGGATAAGGAATCGCTATTCCCCCGCAATGGCTTTCACAAGAAGAGCGATCTTGAGCCGTTGTTGCAATTGAGCCATGGATCAGCAGAACCAGAAGAGAGAGCAGGTTGCATATTGAAGAGCTCTCTCTGCTCTTTATGCTCTGTTTTTATTCTTTTTTTCTTGTAGAATCTCCTGAGTTGTTTTTTGTGATGCTAAAGCTAACGTAAAATCCTGTGTTCTATAGTAACTGAACCAAGTTGCCTATTTTGACCAACTTGGCTGCAATACCATACATTTGGGGCGGAAGATTCAAACAAGACTGCGTGCAAGATCTGATTCTTAATTTGTTGGTTATTGATGATTACAAAAAGTCTACACAGGTCTCTATCTTAATTTGAAGAGTCTAGTCTTCCCTTTTACAGTCTTTAAGAGCAGAAAATTACAAAACGGGACAAGAAGCAGAATTTTTGATTCATTGAAAATGTTTGAGCTTTCTACAAAGGGTAGATAATTTGTTAGGCAAATCCATCTTTATTTTGACATCTCATGCGTGTACACAGTTCACAGTAGTTTCAAAATCATCTACTTAGAATATGTAAGAATATTACTTAAGCCTTAACCCATATACTCACAATTTGCACAGACCGAGACTCTATATCACTTTAAGATCTCTCAGCCATTCGGTGTGGAGTGGACACGGATCAGATTTCCCTTCTGCAATCGCTTTCTCTGAGAGAGAATAAAACCAACCATTTCTCCATTTAAACTGCAGTAATCAGAAAACTAGTTGAGACAGTGATACTGGTGTACAGGCATTGAAAGGGAGAGAGATCAAGGATGGTAAGAGTATATATGTACTTCTTTAACGGCAGTCGGGAAATGAGCAACAGCTCGGGAATAAGCACATAGTCTCTCCACCATGTTCTCCTCAAAGGTTAGTCCTTTTTCTGCAGCAGCAGCTGCTGCGAGTTCTTGGATGAGTCTCGACACCTGAATGTATAATTAATTAGAAGTTAGAACTAAACAACGATTTTGAATGCTAAAACGAAACGAGGAATGACATTTTTGTACGTCATCTCTGTATTCTTTCTCCACCATGCCCACACTTGCACCCGGATGACGAGCTCCAACAAGCATAAATGCACAAATCCAAATGAGTTTCTCCAACATTTGCTTCTGAAAAGCTTCTTTGTCGAGAACCTAACCACAGAACACCGGGAAAAAGAAAAGAACACATTTAGATTTTCGTGCGGTTCATGTTTATTCATAGTAGAACAAAAGGTTTGCTTCATGTAACCTTGCAAGAGAGGCCACCAGATTGCAATCTTGCAGCTACATCTGAAGCCCATTTTCCATAAGCAGCAGTTAGACCTTCTGGGTTAGTGTCAGTCTTTCCATCCACGGGAGGCTCGCCGAGCTTGGACACAGCAAAATAGGCCAAGACTTGGTCAGTATCACCCAAACCTTTGCTCTCGAACCACGGCTCCATCATTCCATTTTGGAAGAACACCAAATCTGATTAATTACACAACACTTTACTATAAGTAACCATGAATTGAAGAAACATAATCATATTATCCACATATCCGATCAAATGATCAAATTAAATCCTTTCCAAATCCAGATGAATTATGAAATTGAACTATGCCAAGATCGAACCCCCCAAAAATACGAAATTTTGATTCATTCAGGGGCTTTGAGTAGAGGGAAAGTTTCTACCTTTCCATCTAGACTGAGGAGTAGCTTCAAGAACAGCGTCGAGATCATCATTCCTAGTACAAACCAAAATAGGTCCTTCGAAATCAATCGGAACTGCTTCTCCTCTCCTCACCAACAAATCCTCGCCACTACCCATTTCCTGTAACGCCCTTCCGACTCTTCCGCCACCCACAATCACAGCAGGAGCCACCTTTTTAGCGGTGGAAGCAGAGGCGGCCATAGCCATTGGCACGGCGAGTCTCGCGCTTGGAACTGAGAGTTTAAGAGATTCAGAGAGACGGAGAAGAGAGAAACGAGCCGAAGCGGAGCAGGAGACAGCAAACAGAGTGCTGCTGGCTTTAGCCATTGACGATGATGATGGGCTTCGACAATGTTGAGGCCTCTCATGGTTTGGACTATTTCGTAAACAGTGATGGTTGTTTATTAGCCACTCGATGTTTGAGAGGCTCTAGCCTCTAGCTTATCTCGGCTTTGGATGACTCACGAAGCCAGAACAACATAACGTCCAGTTTGATAAAATTAAAACGGCAAGTAGTCGAGGGTTCGAGTATCATAAAACTACAGGGGATGCTCAATCCGGTACAACCGATCCATAACCATATTAACAAATTGTGATAAAATACCGAGCCGGATAATAAATCATTTCGACAAAACCGAAGTTGTACCAAATCAAACTGCATGTATGGTAATCGATTTCTTATTCAGTTTTTTTCAAACACGGTTCCCGCTAAGCATCAATCCAATCATCAAATACAAATTTCAGTTTCCCAACAAAGGAAAACGACAAGGAAAAATCCCACACACTAAGAGCAAGTGTATCTGGGGCGTCTTGAGACACCCCATAAAACAAAATTTGAAAAGAAAAAAGAAAAAAAACAGATGAGTGTCTCAAATCAAAAAAAAAAGTTGAGACATATTTATCTGATGTATCCATTTTTGATCGGTCAAGTTGCTTTTTAAAAAAAAAAAATTATTTAATTAAAAAAAAGGAAATTAATATTTTATTGGTGAGACAACATTGTCAATGTAATGCTCTAAGTGTATTAGACCATCTTCGTTGGTTTAGAATCTTTTTTGGATATCTAAACAAATAAATATTAATATTTTAATATAATATAATTATATAATTAAATTTTAATTTTAAAATTAAAAACTAACCAATGAAAAAGTGACAAATGTAAAATCTGTAAACAATGAGGTTTTTAAACAAGAACTTTCAAAATCCTCGCTCTTACTTTTTATTTTTTTTCTTTATTTTAACTGTTAAAAACCTTTCTATAAACCTCAATCGGAGGTGCTCTTATCTATTGACCGTTTGGGTCCATAGGAAATAGAGAAAAAGGAACACAGACATCTTTGTCTTTGGTTTTGTGCTCGCACAATCCCCAATGGCTATTCAAATTCAAATGGTAACATTGTGGGACTTTTTAAAATAAAACGTTTCTCTATTTTGCCATTTCCTCAGGTCAAACCTAACTTAACACCTTTGTCAACACCTATTTCTATATTTACTACATCTTCAAAAATCCATAAAGATATAAATAAACTCTGCCCCTAGAAAGCTCTAAACTTGAAAGCAACCCAGAAGGGGAAAACATGGCTGGTTCGAGAAAAGAGAATGATTTGTTGGATGTTTATAAGGAAAACGTCGACACAGTCTCAGGTTCTGTTCCTGTTAAGAAAGGAGAGGATAAGGAGAATGTCTCGCCGTCGCCGGAAAACAACTCCAGGTCTGTGGAAACTCAGAAACAAGATCGAGCTTTGAAGTCTCAATCGATGAAGGGCAATTCTGGGTTTCCCACGGAAGTTATAAACTTCAAGTCTTTTTCAACGGGTGGTCGAACCGCTCTGAAGCAGACATCGCTGCAAGTGTGTATGCAGATGAACAGTGAGGTCGATAAGGGTAGTTTCGGAATGAAAACTTGGACTAGTGTTGATTCTGAGCATTCGAGCTCGTTGAAAGTGTGGGAATTTTCGGATTCCGAAGCTGCCCCTGCTTCCTCTTGGTCTATTTTGCCCAATAGGTAAGAAGACCAATTCACCAAAATTCTGTTGCTTTTTCTTGTCGTAAACGTGTCTAAAGCAATGTGTACAACTTGTTAAACAGGGCACTGTTGTGCAAGACACTACCTTTGGATATGGGTAGATGCACTTGTGTGATTGTAAAAGAACAATCACCAGAGGGCTTACGCGACGGATCTGTATATTCACTTTATACACATGTAAGTACACAAATATCTGATCTAATATGATTTCTTGTCTCAGAATGAGATACAATGATGTCAAAGTTTCTGATAGCTTACAAGTGTTGGATGATATATTTCAGGAAGGTCGGGGACGAAAAGACCGGAAGCTAGCAGTGGCTTACCATAGGCGGCTTAACGGGAAATCTGTATTTAGGGTGGCACAGAATGTTAAGGGACTATTGTGCAGTTCGGATGAGAGTTATGTCGGTTCTATGACGGCTAATCTCATGGGTTCCAAGTACTACATATGGGATAAGGTCAGAAATTCAAGCTGAATGTATCGGCTTAGAGGTGGGAAACTCTAGCTGAATGTTTCTTGTCTTTTGATTCCACTGCAGGGAGTTCGAGTTGGATCTGTAGGTAAAATGGTGAAGCCACTTCTTTCGGTTGTAATGTAAGCTTTGAGGATTTTGAATGCTTTGTGTCTTTTGATGAATTTGACTCTCCCTTAGTTTTGAGTTTGCTTATTATGTCTGTGTTGTCTTCTGCAGATTCACACCCACCATAGCAACTTGGACAGGGAGCTACAGAAGAATGAGAGCTTTACTACCAAAGCAGCAGCATATGCAGAAGAACAACAATAAGCAGGCAATGCCTAATCTTGAAACTTCTCTCCATCAATCTTGCATTCCGAAAACGTAATGGAACCATTAATATACGTCCGTTTGTATCTGTTTATAGGTCCAGCAAGTTAGTAAACTACCGCTTGATTGGCTTGAGAATAAGGAAAAAGTTCAGAAGCTATGCTCCAGGATACCACATTACAACAAAGTAAGTCTCAGGGGGATTCATCGTTGATTTTCTGAAGCTTTGTATTCATTTTGTCTTTCCCTTTCTTTAGATCTCCAAGCAGCATGAGTTAGACTTCAGAGACAGAGGAAGAACAGGACTGAGAATACAAAGTTCGGTGAAGAACTTTCAGCTCACACTCACGGTGCATTTCCACAACTTTTTTATGCTTTTAATTCAAACACAATCTACAAAATCCTAAACATTTTGTGTTATTTGGCATAATAAATAGGAGAATTCCAGGCAGACTATTCTTCAGATGGGAAGAGTAGACAGAGCAAAATATGTAATTGATTTCAGGTACTTGCTCGAACCCCGAATGAGATTAAAAATAAACATACTTTAAGCTTAGGATTAATCATCCAATAACCTTTTCCTCTATCTGTTTGCAGGTATCCATTTTCAGGCTACCAAGCATTCTGCATTTGCTTAGCTTCCATTGATTCCAAGCTTTGTTGTACTGTTTGATCAATATAAGTTGGAGAGTTCAATCTCTGAACATCCCTCCATCTATATTCCTTGCTTTTCTGCATAATCAATTTCTCTGTCTGAGTTGACAAACTACCTTAGTGCCTCTCAATCAGATTCACCCACAAAGAAGCTGAAACTGGAAACTGTTAAAAATTGGGAAAACGATCTTATCTATTTCCCTAAGAAGTTTCGTATAATAACATATCCTTATAGAGTTTGAAACTATTTTCCCGCTTAATTAAAGTTCGAAACTATTTTTCCATCGAGTCCAAGTTCAAAATCTATTTGTCTCTGAAAGCAAAATTCGAATCTATTTTCCCACCGATCACGATTTAAATCGGTTTACTGTATATTTATTAACTGTTAACCAAATTAGTACCAACAAATTAGTACCAACGAAAACCAAAATTAACCTAATCAAAACCAAAAACCAAACTTAACCCAATTACAAACCAAATCAATGAACTAAACCCGATTACAACCGGAAACCAACTAATCCACACCCGAAACCAACCAATCACCGGCAATCCATCCGCCGTCCAGCCGTATCCCTCCTCCCGCGCCGCGGGAGGAGACACAATCGACGCCGTCTTGGTGTCCCCTTTCGAGCAGATCTTGCTGTCGCTCCCTTGCAAGAGAGGACTCGATTCCTCACGGTCGTCGCCTCGTTGAGCTTTCCGAGCTTAAATCAAAGTTTTAAACTTCATTAACCGTTCCTCAAGAAGCAGAGAAAGAGAATCGAAAAATTCCGAGGTCGTTAGTCTCTTTAATTTCTTCGTTTCGTTTGTAATTTCTTATTTCTCTTTCTTTTACTTCTTCTTCAATTTTTTTTTCTTCTTCGCTTCTCTGGGTTTAGGGTATTGATATTCAATCGCTTTAGAAATCGAGCCAATCTTGCAGCAATTTGAATTGAGCAAATCATGAAAGTTATGATAACCCTAACTAAAACGTTGCGGGGTTAATTAGTGGGTCTTCATCAAAATCTGGCTTTTACTTAGTGGTAAGATGATTTTGCTTCACACGTTCTTTTTATGGGTTTTGCGTATTGTCAAGAGGAAAGTTACAGAAAATGATTACAACGGGGCGAAAGCGTTTGCTATCAAGGCTCAGATTTTATATCCACAGCTTGATGGTTTGAAACAAGTGTTGATGTTGATCGATGTATCTCGGCAGGAAACAGAATCAGCGGAGGAGAATCTGATTGGTATGGAATTCTTGGTGTGGATCCATTGGCTGATGATGGAGGTCGTTGCTGATCTATTACAGATTCAGAAACTGAATAAATTTGTCGGCTCAGTTTGGTCTTAGAGATGAGACTGCAATTTTTTTAGAATAGAAAAAGAGATTTCTATGAAGAAGAGGACAAATTTATGGAATAACCTAAAAAAATACGGTATTAACCCCGTTATAAAAATTATTATTATTATTATTTTTTAAAATAAATAAATGGATGATTACATTTTTGTCCTTAATGAAATCTGTTTATTACAAGATCCAACCAAATTCAAATCGATCACCCACCCAAATCGACTAATTTTACCAGTTATAGCAGTTGTACCCAATACAGAAAGTTAACCAGTTGTATCACTAGTACCAGTTATATCCAACTTTAACGCCTCTGTCGCCTCTGCTTGTTCCCACGTTTCTGTCAGCTCCGGCAGCTACGACGTCTCTGCCTGCAACGACGCCTCCTCCGCCGCCGCCAGCTCTGACGCCTCTGCTTGCTCCCACGCTTCTGTCAGTTTCAGCAGCTACGACGTCTCTGCAACGACGCCTCCGCCTCTTGCAACGACGCCTCTGCTTGGTACGATGCCTCTACCGGCTATGACGCATACGCCGGCTCCGCCACAGCCAATAGCGCAAGAGGATGATGAGACCACTTCCTCGTCGTCTTCAGAACAGGTATGTAGAATTGGCACGACATGGTACAACTAAGTATAACTCGTACGACTATGTAGACTTGGTACAACTAAATAGAACTAGGACAACTAGGTACAACTGTTAAGACTTCATACAACTAGATAGAACTGGTACGACTAGTATGACTTGGTAACTGTAACAAATTTTGTTTTGATGGCACCATGAGGAAGCAATTCGACCCTTCAAGAGGTACAAGTGTACTTCGAAAAAGAATGCAATTCCATCTACTATTAGTACAAAGAGGAAGCGAAAAGGAGTACCATCAAAGTTCATGAAGTCTCCTTATACAGAGGAAATGGAAGAAAGACAAAAAGAAACAAAAGATATTTTAGTATGTATTTGTTGAATTTCTGGTTTTTGGTATGTTTTTGTTGAATTTATGGTTTTGGTTCTACTGGAATGTCAAGTTTGCTTCGAAAAACATGTTTTTGTTTTTAGGTACTTCAAGTAAAAGTGGATTTATGTACAACTTTGAACAACTACGTACAACTAAATTAAAATTGATACAACTGATATAACTGGTATAACTAGTATAACTAGAATAAGTGTAAATTAAAATTAACAAAAAAAAATAATAATAATAATAATAAAAAGCGGACACGTGCGCCGAGAAAAAGGGACACATGCGCCGTCAAAATAACACGTGTTCCGTCAAGTTTGTACATAGTTGTACCCTAAGATTCCAGTTGTACAAATTTGTTCATAGTAGTACTTCATGGTCAAAAACTTGTAAGTAGTTATACCCTAATTTAAATTATATCTATATAGTTGTACCAATGAAATTAGGTAATTAAAGTATATTTAACATATGTTCATGCAATAATATGTGTAAAAGGTAATAATTTGTAAGATTTTCATAAGTATGGGTTAAGATTTACAAACTAACCCTAAAAGTGTAAGGTATATGATGTAAAAGTAAGATGATGTTGTAATCAATTCTCAAAAAATGAATTTATCTGATCTAAAAGTAAGATAATATTGTAACCATTGTTGCTTATTCAAATCAAATACATAGTTTGAGATGTTTTTTTTATATAATAACTATTTTCAGCATAGTTATATCAAATAGTTTTACTAGTTTTACACAGACATAACTTATCCAAAAACTTATGTGATGCAATTAAAACATAATGGTACCAAATAGTTGTATTAGTTTTCCAGAGACATAAATTAACATCCAACAACACAAACGAGTTACCTAAAGGAGTTACACAAACGAGTTACGATCCAAGATTACACTTGCATTCTTATGATCCGCTTTAAATGAAATGTAAGTTAACTTCAGTTTCGTCGTAGCTTCGTATACTATAATCTTCCTGCATATTCTACTAACCAACCCATAATAAGTTAACTCCTCCAACGATTCTTTCATCAATAAAGTATAGTTGGGATCTTCACTTGGAATCCATTGTACGTTAGCTCCGTTCCCTGAATAATATCCTCCATGATCAAAATCTATGACTGTGAACATACTACTATTCATTGTCCTCTGAAATAAAAAAAATAACAACATTAATATATATTACAACTACGTTATACCAGTTCTACCAGTTGTACCCAATACATAAAGTTAACTAGTTGTATCAGTTGTACCAGTTATATCCAATTCATAAAAGTTGACTAGTTTTACCAGTTATACCAGTTGTACGCAATACAGAAAGTTAACTAGTTGTACCAGTTATATCCAATTCAAAAAATTGACTAGTTTTACCAGTTATACCAGTTGTACCCAATTCACTACCACCTACTATTTAAACCGATTCAATCTCTACAAATCTATATATTATCAAGTTAAGCTCCTCTTAAACTACAAAACCAAGTTTATTATGTATATATACTCTTGGGTTATTCAAGATTTAATAGAAATCTAGAAAAGCTCCAAATTGAAATCCCCAATTTGAATCCCGAATTGAATCCCCAAATTGAATAACAAACAAGGTACGAAAGAGAGAATGAAAAGAAGCATAAAAAACAGCTTGAAGCTTGACAGCGACGGCGGATCCGACAACGTACAGAAGGAAGCAGCAAACTTGTAATAGCGGCGGTGATGGCGGAGCGGGATGATGAAGAACGAGGAAGATGGGGATGGCTAATTTTTTTGTTTATTTTTGTCTTTTTTAATTGTTATAAAATCTAATATTTTAATGAAAGGACAACAATGAGAAAACTCATTATCGTGAGGTTAGGAGGTTAGTGAGAATAAATGATGTAAGAGGAGAATAATTTTTTATCATTCAAGTTATCCCAACATTTTATCCATGAAGAAGATCGGGTTTTAGGTCAGGTTTTAAGTCAAGTTAGATTTTAATTCGGTTTGGTGTTGGTTTAAGTGGTTTGGTTTCGGATTGACGGTTTACGTTAGAAACCGCCCGAAACTGATAACAACCCATTTAAATTTGATTTCGGAGAGCAAATAGGTTTTGAACTTAATTTGATTCGGTGGGAAAATAGATTTTGAATTTTGATTAAGTGGGAAAATAGAACTAGATTCAAATTTTATAGAAATATGTTATTATATGAAACTTGTAAGGGAAATAGATCGTTTTTCCAAAGATTCAAACTTTATAACTTTATTATATAAGATTGTCACAAGAAAGAATAATCGATGTGTAAATGTTGATTCACAACCGAGAATCTGAAGAACTTAAACAAAACTTATCAAATCCCTTTTTTTTTAATCAATCATTTAACTCGCTGTAGAAATCTGGCGTAAGGAAAGAATCCAAGTCACCGAAGATAACGTCTTCCTCCGTCGTCAACTTGCCGGAGTCTTGACACCCGAAATACGTCTGGATATCGTCCGGAAAGCTCCGGCGAGGCGGAGAAATCTCCGGCGGCGTCGACGGTCCGATTACCTCCTCTGCATTCGAAGGTAAAGACTTTGAAAACTTTGTTTTCCGATCGTCACTGTCGTCTGACGAAGATTGGCTCATAGGATCAGGCTGCGGAATATCCAGGAGATAATTCGCGGCGTCGATAGGGTTTTCCGGTGCCGGCAATTTAAGATAACGGCTGATATCGAAGTTAGTAACGGCGTTAAGTCCACGGTACTCGATTGCTGCGACATCATACGCTATGGCCGCTTCTTCTTGTGTAGCTACAACACCAACAAAGAATCATTTAGGGAACTTTTTTCTTTCTTTTCTTTATTTATTAATTATTACAATTTTACGAGAAACTATTACGTATTCTCTAATACGTAACACTATATGCTACAAGTCTACAACAACAAGTCAATAAAAATTGTACTTTTTCCGTTGATATAGGACAATATGAAAAACACAATATAATAAATAACGGTATTAAATTGGCCAGTAAAATTGGATGAGGAACTATACAATAAATATGTGTATAGTAAACATAAGAAGAAAAAAACAATATAAGAAAATAAAGGCTTGACTAAGTAGTTGGGTTTGGTGATCTATTTCCCAACCAACTCATGATCTGATTACGCGCATATCGATATATCAACCCCTCTTGAAGATTTATAAGTCGAAAAGTTATGCTATTATGAAGACAAAAATCACACATAGTATATATGTGTATGATTTTTATGTTATAACAGTTACACCATCACATTTATGACTTATTCCGATCACGGATGAGCTAAAAAATGTAATATGTAAAATACGTGCGAATATATATATATATATAGAGATAAACTGTGTCAAATGGCAATCATATTTATGATATGTGCTATTTTAACGTATTTTTATATTATAGAGTAGTATTTGTCTTCAACTTGTATTATCTAGTTAAGTTTTGTGTTCATAGAAATGGGAAATTGCATGAAGCATGGTGTAGTCTTATTTGCAATTAACTAACGCTATAAATATTAAAAGAGTTATAAAAAAAGGTTACCATAAGTTCCGAGATATAAATACTTATTGCCAAACACTCTTCCAATTCGAGCTTCCCATCTCCCATTATGGTGATGCCTGCAAGTCCATAATATATACTTATCAACATTTGAAATTAGTATTGTTCTTAAATACAAATTAGTATATATTTTTATTTTGAAGGATTTCAGTTTACTTTGCAACGCCTCTGTATTTCGATACACCTCGTGAAAACCCACTACTTTTCCTGTTAAAAAAATAATAATGTAAAACCAAAATATTATTAATCAACTCTTCGTTTGTTGACAGAAAAAAAAAACAATTAGATAATCACCAATCATTAAAAACAGAATAACTTATTTAACTATTACCTTCTCAAAGATCCGATATACTCTTCCTTCGACTGGATTTCCATTTCTTTGATGTCTTCTTCATAATTACAAAGCTATAAATCACACACACACAAAATCAATAATTATAATGACCCTAAAGAACATTATGATTGTAAACAGGTTCTTCTTCTATCTTTGTAACAAAGATCATGTGGAAGGTAACTCTTTACTAATTAATATAAAAGTTTGTATTAATTTGGATTCCGAGAAAATTTACAGGGAAATTCAAGATGGTGTCTCGTCCCCAATATTTCAATGCTGCTAAGTCGTAGGCACGTGCTGCTGCATCTTCCTCGTCATATGCTCCTGTGCAAACCATATTAATATAATTAATAAAACATTAGTTCTCTTTTTTTTTTTTCATTTACGTTTTAAAAATACTAAAATGTTCAAAATTTACACACATATGTAAATTGTAAGTGTATACGGGGAATAGAAATAAAATAAAATAAAAAGTTTTTTTTTTTGAACGAATAAAAATAAAAAGATGGTTGCGGTTCACATTTGATGATTTCTGATGTCAGCACATTATAAAAAGATAAATCCAACTGAATTTTTATAATTATATCATTCGTTCGTTTTGTCACTCACTATATATGCAAGTTGATGTACACTTTTTTTTGTACCGCCTACATATCCAATTTCTAAAGAACTGAGAAATAACATTTTTTTTTTTCAAATAAGAAATAATAATTAGCATTGTTTTTAAAGTGTCTACCAATCCGGGAGAGCAAAAAGAAAACGCCATATGAAAAATGACCAAAACAAACTCACCTAAATATACTGCACGTGATGAGTCAGCCAATATTCCGGTCAGCATCGTCAGAAAAAAAAAAAACATATTAACAACAAAAAGAAAAACAGATTAATTTCAAAAAGACGAAATTTAATTTCAAATCAAGAACAGTAACGACGAACTCATTCCCCGGAGAAATCGGAGTAAGAATATCAAAAATGAAATACCTTTATTTCATAAACTCAATATATTATGTGTCTGTGAATATCAAGAACAGTCACTGACCTTGTCTTCCTTTCTTGCTCTGAGTCTCGTTCCAACTATTCTTATCCCACAAATGCGCTTCGTACCTTCCAGTCCATCTATGCCTTAATACAAATTTTGATCGGAAAATTTTATATAATTAATGAAGGAAAATAAACGAAAGCGAATTTAAGCGGTGTCGTTTTGAGTGTGTTTTGTTCATTTAGAAACCTGGTGACGCCTCTATACACGGAGCTGCGTTGTGGAGGAGCGTCTCGCGGTTGCGCTCGGCGTTTGCGTTTTGCTTTTATTACTACTGACGCTGATTCATCTCCGGTTTCATCCTCAACGGAAGTCTTCTTGCTCCGCCGTGCGATCTCTTCCATTACCGGAGAGCCTTCCTTGGCGATGTACATAAAGAATAAGAAGAAGCACAAGGAAGAAAACAATAAAGAGGAGAAATTGATGAAATGTATTGTTTTTTTACGGAGACTATAAAGGGAAATGGTTGAGTATTTAAATTAAAAATTTCCGTTTATTTTTTTTGTAACCTTTTTTTTTTATATTGTTATTGCTTTAAAATGCTTTCTTAGCTACGGCCCTCTTTGTACTTCTGAAATTAGATTTCTCATTAATTAATTTCCTAATCATGCTCAAAAACCATTTGTACCTGATTTGATTAGCAATTCAAAAAAATATAAAAAATCTATCGTTTTAAAAACGTTTTAATTCAGAACAAATAAGGAATGGACACGTGGATGTTTGGATCCGCTTAGCCAAAAATCTTGGAGAAAGTAGGCAAGCAAATTTGGAGCTCCATAATTTATCTGCTTCTTGGTTGATCTACTTTTTGGTCGGGCCGTGAAAGATAAAGAACAATTTAATTATAATATAATTTATATTACCTAATATACGTTGATATGTCCTTCCAATAAGTTTAGCAATCGTTTTTTTATATCTAAAACACACATTTCCAAATAATAATAACTGTGAAAAGTTTCTATCACATCTCCAATGGAATGGTATTGACAAAACATACGTTATATCGACGACATATATGAATCAATATTAACCATATATATATATCAACCAAAAAAACATATATGAATTAAGTTTTTTTTTGTAAAGAAGTACAGTGCATGTTATGCATATGTAATTATGTAGGCTTCTCTCATAGTTCGTTCTTTTGCATAATCATCCTTTGTTTTTAATTAATAATCGGACATATATGTGATTACTCTCATACGTTAGGGATAATAGATCATCATTAAGAGCTGTTTTTCTGTTTGCGTATTAATATTATTGAAGTCATCACGAAATACAATTTTCACATTTCTTAAAATGTAAAGACAGTGTTTTCCTATAGTTTAAAAAAAAAAAAAAAGTTAACAAGATGTAATTTAATGTGTGTACCTGCCCCTTAATGATGGGAGCAAATGTAAACAATTGTAGTAAAAATTGTTTACAAGAGTCCAATCTAAAACGAGCCACATGATATTTTGCGTGTTAAGTTATGCAATTAGTTAGCACAGATTCAGAGATACACTTGACGAATATCGGTAAACAAAACAATTGATGAGATTGTGAATTACCATACTTGTTGAATTATGAATACATATTATAAATAGATAAGACTAGTTTCATATCAAAATTATGATCAAGTATAATAAGGGATCAAACCTCTCTTCTTGGAGAAACATTGGTATTTATCCGATTCACAAATTAAAGCTGATCATTCGAGCCAATAATACAAGGAGTAGCGTGAAAAAGATTTACGGTATCATGCATTGATTTGAATTGATTATTTTTTTTTTCGTTTATTCCATAAAACGTCAATGTGAGATGGCTGTCTAGCTCTCTTGCAAAATCATCCCTGAGAAGCTTTTATCTGGCGGTGATATAAACGTATCGTAATTTTAGACCTATTGGACTTTGCTTTAATAATTTTCAGTTGCTCAATTTTTTTTTTGTTTGTTCCACATATTTATATCGTTACGTTACTCTAACTATTATCAAATCTACATTGATCCGACATATTCAACCGAACCTCAAAAATGTTATATTTAACATTTCGTTTGTCTTAAAAAAATATTATTGGATGTAGTTCATTTATATCAAATCAACGTACATATAATTTCATACTCGACCGTTTAGTGCTATGATTTTTTTTCTTCTTGTTTTGAATTGTCTTCTTAAACTTTAGACCAATCAAAATTTTAAATTGTTCATAAAGAAAAAAGAGAGAAAACGATGTGATTATAAATGAGAAATGCAGGCAAATGGCCACCACCCTTTTGGGTATGCCATCTTTTTACGGCGTTTTACCATGTTTCAGAGCATTGAACATTTTATGTGAGAGGGAGAACCAACTGAGACCCTGTCAGCCAATAACCATCTGCACGTCATCCGACATGGTTCTGTCCATGATAGTTGTAGCGTACCGTCAATAAACACTGTGCTTTGTATTATGCACAATAGGCCTGAACATTCGGGTATTCGGATCGGTTCCGAGTTTTTCGGGTAGAAAAATTTTGGACCCATTTAGGAACCGATAGGCTTTTGGATCGGTTTCGGTTCAGTTCCAATCGGTTCCGGATCGGTTCGGTTCTGAGATTTAAGACCCGGTAAAAACCCAAAAAAATTCGGATCTTAATCGGTTCAGATATTTATTACCTGGAATGCTTAAAATATACCAAAAAACCTGAAAATATACCTGAAAACCCGAAAATATACCTGAAAACCCGAAAATATACTCAAAAACCCGAAAAAACTAAAAAAAATATATCCGAAATGCCTAAAATATACTCGAAAATCCGAAAATATACCGAAAACCCGAAAATATATCGAAAAGTTGAAAAAACTAAAGAAAATATACTCGTAATACCGAAAGTATACCCAAAAACCCGTAATATATTTAATATTTGTAGATGCATAATTATAATTCGGGTAATTCGGGTACCCGATCGAGTATATATATATATATATATATTTTTTTTCAATTAGGAAATCTAGATCGAACGGAAACTCTGGATTGTACAGTTATGTGAATTTGCAGTGACATAAAAATGACCTAACTGGATTTAAGCTACGTACTTTCGTAAAGGGTTTTACTATTTTAGGAAATGTTATAAATCAAATCGATAAAGCAAACCAGTTCTGGTTAGGCATGAAAAAATCATATCGACTAGGCATCTGGTCTGAGAGGCCTTGGTTTATCTTAACCAACGTCTCAACTGAGCCTAGCCCTATATCCGTATGATTTAAATGAGCTCAAGCCCATTATCGGCATTTCATTACTTTTTTAAGTGGTTTTGGTTTTGGAGCAGATTGGTGGTCTTTGATATTTTCAGGCCTGATCCTGATTCCCTCCAAGAATGAAACGAATTACGAGAAACCGAAGAAGAGTTTTCTTGGTGACGATACAGAGACTAGAGTCGGAGGAAACTGATGAAGAAGATGAAGTACACAGCAGATTAATTAAGAGAATTATCATCATTTGAAGTTTCCCAAAATATGTTTGAATTTTATCTCTAAAGTATGTGATCGTTGACTTTTATAATTTTGCAATTCTGAAACACTTGATTGATTCTATGTGGAAAATAACAAAATTGTTCAAGCTAACAAAAACTTTGCCTCGTTTGTTGTCTCTAAATCTAGCAATCAAGCCAAAACAAAATGAAACTCATTCTGCAGATCCAGACACCACCAAACTATTCTAGGCTAGCTTCAAGTTCTTGTTGTGTTTCCTGAGAAAAAACATAACACTCAAGGAGACAATTTGTCCAACAATGTAGCCTCCTATAGCTCCATAACACACACATATAGGCCACTCCTGTTTAGAAGAATTAATACAAGGATTAGTTATATCTATACATGCATATGCTCAACCACCATGACCAAGAACAAGAACCAATCTCTTGGATGTATATTGGGATAAAGAAATAGAACCTGCCATGGCCTTTCCCAGTCGAGTGGCATAGGCCAAGCTCCAAACCACCCTCCAATGATTGCTCCATATGCTGGAATAAAGAGCATATATTCTATATTTCCACTTGGTCTATAAGAAACAAAAAGATGGATTAACAACAGAAAATTGTGTGAACTATCTTATAAGGTCAAATATATATATAACTTACTTCATGGAAGCGAATACACGATGCCAATCTGTCCATGATGCACCAAAAACTGCAGTTGCGGGTACAAACTATGAAAATCCAAAATTATTAGAGACAACCAAAGGTTTGTTCCAAACTGATATGCACGGCATTAACATCGTTACATCTTTTAAGTCATAGGAACTGCAGCAGGAGGCAGCTTACCGTGAAAACAGACATTAGAAAGGACCAGTGAATTGTTTTTGGTAGATATCTGCATGAGATGAGAGGTAATGCTCATGTTAGCATTTGAGAATCACACGATCTCTATCCAAAAAGGGTGATCACAATCACCATTAAGGAGCCTTATTTGTAATCTGGACGACTGAAAAGTCCAGCTTACAAACAATATTTCCACAAAAAGGAAAAAATTCAGAAGAGTTAGAGAGACAAGATCTTGGTGAAACATACTGCATTCCAATAGGTGCACCCAAAGCAATTGCTCCCAAAGCATTCATAAAAGCCCCTATCAATCAAATAAAACAAAGGCTCACAATCAAGATTCAAGGGAAGCTGAAAACAGCAAACAGAGCAGATTTCGATCTTTCGTGGGTTTGAATAACATGATGAGCTAGTAGATATTGCTAACTCGGAGAGCTGGGGAGATCATTCACATGGTCAGGTCAAGCCAATCAACTTGAATTTACAAGTGAAGCAATTGACTGTATCTGTTCTTGTATTGCAAAAGAATGAAGAAGTACCAGCTATAATAAGTTGAAAAGAAAAAGATACTAACCGGAAATTAGTCCTAATATGCTTCGCCCAAGAGCTCTAAAATACTGGAAAGCAATTAGGAAATCATTAAGAGCGAGTTAAGCACAAGAAACCAAACGCATTGTGCGTTTTCTTCTCTATGTCAAACAAAACACTTCTTCAGCTTCTATAATTTCAAAGTGAAACATTAGAACAAAGGAAACCATCTTTCGTAAAAAACTGAAAATTGCGTGTTTGGTTGTTTTTACCGATTCCATAAAAAACCATAGCATAAAGCAAAAGAGTAAAACGAGAAAAAGTCAGCTTCTTCAATTTCACAGAAAGATCACAAGAAATCAGAAATGAACTACACTCACCGAACATTTCTCTGGGGTTCTCCGGAAAAGGCTGTAGATGAATACCACAACCGGAAACTCAATACTCTGAAAGTTAACATCAAAACAAGGCTAAATTAACTAAAATCAACACTTAAACAATGAAAAACCAGGGATTAATGAAAAGAAGTGTAGTACAGTACCCAGAGGAGACACAGAGTGAGAGATGGATCAGAGACGAGATCGACGGAAAATTTGTTTCGGGCCACCCAGAATCCGACGGCCAGAGACAATCCAGTAATCAAATAAACAAAAGAAGCCCCCGGAGTTGATATCGTAACATCGCTATATACACCAATGGAGTTTACTGGCTTCTTCTTCTTCGTAGTCTCTTTCATCCCGTCTTCGGGAATCAGAACGAGTGAAGACGACGTTGAAAAAATATTGAAATCCTCCATTACTGTGAGGTTTTCTCACATTGGGCCTTTTTATTTATAAATGGGCTCAAATGTAATAAAGCATAATGGGTCCTTATGGGCCGAAATTTTATTTTAGGCGGTTGCCGGATATAAATATCTGAAACTCTGCGCCGGCGAATCCAGAAGTCTCTGGTACTTGTGTGTGGTTTCTCCATCTTTCTACATCTCCGTGGGTTGTTCCACGAGTTTTCTCTCGAAATGTCTTCTTTATCCCGCCGAATTCGTATATATAGCTGTTTTCATCGATGCAGATTTCTCATCAAGCAGATAAACAAACAACAAATCAAAGAAATCGAAAAACCTAGCTTTGCAATCAGCGAAATCTACATTCGAGTTTCAATCACTGAAGCTTTTTCCCAGCAACAATGGCGACGAAATCAGATAAGGCTATTGGCATCGACCTCGGCACTACATACAGTTGTGTTGGGGTATGGATGAACGACCGTGTGGAGATCATTCCTAACGACCAAGGAAACCGTACGACGCCGTCGTACGTCGCGTTCACAGACACCGAGCGGTTAATCGGCGATGCAGCGAAGAATCAGGTGGCGTTGAACCCTCATAACACTGTCTTCGATGCGAAACGTCTCATCGGTCGGAGATTTTCCGATCCTTCTGTTCAGAGCGACATGCGACACTGGCCGTTCAAGGTTGTTTCCGGTCTCGGAGATAAGCCGATGATAGTGGTCTCGTACAAGAACGAAGAGAAGCAGTTCTCTCCGGAGGAAATATCTTCCATGGTGCTAGTCAAGATGAAGGAAGTCGCCGAGTCCTTCCTAGGCCACACCGTCAAAAACGCCGTCGTTACGGTCCCGGCATACTTTAACGACTCTCAGAGACAGGCGACGAAGGACGCCGGATCGATTTCTGGGCTCAACGTTTTGCGTATAATCAACGAGCCGACTGCTGCAGCTATCGCCTACGGTCTAGACAAGAAGGGCACCAAGACTGGTGAGAGGAATGTTTTGATTTTCGATCTCGGCGGTGGAACGTTCGATGTCTCGCTGTTGACGATTGAAGAAGGTGTCTTTGAGGTGAAAGCTACTGCTGGAGATACTCACCTCGGTGGTGAAGACTTTGACAATAGACTTGTGAACCATTTCGTTGCGGAATTCAAGAGGAAGCACAAGAAGGATATTAGTGGGAATGCGAGGGCACTCAGGAGGCTGAGAACAGCTTGCGAGAGAGCAAAGAGAACGCTTTCTTCCACTGCTCAGACGACTATTGAGATAGATTCTTTGCACGAGGGTGTTGATTTCTACGCGACGATCTCACGTGCCAGGTTTGAGGAGATGAACATGGATCTGTTCAGGAAATGTATGGATCCTGTGGAGAAAGTCCTTAGAGATGCTAAGATTGACAAGAGCCGCGTGCACGAGGTGGTTCTTGTTGGCGGATCGACGAGGATTCCGAAAATTCAGCAGCTCTTGCAAGATTTCTTCAACGGGAAGGAGCTATGCAAAAGCATAAACCCTGATGAAGCTGTTGCCTATGGAGCTGCGGTTCAGGCTGCAATTCTTACTGGTGAAGGAAGCGATAAGGTCCAAGATCTTCTGCTTCTTGATGTGGCGCCGCTAAGCCTTGGAATTGAGACAGCCGGTGGGGTAATGACTGTGTTAATCCCGAGGAACACGACGGTTCCTTGTAAAAAGGAGCAAGTGTTCTCCACCTATGCGGACAATCAGCCAGGCGTTCTGATCCAAGTCTATGAAGGTGAACGTGCAAGGACCAAAGACAACAACCTTCTTGGAACCTTTGAGCTCAAGGGCATTCCTCCTGCGCCACGTGGAGTTCCTCAAATTAATGTTTGCTTTGACATTGACGCGAATGGGATTTTAAATGTGTCCGCGGAGGATAAAACGGCTGGTGTAAGGAACCAGATCACCATCACGAACGACAAAGGAAGGTTGAGTAAAGAGGAGATAGAGAAGATGGTGCAAGACGCTGAGAAGTATAAGGCAGAGGATGAGCAAGTGAAGAAGAAGGTGGAGGCCAAGAACTCGCTGGAGAACTATGCTTACAACATGAGAAACACTGTCAAGGATGAGAAACTCGCACAGAAGCTAGATCAAGAGGATAAGCAGAAGATCGAGAAGGCGATTGATGAGACAATCGAATGGTTTGAAGGAAACCAGCTGGCGGAAGTTGATGAGTTTGAGTATAAGTTGAAAGAGTTGGAGGGTATTTGCAACCCAATCATCTCAAAGATGTATCAGGCTGGTGCTGGTGCCGGAGTTCCCAGTGGAGGTATGCCAGCAAACGGAGGCTCAGCTGGTTCCGGTGGTGCTGGAGGTCCAAAGATAGAAGAGGTTGATTAGAGCGGTGGAGAGTGCGAAAACAAAGAGTGGTTATGGACCATTGGCGAGTATTTTTCTTTGTATTGTGTGAGTGTCTAAGTCTCTAAGAGTGTCGATGTTGTTTTGATAGTGAAACCATTGAAAGTAATTTAGTTGTATGCTCTACTCATTCCAGTTTGTTTCAAGTAATAATCAAAGTGCTCTGCTTTTTTCTCAAGAGTTTAAGTTGCATTGACAAATCTCCATGAAGTTTGTCTTGAGTCTTTGTAGCATTAGCACATCCCACGCTCTAAGAACATTTTCATCAACCTACACATACACCTTAAATATTGTCTGTTTATATAGGTGAATCTTCTTTGCTTGTTGGATTTGTTTTGTCCTGAAAAAGCAATGACAGAATTTTGATCTTTGAAGTGTCACAAAGAAAAGTATCTACAATTTTTCACTAGTCATTTCGAACATGTTCTGTCTTGCCCCCCCCTCACCACTACNCCCCCCCCCCCCCCCCATATATATACACTTTTAGCTTCAGAACAGTCACCTCAAATCCACCAAAGCTCAGATCAGCAATGGAGAGAAGATCTCTTGCACTGTTCATCCTCTTCCTCTTTTTTTTCTGCTTCCCCTTCTCATCAGATTCCCAGAAACTCAATCCATCGACGAAACAAGCCCTTGGTAGGTTAAAAAAAAAACAAGCCCATGGTGCTCTGTTTTAAGAATCTATTGTTTCTCTTGTGTTTATGGCCAGAAAAAGTTAAGTATACTCTCATCTTCTGTTTGTTCCTTCTTATGGCAGAGGTTACAATCAAAGACATAAAAGGAGAAGGAGATAAGAGCATCGACTTCTTCTGGGCAGGGAAAGGAGGTCATGGAGTTACAGGTGGAAGAGGCGGAGGCCGGAAAGCATCTCCGAAACGCAACGCTGCCATGGACTATCGGCCACCGTTGTTCTTCTCCGCCGCCTCCGTTCTATTTACCGGTTTTATAATGCTTTCATTAACTTCTTTCGACAGGTCAATAAGATTGTTATGTTGTGCCTAAATGTCTTAAAGAGCTGCGAGTGTAACATATGTTGTTGAATATTGTAAACTGTGAATTCTATTAAATCTTATTGTATAAAATAATACTTGTAGTGTTGTTGTACTTAGGTTTGGATATAAGTATATAACCAACCAACGCGAATTGAACTGACAATAGATTTCGAGTATATGCCTAATTTTCCTGGAGCTGGCTTTAACCGGCCGGTTCTTGCAATAATAAACTCAGGCTACCATCTCCACAAAAAACGGTTTCTTTTGCACCGATCGAACTTGGAATTATTGTTACCTGTATACATGCCAACCAAGAACAATCCTTTTCCCTTCTGCAATTTCCCCATAACAAAATTCATGGCTGAGAGAGAAGAGTTCATTACTTCTTCTGAGTTTTTTACTTCCTACTTGAAACTAGAAGAAACCTCTTCACAAAACCAGAAGAAAGAAGACGAATCTTAGTCCATCAAGAACGCTCCGCTGCAATACCTGATCAAATTCATGATTTTTTTTGTTTTTTTCCAGAAAAAGTCAAGAATTTGTTTCCAAGACAGTTTTTAGCTCGTAAGATAGCAATTTGTTACCTGTTGCTGAATTTTCCAACAGCGTCTGTAGTATCAAGAAGAGTGTCGCTGGCTTTCTCCAAAGCCATGTAAAGCTCTTTACCTCTGGTCACGCGGGCGATCACCCACGCGTTGTTCTTAGCTCTGATGCATATTTCCATGTCTTTCTCCTGCCTTTTCGCACGGCTTTTTTCTAAATCCACTTCTTCTCTGAGCTTGTTTAGTGCAAGCAGAGACTCCTGTGTTTTTCGAAATTCACACACTTTTAAGTCCAAGGTAGTAGTAATCTCAGCTAGTAAATCACAATGTGAAAGACGTTACCTTTGCAAGTGTTGCTACTTTTCCTGGAGGAGAAGCTCTGGAAACTTCCATGTCATTATCAACTACCAAGTAACGGTAACCCTTGACATGGTAAGCATTCTCACCGCCCCACCCTCTTGAAATCTTCTCTTCAATATTCAAAATTCTCAGTGATGCCTGGAAAAGAGATATTGCGTATATATTAGAAAACACCAGAGAAGAGACTCACCAAGAAAGATCAATGGGCGATGTGCTAACATCTTCAATAAATTGCTGTTTCACGGCCGAAACGCTTAAATCTCCATTGACAATGGCAGTTGTAGGCATGAGAAGAAGTAAGGTGAGATTTTTATACTGATAAGCAAGGAGATACACTCTTTCTTGTGTCTGCTGAAGCCAGACTGTAGGGATGGCAGAATCAGGTGAACCGCCAGTCTCTAGACCCCAAATATCAGTTATAAGAAAACCATCTTTCCCTTTTGTCCACTTATCATTTTGTAGTGGCCTAATAACATGATGCATGTTATTACCATTTCCTGAATGTAGCGAGTCAATTGAACCAAGGGGTGCCAAAGTAGATCTCGAAGATATTTCAGATGAACCAGTCCCCTTACGTAGATATGACCAGGAACTTGCGCCAGATGATAAAGCGTTTGAGGTCAACCTCATTACAGCAAATGTAAATAAGTTGACAGTATCATCAGATGAGAGAGTTGTTGAAACCAACAGATCTTGAAATAAGATCATAGATTGGCATCGTAAGCTCCCAGCACATGAATCTAGTACTTGAACAAGAGACTGTACATCCAAAAAATGCTTGTCAAATACCAAAACATTACTTGTGTGATAAAACATCCAATAGATTTGGAGAAACAAACCTGAACTTCAAGTGCTTTGTCCCTTGCTAAAGTTAGCATTTGAACAGTTCCACGCTCTCTCAAAGTTTCACGGAAAGTTGGTAGCTGAAGTTTCTTTCCAACAAAAAGATCTGCCAGAATGAGAAAACCTTTGCATAAGCTATTACACACGAACCAACTTGAGCATAATGCGGTTTTTCACAGATCAAAAGCACGGCATTCGACACAGCAATTTCAGCATTTTACCACAGCAGCAGTCTTCCGAGCGAGACCGCTTTTGAAATGCTGACAATCAGTGACATAAAATATATTGAAGCTGGGAAACAGGATAGAAAAGAAAACAGCGGAAAATTATGAACTAGATTTGGTGAGAAATGCTTACTGCTTAAATAATCTGTAATGAACGGATACAACTGTGATCGTGTAAGCCCTCCTGTTGGTTCTTTTTCGATTAATGCTCTAATTGACCCGTGAAACATCACAAAGAGTGAGTGCACTTCCTTGAGCACCCTCCTCAATGCATCAATCCTCCATATTGCTCCCGTCTCCTTATTTTTCTCCACAACCTGCCAATGTCTAGATCAGATTTTGTTCATTGACATTACAACATAAAATGCACATTCATCTAAACAATATGTCCTATAACAAGTAAAAGTCAGACGATGCCTAACCATCACCATCCAGATATCAGGTTCAGCCTCGTAGAAAACATGTGAACGTCTTTCTGCTTCTATTAGCTCACAAGCTGACTCCGGAGAGAAAAGTCTGCATTTGTATTCACGCAACGCCTCAAAATATGAACAAGATTCACACACACCATTGATGAAGGAACTTTGATTTTATCGGAAAAAATCACAAATGCAACCAAATCTAGAATCTGCAGCAGCTGACCTAGTAAAAGTAATAAGACCTTCACTGAGGCCGATAACTGATAACTGCGTCGAGAAGTCTAACTCAGCAGGATAAAAGAACAAAATCTTGTCTAGCTCCTGCCCTTCGGTTTGGCCTCTCCTCAAATCAAACACGCAAAGTCGAAGGCTTTCATCACCAGAGCTCATGGACGCCATTTCCCGTAAGCTTCTACAAGCAACCTAACATACAATTCAAGGAACGCGTCAGAAATCAAGCATGCTACAATTGGTTGTTTTATAATTCCATATGCTCGACTTCGAAATCCGATGAAATTGAAGAGTTTCAAAGCCACATTGGTAATTCAACCACCGCACACAAACCCTAAAGAAAGTTCCTAATACGAAGACCGAAGAACCCCATAAATCGAGAAGAGGTTAAAAAAAATGAGAAGAGAATGGGGAATTTACTACCTTGAGGATGTATCCAACGAGCAAAGTCGAAGGAGTGGTCAATATTGCGATAGTTCAACGATCGGAGGCAGATTCATGAACAGAAATGTCAACTATAGACGGTAGAAAGCTCGAATTTCTAAAATCAAACTCGATATTGGGCAAGGATTCAATCGATTCATGAACAAAATTTTAGAGGGTTTTGTGAGAGGATGAAGGAACGAGAGGATAGCAGGTGGACAGTTAACCGCCGCGATATTTCGCGGAGATAATCGGGTCGGGTTATCGGGTCAAGATCTGAAACGGGTCGCCGAATATTTCTAGATTCTCCACATCATCTCTGTCTCTTTTGCTTTTCCAAATAAGTTGATCATCATCAGTTTGGTCTTCGGTTAATAATTTAAACCTCAAATAACTTCTGACCAAAAAAAAAAAAACCCCAAATAGCTTGAGATAGTGTTAATGAAACATTAATGGTCTTAAGCATAATCATCACAGTGGATAAACATTAATGGGAAGTTAAACAGAACCGGTGAATTTGAATCTAAACCAAAGTAAATTAGCTATAGTCGATCGGTTCGCATTTCCGGTTAACCGTAATAGGCACTACTTTGGCGACTAAAGAAAAAGCTTTTTGCGTGTTAGTCGTGTCCATCGCTCGTTTGTATCTTCTTCAACCATATTTTATTTTGCAACAAAGAAACGAAACGATATCCGACGAGCCATTCCGTGTTTACTTTGGAAATTCCCGAGAAGCCTCCATCGATCTGTTCTAGTCTAGTTTTAGGGTTTTCCATTCTGTGCCTGATGAATCTCTCTATTGCGTTTTCGTTGGATTCAGTTTAGCTCCGAGTGATGAAACCAGTCTCCACACCAGAGGTATATTCTTCTGTGGATTCAGATACATCTGGTATGTTTTTCTTTGTTTTCTTCGCTTCGATATGATTCTGGGCTTCTTTGGTTTCCAATCTGCAGCTGTTCGATCCGGTGGCTGGTGTTTGTATCCCTGATACGTCTCTGTGGTTCGTATGGTTCTGAGTTTCGGAATTTTCAATTTCTTATCGAAATCTGTGATTAGTTCATCATTTTCTGGTTACAGCTGCCTTGGATAGAGTAACAACGACGTCATCAGCCTTGATTTTTTAACTGGTAATTTCTTCTTTAGCCGAATACGTTCTTGAATTGCTTCGTGTAATTTTCTGCCTGTGGAATACGTTCTTAATTTGCGCCCCCATAGAAAAGTATCAAGATGAGTCCTATTTTCACATATAGCTGAACAAGAAACTGCATAATCTTTTTGAGTATTGAGGAAATTCTTCTTCTGATGCTTGCACTGTTTCTGGTTACTCGACATTTCAGTATCTGAATCTGAGCATCAATGTTGACATTCTTTGTTTAATTATTTGGCATTTCAGTATCTGAATCTTTGCAACAATGTCTGAACTAAAAGAGCGCCTGCTTCCTCCAAGACCTGCTTCAGCTATGAATCTCAGAGATACTGCTGTGTCTCGCCCTTCTGCTTCTGGAAGAACGCCCCTTCTTGGAGTTGATGTCTTGGGTCTGAAGAAGCGTGGACAAGGACTAAGGTCTTGGATTCGTGTTGATACATCTGGCAATACTCAGGTCATGGAGGTCGACAAGTTCACTATGATGCGTAGATGTGACTTACCTGCTCGTGATTTAAGGCTGCTTGACCCCTTATTCGTGTATCCCTCAACTATCCTCGGCCGAGAAAAGGCTATTGTCGTGAACTTAGAGCAAATCCGTTGTATTATTACCGCAGATGAAGTTCTGCTCCTGAATTCTCTTGACAACTACGTGCTGCGGTATGTTGTTGAGTTGCAGCAGAGACTAAAGACAAATGGTGCAGGTGAGATTTGGCAGCAGGAAAATTCCCAGTTGAGTAGGAGGAGGAGTAGGAGTTTTGACAATGGTTTTGAGAATTCATCATCCCCTGATTATTTACCTTTCGAGTTTAGAGCTCTCGAAATTGCCCTCGAAGCTGCTTGTACGTTTCTCGATTCCCAGGTTAGTAACTTTAGTCGCTTCGATTTTGTTTTGGCTTCAGGAAACACAGACTAATGCTGGGCTTGGATTTCACTTCTACACACTATAAGTTGATTGAGTTTTTGTCCTTCTCTATAGGCTTCAGAGTTGGAGATTGAGGCATACCCGTTATTAGATGAGCTTACCTCCAAGATCAGTACACTCAACTTGGAACGTGTGCGTAGACTAAAGAGCAGACTTGTGGCATTGACTAGAAGAGTTCAGAAGGTTCGGGATGAGATCGAGCAGCTAATGGATGATGATGGAGATATGGCGGAAATGTATCTTACAGAGAAGAAGAAGAGAATGGAAGGATCTTTGTATGGTGACCAATCCGTACTGGGTTACCGATCAAATGATGGTCTATCTGTTTCTGCGCCGGTCTCACCTGTTTCTTCTCCACCTGATTCTCGAAGACTCGATAAAAGCTTGAGTATTGCCAGGAGCCGGCATGACAGTGCAAGGAGTTCAGAAGGCGTAACAGAGAACATAGAAGAGCTAGAGATGTTGCTTGAAGCTTACTTTGTCGTCATTGATAGTACTCTAAACAAATTGACATCGGTAATTTAATGCCTCCTCTCTCTTTTTTTTTTTTTATAACTTTTTATCTTTCGTCGCTAGGCAGCTTTAATCATCTGTGTCCGTCTATTTACTTTACAGTTAAAGGAGTACATTGATGATACTGAAGATTTCATTAACATTCAACTGGTAATTCCTCAAAACTCAACATTTTTCATCTGCCACAGCTGAATGTTAACCCAGATTGAGAAACCTTGAGAGTGTGCTGAGAAAGTCTTCTGTTTTTGCAGGATAATGTGCGGAATCAGCTGATCCAATTCGAGTTGCTTCTTACGACGGCAACATTCGTTGTAGCCATATTTGGGGTCGTTGCTGGGATCTTTGGCATGAATTTTGAGATAGATTTCTTCAATCAGCCAGGCGCATTCAGATGGGTTCTTATAATTACTGGAATCTGTGGCTTTGTCATATTTTCGGCATTCGTCTGGTTCTTCAAGTATAGAAGACTCATGCCTCTATGAGAGAGGACATGAATGTGCCCTCAGAAAGTAGACACCAGCTTTTATCATAATGTTGCTTACATATTGATGATTTGTTTTTCTTTGCACAATGAAACATTGCCAATGCAAATGTGATTAAAAAAACTCTTCATCATTTTATTAGAAAAGGGTAACCAAACATAGTTCATGAAAATGAGTCCTGTATCTGAAGCACAAAGCCTCAGGCTTTACTGAGTTTTTACTTTTGAGGGTATGAGAAACGCTGTGTAAAAATCATTCACAGGGCCTGTAAGTGACTCGAATTCTTCAGACGCACTACTTGTTAGATGATGAGAGGCGTGCTTTTCGGGCTTTATCGGCCTTGTCCATGTAATCTTGGTGAGATTGATGCTTCGACCCTAAAAAGAAACCAATGTACTTCAAGCAATTAGCTCACATAGAGTAAACCCTTTGGAATGTCAGATGTAATAGATTCAGTTGCTATTGGAATCTTACAACTTAAATGTGACCCTATAATGAAACAATTTGATCCATTGTCATAAATACTAAGAACCCACTTGTTTAGTCGATCCAAGTAAATGTTTCTCATTTAGCAGGAAAAAAATCAAATTAGAAGAATGGGTTAATCTTATCTACGTTCCCCTCATCGGAAACCCAAAAAAAAAAAAAAAGGATTCAATTTCAAACCTTGATTCATCAAATACCAAGGAATTCCGAAGATGAGAGTGACGATCCCGATCCCAGCCATGACGTGCTTCTTGTCGCCACTGTAAACGTAATGCTCCATCTTCGCTCTGAATCCTCCGCCTCCGGCCATACTTGCAGCACCGTTGGTCTTCCTCTCATTTCCCATTCTCGATCTCGATTGACTTTCTTTCCACTTCCGGCGATCAAATTGGAATTTGTTTCCTGGGGTTTATCCATTAGAGAATTAAAATCTAGGGAATGTTCGAAGGTTTTACCAAGATGTATAAATGGGCCTCTCGAAAGGCCCAATAAAATTAAACTTTCTCTTTGTAAAGCGTTATATATAATTTCTTGGATTACACAGTTTTACCCAAAATACGCGGTAAATCGAAACCCAATAAAGAGCGTGAATTAGAAAGAAGAAGCTATAATAAACTCTTCGCAGTGATCCTCGTCCTTGGAGCTTCGTAGGCTAATTGTTGGTCATTACTCATTCATTAGTGTATAATTAAGGCTATTAATTTTACAGACTTTGATAACGGTTCGAATCTCATGGAGCATTTACCGAAAAGTTTTTTTAGTCTCTTTTTTCCCAGTTTTTATTTCATACAATCGAGATCTGTGGTGATATTAGGTTAATTTTCGTGCTAGACACGCATGTATCATACAGATATGTGATTGTTTCTCAAGAAAATGTACAAATCCCAATACATAAGCGGCCAGAGAGAACAATTCGTTAGGTAAGAAACAAAACAAATCGCAATTTTTTTTACTTTTTTTTCTTCAGATCTATGAATGACTTTTAAGAATTTATAGGTTAGATGATATAGATTCAAGTGCTTCTCCTGCTACTGGAATGATGATGAAGAGAAACTGTTTCGGATTCAACCTAAAGAATCGAGGAGGAGAAAAGAAGAAAGCATCGAAATCTTTCAGGGAGGGAGTCAAAATCGGATCAGAAGGTCTAATAACGATCGGCAAATCGGTGACAAGAGCGGTTTTCCCAGAAGATCTAAGAATATCAGAGAAGAAAATCTTCGATCCTCAAGACAAAACACTTCTCATATGGAACAGAATGTTGGTCATTTCTTGTATTTTAGCTGTCTCAGTTGATCCATTGTTCTTCTATCTTCCCATTGTCGATAACTCAGGAAGCAGCTGCATAGGGATTGACACGAAACTAGCTGTTACTACAACCACTCTTAGAACGATTCTCGACGTTTTTTACTTAACTCGAATGGCTCTTCAGTTTCGTACAGCTTATATAGCTCCTTCTTCTCGTGTGTTTGGTCGCGGTGAGCTTGTGATTGATCCTGCAAAGATCGCCCAACGGTATTTGACCCGCTATTTCATTGTCGATTTTCTTGCAGTGCTTCCTTTACCGCAGGTGAACATTAAAGTTTCAATACGAAATTCCAATATTGAGTAATTTCATCAGTTTCTTTAGGGGTTGATTAGTATTATGGTTTTTTTGTGTGGATTTTGTAGATTGCAGTATGGAAGTTTCTTCACGGATCGAAAGGAACAGATGTGTTACCCACGAAAACGGCATTGCTGAACATTGTAATCACGCAGTATATTCCCAGATTCGTTAGGTTTATTCCGTTAACATCAGAAATGAAGAAATCTGCAGGAGCTTTTGCTGAAGGAGCTTGGGCTGGTGCTGCTTATTATCTCCTCTGGTATATGCTTGCAAGCCACGTAAGTGTCTCTATACCTGACTCTTAATTAGGTTTTGACTTTTGAGACATTTATTTATGATCGTGTCATTTCTCTTTTGTTCACACATTTTTTGCAGATAACTGGAGCTTTCTGGTACATGTTGTCAGTAGAACGTAACGATACTTGTTGGAGATTTGCGTGTAAAGTCCAGCCAGATCCGCGGCTATGTGTTCAGATTCTGTATTGTGGGAGCAAATTTGTGAGCAGTCGTGAAACCGAATGGATCAAATCAGTTCCTGAGCTTCTCAAGAGCAATTGTTCTGCTAAAGAAGATGATTCAAAGTTTAACTATGGAATATATGGCCAGGCTATATCTTCAGGCATTGTATCGTCTACGTCATTTTTCTCCAAGTTCTGTTATTGTCTGTGGTGGGGTCTTCAAAATCTCAGGTAAAGCGCGTTGAAATACATAATGGAACAGTTAGCATGTGCTGTAGTTTTGATATCTTTGGTGTTTTCTTAAACAGCACGTTAGGTCAAGGGCTGCAAACAAGTACATTTCCAGGAGAGGTTCTGTTTTCCATTGCGATTGCTATAGCTGGGCTTCTACTTTTCGCGCTTCTTATTGGGAATATGCAGACATATCTTCAATCGCTTACGGTTCGTCTTGAGGAAATGAGGATCAAAAGACGTGATTCGGAACAGTGGATGCATCACAGGTCACTTCCACAGAATCTTAGAGAAAGAGTCAGACGCTATGATCAATACAAATGGTTAGAAACCAGAGGTGTAGACGAAGAAAACATAGTCCAGAGTTTACCTAAGGATCTCAGGAGAGACATCAAACGCCATCTCTGTCTGAATTTAGTTAGGAGGGTAAGTTTTCAGAAACAGAATGCTAAGATTGCTTCAGATTTTCTACTAGGAACTAACCAACAATGTGTTATGTTTCTGCAGGTTCCTCTGTTTGCTAATATGGATGAAAGATTACTTGACGCGATCTGTGAGAGATTAAAGCCGAGTCTTTACACGGAAAGTACTTACATTGTGCGTGAAGGAGACCCAGTTAACGAAATGTTATTCATAATCCGAGGCCGGTTAGAGAGTGTAACAACAGATGGAGGAAGAAGCGGTTTCTTCAACAGAGGGTTATTGAAAGAAGGAGATTTTTGTGGTGAAGAGCTTCTGACATGGGCGCTTGATCCTAAAGCAGGCTCCAACTTACCTTCTTCCACAAGAACAGTGAAGGCTCTGACTGAAGTAGAGGCTTTCGCACTTGAAGCTGAAGAGCTGAAGTTTGTAGCAAGTCAGTTTAGGAGACTTCATAGTCGACAGGTTCAACAGACTTTTAGGTTTTACTCTCAGCAATGGAGAACTTGGGCTTCTAGCTTTATCCAAGCTGCTTGGCGTCGCCATTTAAAAAGGAAAAACGCTGAACTGAGACGCATTGAAGAAGAAGACGAAATGAGTTATGAAGATGAGTATGATGATGATGAGGAACAAGACGAGAGGCATATAGTCTTTACAAGAACAGAGTCTTCTTCTAGATTACGTTCGACGATATTTGCATCAAGATTTGCTGCTAAAGCATTGAAAGGTCACAGGCTAAGGAGGGAGCTTGATGAATCTGCAAAAGCCATCGGAACCTGATTTTGATGCTGAATAATCTAATTCTTATGCTATATATATGTAACTTGTTTCAGAAACTGTAAGATAATCTACACGAGAGCCAATGATGCTTCAAAGATCTGCATTGCATTTTTCACAGTTCCTATGTCGATATCTGCTAGTTTTCCGGTCTTCGAAGTAACAACTACACAGTTATTCTTCTCTTCTGCGTCTGGTAAAAAGAGCTTCCCTTTCTCTGCTGAAGAGAACAACCCAATACTAAAAGAAAAATAGACACACACATGTCAATTCTTGAAAACATTAATCACTCTTTATCTTAATCAGATATTTTCACCTGGGTTTGTCTCGCGCATTAGCTAGTTGAATCGCAGCTGTGTTTGTTGCGATAACTCCAGCAGAATCGTTTATCAGAGCAGCCAACTAAGTAAGCTCAAGAGAAGGAATCAAGTAAGATCAGAAATTTTCAACCTTTCAGTAAATACACAGATGCATATACATACCTGTCCTGGTGTTGTGATGAACACTATAGATGTATCATCACCCACAATTTCTTCGACGTTTTCTCTCTCTTTCTCATGCGGAATCACATAGACCGGCTTGAATCCCCTGGCATTTTTCAGAATCCATCTCAGAGAAAAAATCCACATCTCAGCAAAAAAAAAAAAAAAAATCATTCTGAGGTTGTCTAATTACCTAATACCCTTTGATATCTGAGCCCATTTTGTAAGTAGAAGCAAACTATCACTATCTCCTTTTGATTGCATTGATGCCTTTGAATCTGATTCAATCCCATGAATGACTATAAACTTCCCTGTCTCTGCTCCAGCTTTTCTATACTTCTCAGCCACAACCTTTTTCAATTTCCGTGAAATTGATACCCTAAGTGGCAGCACAGGAGTTCTTGGAACACTCCTAAATGGTCTTCCTAACCAATCCTCCATCTGGTTATACCTGAAACCACCAACAGTCAATTTACACTTCCCAAAAGTCTTCATTCTGATTGGTTTGTAAAAGGGCTTTGAGAAAAACTTACATTTTGTAGCCTAATTCTGAAAGGTTGGTATTTTCTGCTGTGAAGGTTTCAGACAGCATCAGACCAGCTCCAGCAGAGTTAACATTTGGGTAAATGTAACTAACTCTGTCTCGAGCCGTTGTCATGAACAAGAACGCTGCGTGGCCTAACCCTGCGAGCTTCGTGGACAGAATCATGTCATAGTACCTTCCCTGCAACATGACTTAAGGAAGTTAATTAACCTGTCTGATAAATAACAGAATAATAAAAGGATTGAAAAATAGAAAAGGTACAAACTTTGAGAAGTCCGATCATGTCTGTATATTCAGCTGGTTCAGGCCAATCATCGTCTGGATCATACACATTTGCCCATCTCACGTTTTTGTTTAATTCGTATGTTTGTTTTCCTCTGTCAGTCGTTAATACATCTACCTGAACACCAGGATACCTTTGGGAAAGAAAAAAAAAAACGGACAATGTTCTGCATTTCAGTTTAGGATTTTAAAAGTCAAATTGAAGAAATATTTGTACTTTACCTGTCTTTGATTAGCTGAATTGTCGGGAAAAAGAGTAAATTCTCGTAAACGCCACCGGAGATAACGCAGCAACATCGTCGAACATCTCCTCTGATTTTCAACGGCAGAGAAGCTAGCTCGACAGTGTAACCCATCGGAAATTTCAAGAACCCGTAAGGATTATCAGGATTATCCGGTGGTCTCGGATCCTCTTCTTGCTTTCCGTCGACAAACAATGACCCGTATTCGTTATTCGGGTCTTCACCGTCATCAAATGGGTCGAGCCACGTGTTCTTCTTCTTGAGATTGACCGATACATGGGAGGATTTCGAGGTTAGCCGGGTTTGGAAGTTGAGGAAGACGAGCGATTTGGTGGAAAACGGCGGCGTTTTGAAAAATGGAGAAATGGGTTTGGGTAATTGAGGAAGTGAAGCCATTGGAGGTTTTTGAGCCGAAGAATGAAAGTTTGGATTTTTGAATGTTACGAAAGAAAGGAATCTATAAGATAAGTGGGTCCCTTTTGTGGCTATTTTCGACCTTAGAAGAAAATTGGCATTTATTTTTTTTCCAATAAAAGCCTAATAATTTTTTTAATGGCAATTTCGACAATATCCTCTGTTTGATTAATTAAAACTTTTGTCTTTCACATGGGTTTATATTACACGAGCAAACATTCCTAATCTAAGAAGCATTAATTAATATGATTAAACAAGTAAATTTACAGTAATCAAACCCATCTTATTGTCGGGTCGAGCAATGAATATCCGTTTCATTGTCGGGTCGGAAAAAAAAAGATCAGAAAAAAGCGGAAGAACCAACCGATGACGTGTTAAGCGGTGACTCGTGAACGACCTTTTATTCTCGATTCTTTGCTCTCTCTCTCTCTCCTTCTATTTGATTCGTTTCGTCCTCGATCAAAAAAGCCCCTTCTTTTCTGTTTTTTTTTTCTTCTAGGTTTTCTGAAGTCAAAAGGGTTTTCTCTCTTCACTGTTTCAAGACTTTCTTTGTGATTTTCCTCGCTTTCTCATTGTTTCTATCCCTGCTTTTCCCGTGAACACCGTCAGCAACTTGGCTTGGTTTGCTAGAAGATTCCTAAAAATGGGAAAATGTTAGGGGAATAAAAAGTTTCATTTGCTGTTAATGTAGCTGTAAAGTGTAGGGTTTTCGATATTAATCTCTTTAAATCGGTTTTGGAAATAGCAATTTTTGGTAGTGTTGATCCAGTGTTAGATCTGTGAAGTCGAGAAGCATTTTTTTGGGTGAGAATATCGGGTCAATGTCGGTTCCACCTCGATTCCGGTCCGTGAATTCCGGTGAGCGAGACTTCCGATCAGTTCTTGGTCCAACCGGGAACAAGCTGCAGAGGAAACCGCCAGGGGTGAAACTGGAGAAGCCGACGATGGAGAAGAAGACCATCGAGTCAAAAGATGAGAAAACGAAGAAACCAGATACTCCGGCTTCACCAACGACGACTCTGAAGCAATGCTCGTCTCTTTGCTCTTCGATTCTGAGACGGAACAGTGCATCGATGACTGCTTCGTATTCCTCTGATGCGTCGTCTTCTTGCGAGTCATCGCCTTTGAGCGTGGCGTCTTCTTTGAGCTGTAAGAAGGCTGTGAGGAGAAGTGGGTCTGTCTCCTCCTCCGCTACATGTGCGGCGGCGAGAAGGAAGCAGATTGATGAGAAAGAAGACAAGGTTGCTGCTGGTGCCAGTAATGGTGATTGCTTCGCTGACGGTCGAAAAAGATGTGCCTGGATCACGCCTAAATCTGGTGAGAGTCTCTTTTTCACCTTCAATCTCTCTTGTTCATCGATTCCCAATTCTGGAACACTATAATGGATTAAGAAGGAATGGAGAAGAAAGTAAATGCCAGATTGAATTTGATTTTAAATGAAGATGTGAGATTTTTTTATTTTTTGCTAAGTTTAAGAAGTAATTGCTATATGCTGGCTACAATATGTGATTCAGTGCAATGGCTGACCAATGTGACGGATATGAAGAAAAAGGAGCTAGAGTTCTAGACATCTAGTAATTGAATTCTACATATACGGACGATAAGAGTAACCCAATGTCACGAAAATGCTT
Organism: Eutrema heterophyllum; assembly: GCA_002933915.1. Lineage (NCBI taxonomy): Eukaryota > Viridiplantae > Streptophyta > Magnoliopsida > Brassicales > Brassicaceae > Eutrema > Eutrema heterophyllum. The sequence continues at coordinate 66,262 of PKMM01000679.1, forward strand.
GAATTTTTCTGTGCTTTGTTTGTTGAAGCATGTGCAGATCACTTGTATGTTCTTAAACTTTGAGATAGTTATCTTCTTTATGCTGATGGGTTTTGTTGTTACTTCGCGTACTTAAAAGTTTCCATGCCAAGAGGCTATTTCCACTACTCTCCGTTGCTCTCTTATGTGCCATATCTTTCTCTTTGTTTCTGTGATGTATTTGAATAATAATGTTGTCTTTCTTTCGTTCCTGCAAAGACCCGGGTTATGTAGCTTTCCATGACGAAGAATGGGGAGTTCCTGTTCATGACGACAAGTACGTGGCACCCTCAACTATTTTCCTTTAATCAGAGATGCTCTTTGTAATTATAAGAGTCTCTTACCACTTTGTTAAATTGTGTAGGAAGCTTTTCGAGTTATTATGCCTCTCGGGTGCTCTAGCCGAACTCTCTTGGACAGACATTCTCTCCAGAAGGCAATTCCTCAGGTAACCAAACCAAGTTCTTAGTTAATCCCACTCCGAAATCACAATATGAACTTCTGATGTCAAGCCAGAAACTAGAGTTTTGTATGAGCTCTGATCTCCGATTTGTTTAATTTGTTACTTATTTTAAAACAGGGAAGTTTTCATGGACTTCGATCCAGTTGCTGTTTCCGAACTGAATGAGAAAAAGGTAACCGCTGCCATTTCCTTACTATCAGAGGTCAAGATACGGTCAATCCTCGACAACTCACGCCATGTGCGCAAGGTAACAGAAACCTCGACACTTCTGATCTATATTACTCAACTTATATAATCTTTCTGGCTCTTTAATTCCTGGCTTCATCCAGATTATAGCTGAATATGGATCATTTAAGAAGTACATGTGGAACTTTGTGAACAATAAGCCTACACAGAGCCAGTTCAGGTATCAACGACAAGTCCCTGTGAAGACATCAAAAGCTGAGTTTATAAGCAAAGATCTTGTACGCAGAGGCTTTCGTAGCGTCAGTCCAACAGTTATTTACTCCTTCATGCAAGCAGTTGGTCTTACAAACGACCATCTCATAGGCTGCTTCAGATACCAAGACTGTTGCGTAGCTGCAGAGACAACAACGAAGGTGAAGAAGAAGAACGAGAGTGATAAATAAATTAAGTGCAATTCTGAAAGCTAATTGATGTATTTGAGTCCCATGTTGTTTGCTTCCAAAGAAGTGTTGTTTTTTTTGCGATGTATAGATGTTTTTGGTTATCGGTTTATGCATAGTAGAATGTTGCGAGGAACTCTTAGACCGGACGTATTTGTGTGAATCGATTGCATGCTACGTTTTAGATATAGTCGCAGTAATTTTATATTTTTATATATCTTTGAATGAACGGTAACGCTATCAAATATCAGAATCATATATAGTGCAAAATGGTACAATATAATGATTAGCAACAAAGTTAAAACTAAATGTTATAGTATATAATTTTTATGACAATTGTTAGAACATCTCTGAAACAAGTCCAATACAATGCCAACAAGCCTAAATTAAGAAGTGTTAACCCCACAAGCAAGTATAAATATGCTTGTTATGTCAACATACTTGTTTCCTAAATTTTTTAGAAAAATTATTTCCGTATTTTTACATATTCGTTTCTGATTCAATGCAGCCTAGTCAAAATGCATGTCTTTAAGTTTTTTTTTATAAAAATAAAAATAAAAATTGATTAGTATAAATTTAGGGGTGTCAATTAGGGGCAAAACCCGAGGGCTGGCCCTGAAAAACAGCAGGTTCGGGCCTATAAATATAAGCCAAACAAAAAAATCAGACCTTTCGGGCTAGTGTGTTTTTCGGATTTAGCCCGAAAAGTTTGGAACTTTACATTTTAATTAGTTAGGGATCGTATGGCATGTGATGTTCTAAGCATTCCGATAACTACAGTGGCATCAGAGTCTACATTTAGTATTGGTACGCATGTCTTGGATAAATATAGATATCGTTTTTTACCAAGAAACGTTGAAGCACTGATTTGTACACATATTTGGTTGGATGGGTTTACATTTCGTGATCCATGTACCATTATCATTCATCCATATTTAATTCATATTTTTAATGACATTTCTATATGATTTATACATGTCAAAACTTAACATTCTTTTACATTTTTTTTTATTTGTAGCTCTTGATGGTGATAAGGATTTAGAAGACGATGAAGAAGATTCTAATCTAAACTCTACTACATAGATTTGAAGTGTTTTGATTTTATGTTTTATTTGGTAATACAATTTATTTGAATTTTATTTGTTTTTTTGTCAAACTTTTGCTTTTAAATTTAATTGGATTTGATATAATACATTTCAATTTAAATTTATTTGGATAAATATTTTATTTTAATTATTTTTCATTTGAGAATTATGAATTTTTGTGTTTGTAAAGAAAAGCCTGAAAAACCCTAGAGCTTTGTCCGGGCCGGGCTTTAGAATATAGACCCGATTTTTTTTTTTGAATCGGACTGGGTCGGACTCAGTAAATACAGGCTTTACGGGTTTCGAACCGGACCGGACCGGACCAGCCCGAGTATAAATATGTTTGTTATGTGAACAATGTAACCTTTGAGAGTTGCTTTCTTCCCTTTATTTTTATGATATCCAACAAAGAATTTTTGATTTTGGTGTTCAATTAAAATTTCCCTCTTTTACTTTTATTTTTCTTGGTTAATTTTGCTTTACTTTCTTTGCACCTAAATAAAAACTCTTATGAGCTATTATCTTATTTTCAATCTTATATATCAATCCTATTACAGCTATTTTGAGCTTCAATCCAATTGCTTTAGATTCAGTCACAGTAATAACTAATCATAAAAAGTGAATTTGCATTATTCATCATAAATTTGTCATGTTGGGGATCAAGAATCAAAACCATGATAAATTTGTACACATGTTTCATTAAGGTCTATAATGCTGAACTTTAGAGAAAGAGAACTGTATTCATCAAGCCAAATATAGCTTATTATATAGACCAAAAAAAATTCTTTAACTTAAAAAATAACAGCCGTGCATTGTGGAGGTCGAATTCAACTTTGGCATATTTATTTATTTTCCTTTGCCTTTTTGCGACATTTCTAATTGAAACCAATGGTTTTGTGTGTGTGTGTGTGTGTGTTTTTGTGGGGTTAAATTACGTGTGTTAGAGCCTATGGTAGGCATCTTAGTCAAATTACATGAAACGTTTGAAGTTTTTTTTTATCATTCTCCACGTATAATATCTCTATAATATTATTTAATAATATATTTTTGAAAATGAACTTGTAAGTTATTATACATTTCTAATTGAAACCAATGGTTTTGTGTGTGTGTGTGTGTTTTTTGTGGGGTTAAATTACGTGTGTTAGAGCCTATGGTAGGCATCTTAGTCAATTACATGAAACGTTTGAAGTTTTTTTTTATCATTCTCCACGTATAATATCTCTATAATATTATTTAATAATATATTTTTGAAAATGAACTTGTAAGTTATTATACATTTCTAATTGAAACCAATGGTTTTGTGTGTGTGTGTGTGTTTTTTGTGGGGTTAAATTACGTGTGTTAGAGCCTATGGTAGGCATCTTAGTCAATTACATGAAACGTTTGAAGTTTTTTTTTATCATTCTCCACGTATAATATCTCTATAATATTATTTAATAATATATTTTTGAAAATGAACTTGTAAGTTATTATACATTTCTAATTGAAACCAATGGTTTTGTGTGTGTGTGTGTGTTTTTTGTGGGGTTAAATTACGTGTGTTAGAGCCTATGGTAGGCATCTTAGTCAATTACATGAAACGTTTGAAGTTTTTTTTTATCATTCTCCACGTATAATATCTCTATAATATTATTTAATAATATATTTTTGAAAATGAACTTGTAAGTTATTATACATTTCTAATTGAAACCAATGGTTTTGTGTGTGTGTGTGTGTTTTTTGTGGGGTTAAATTACGTGTGTTAGAGCCTATGGTAGGCATCTTAGTCAATTACATGAAACGTTTGAAGTTTTTTTTTATCATTCTCCACGTATAATATCTCTATAATATTATTTAATAATATATTTTTGAAAATGAACTTGTAAGTTATTATACATTTCTAATTGAAACCAATGGTTTTGTGTGTGTGTGTGTGTTTTTTGTGGGGTTAAATTACGTGTGTTAGAGCCTATGGTAGGCATCTTAGTCAATTACATGAAACGTTTGAAGTTTTTTTTTATCATTCTCCACGTATAATATCTCTATAATATTATTTAATAATATATTTTTGAAAATGAACTTGTAAGTTATTATATATTATGTTATTATAAATAAAAAATAATAATTGAATTAGGAAAATATATAATTGTTTTTTAAAATTATTTTTAAAATTATTGATGAGAATATGNTGAATTAATATGTTAAAAAGTCAATAAAAGTCCAAAAACTAATCCCCGATTAATCCCAGATTAATCTCCGATTTTCGGGTTAGGCGCTAGACCCAACCCGACCGCCCGACTAGCGCCTAGCGCAATTTAGAACATTGGATATACTTACTGCTTAGGGGATGTCTTATGTCTACTACGTATCGTATTGGTTAGAACTTAGGGATCTACAACGATTAAGTTTTATTACACTTAATTTAGAAAAATACTGATTTTCAGTTTCTCTTAAGAATTCAATTTTTAGAAAATAGAAAAAATAAAATAATTTAGATTGTATTATTAAATTTATTTATTATAAGAATTAATTTATTGGAGAGTGAGAGAGTTGTGGATTTGTGGCAATTTTCCTATAATAAATAATTTTTTTTTGTTTATTGTCAAATGTTTAAAAGTTTCTACCTTAGGTTTGGGTTCCATTTTCATAAAACATAATTTTTTTTGTAGATTAAGAGATGCTAAACTTATCAAAAAATTTAAGAAAAGTTTCTACATCATGTTTGGGTTCAATTTCCTTAAAATATAATTTATATAGATTAATGGATGCTAAGTTTATTGAAAATTTTAAAATATTGTATGTAGAACTGGTTGTCGTGATCTCGTATATTGTGAGAAGATTTGTACATCATAGATATATCGCATATAAAATTATCTTGTCGTGGATCTATATATTGCAAGAATAACTATTTCATAAAATCGTTTTTTAGTTCAAATATTTTTCAAAATTTGTAATAGGAGTAGATCAAATATTTCTTTAACAGTGATGTAAAAAATGACAAATTATAAAAATAAAATAAAATGTTTTAGTATTAAAAAGGGAAAACAATTCTTTTTAATTTCTTCTCATAAAAGTACTTCCGAAAATAGACACAAGTAGATTTCCGACGCAGTAACAGGAGTATAAGTATTGTTAAATAATACTAGCTTTTACTATTACTAGATTCGCAAAGAACCACCACCCTCCCTTTTTCTCTTGATTATCATTTATCAAATTCTTCCCCCCAAAAAATAGTTTTGGCATTTGCATTAAAAATAAAATAAAATAAAAAAACAGATTTAAATGAGTTTCTTAATTCAATTTTCTCTCACATTTGACCAAATAAAAAACATATATATATCTCTCTATATACGTTTTTTTTTATGTTGGATAGGACAGAGAGAAGAGACGTAAAACAGAGAGGCGATGGCGGCTGCAACGGCAAGTGGCGGCAACATAAGTTTCTCCAACTCTCCTCTCATCGAAACCTCTGATTCTAATCAGATTGTTGTCCCTGAGGTTTCTCTTTCTTTCACAAATTGGGCCTCGCCACATTTTACGTTTAATCAGTTGTTAAATCTCCAGTAATTGTTTTACTATCCCATTAGTAATCATTAATATCGATTCCTGCCTAAAGGTTTGATTGACTTCAAGAGGAAAAAAAGAGTGCTCTTAAGGATCAATGACTAATGTTTACATATTATATGCAGAAAAAGAGCTGGAAAAACTTCTTCTCATACTTAGGCCCTGGATTTCTTGTTTCAATTGCTTACATTGATCCTGGAAACTGTAAGATTCGCTTTATATACATATATATATATATATATATATATATCAATATTCATAAAAGTATATCACTTTATTACACACAAACACACAAAGCTTTCTTTTTTTTTTGGTTACAGTTGAGACTGATCTGCAGTCAGGAGCTCAGTACAAGTATGAGGTACGTTACATTATCGGTTTAATTAACCTTTAGATCCTTTAATTTCTTAGACTTCGATTGTTTGTTAACGTTCAAGGTTTGCATTGAGTTGGTATTTTTTTGAAAGGAATCCATATATAGCCTTAATCACTTTTAAACAAAATTCCTTTGTTAAATGTAAACACAAACGCCAAATCTTCGTTTTGCAAGCAAAAAAGTGTTTTAATCTTTGACATGTAAACGCAAACGCAGAATTGGCGTTTGGAACAATCTAGACCTTAGTATTTGCTGATTTTGATAAAACGTTTCTGGTCACATTGAACAGTTACTCTGGATCATATTGGTGGCGTCTTGTGCAGCTTTGGTGATTCAATCTCTAGCTGCAAATCTTGGTGTTGTCACAGGTTTAACCCTAAATCCGAACAAAGTCTTTCTTCTATTCTAGTCTTTTTATATACATTAGTTTGCTTATAGTATCCCATTTCAGGAAAGCATTTAGCAGAGCATTGTAGAGCTGAATACTCCAAAGTTCCAAACTTTATGTTATGGGTAGTAGCGGAAATCGCTGTAGTCGCTTGTGACATTCCAGAAGGCATGTTTTTTTTTTTTTTTTTTGTTGTTGCACTAATGATTTTGATGGGCTTATTTGCATTCTGTTGGTTTCTCAAGCAAATGCCAATTAATAATCAGTTATTGGTTTTCTCTGTATACAGTTATTGGCACAGCATTTGCTTTAAACATGCTTTTCAATATCCCGGTTTGGATTGGTGTTCTTCTCACAGGATTTAGTACATTGATTCTTCTAGCACTTCAACAATATGGGGTATATGTTTATACTGTTACATATATTGGTTCTTATCTGAGGCTTTTACATTGGTAACATTGTTTTTTTTTGTTTGTATCTTTACAGATTAGGAAGCTCGAGTTCTTGATCGCGTTTCTTGTGTTAACTATTGCTCTATGCTTCTTTGTTGAGCTTCATTACTCAAAGCCAGACCCAAAAGAAGTCCTCTATGGTCTCTTTGTTCCGCAGTTAAAGGGAAATGGTGCAACTGGTTTAGCGATCTCTCTCCTCGGTGCCATGGTTATGCCGTAAGAAGATCTCTGTCTCTCTCTCCCTCAAACCCAATTACGAAAATTCTCATCTGTTTCTTCTTCACAGACACAATCTATTTCTCCACTCAGCTTTAGTTCTCTCTAGAAAGATTCCTCGTTCAGTAACCGGCATCAAGGTAATTAATCACCTAGCATACATGCATTTTCATGGACGTTATGAGTCTAAGTTCCTCGTTTTCATTTACAGGAAGCTTGTCGGTATTACTTGATCGAAAGCGGATTAGCACTTATGGTGGCTTTTCTCATAAATGTCTCTGTGATATCAGTGAGTGGTGCTGTTTGTAATGCCTCAGATTTGAGTCCAGAAGATCAAGCGAGTTGTGAAGATTTGGACTTAAACAAAGCCTCGTTTCTTCTACGGGTAAATACATAAATCCTACAAGTTTTGGTTTCAATTTCTTGCATAATTTTTCAGACGATTTAAGGATATATATAATTGTTGCCTGATTATGCTTACCACAGAACGTTGTGGGTAAATGGAGCTCAAAGCTTTTCGCAATTGCGTTGCTTGCTTCGGGTCAGAGTTCAACAATTACTGGAACGTATGCTGGACAATACGTAATGCAGGTGATCAAAGCTCGGCCAAATTAATGCTCCTAAGTCCTAACTTATTGCCTGAATTTTTGTTCTGTTCTTCTTTTTTTAACAGGGGTTCCTTGATTTAAGACTAAAGCCATGGCTCAGAAACTTCTTAACAAGATGTTTAGCTATAATCCCAAGTTTGATTGTAGCTCTCATAGGTGGCTCAGCTGGAGCCGGAAAGTTAATCATCATTGCCTCGGTAACCCAATATCTCAAATCCAATCTCGGAATCATATTATACATTCTTAACATTAATCATTTATCTGTTTTGTCCAAAAAAAAATCATCTTATCTGTTAGCAGATGATCTTATCCTTTGAGCTCCCATTTGCTTTAGTCCCACTTCTCAAATTCACAAGCAGCAAAACCAAAATGGGCTCACACGCCAATTCACTCCTGGTATTACCTTTTACTTCCCTATTCATGAATCATAACATCGATTGGAAGAACGAAAACTCATTTGTCTCGTGGCTTTTTCTGTAGATTTCATCTGTGACTTGGCTCATTGGTGGACTTATTATGGGTATCAACATATATTATCTAGTAAGTAGCTTCATCAAGCTGCTTCTCCATGGTCACATGAAGCTTGCAGCCATTGTCTTCTTAGGACTTCTTGGATTCTCAGGCATAGCCATTTACTTAGTTGCCATTGGTTACCTTGTCCTCCGTAAAAACAGAGAGTCCTCCACACGTTTCCTACCCTCCAGTAACTCTCAGACCGTGGAAACACTTCCGAGAGAAGACATTGTGAACATGCAGTTGCCTAATGGAGTAGCGGTTACAGGCAACTTAGATTGAAGAATTATAACATTTAAGATAGAAGAAACATGGTTTACTTGGTGTAAATATTTCATAGAACAAACATGAAGTTGTTTACTTGGTGTAATCTATTACATAGAATAAACATGAAGAACTGAAGCCTTGTATACAAAATCAAAATTCATCAAACGAGTAGGCTTAAGATCTGAGTATAAAGATTCATAACCAGACAAGACATTTTGAAACAGAGGTTTCACAAAACCAGAGACAAGAACCAAAGATATATATATATATATATTTATATATATTTTTTTCTAAACCAAAAGCAATACCAACGGCTAAGGATACTTCAGGGACTAAGCTATTCAAGACTCGATCTTGATGCCGTTTTCGCTGGATTCTTGTGATGTCGAAGGAGGAGGAGGAGGAAGATGACCTTTCTCTTGCAAGCTCTTAACTGTGTCGTAGAGGCTTTGCTTGGTGGATGTGAACTCTAAGCCTAAGTCCTTAATCTTTTGGTTTGTGAACTTGTATGGTTTAACTCTAGGGTTCTTCTCGTCCTTGCATCTGAACAATTAAAACAAAAACCAACATTGTTGTTACTTAACAAGTTAGACAAGGAACGAAGAATAGCTCCATTACAACTACCAATTTTTCAATAAAAATATCTATCAACATATTATATTGTGAGTTGCACAAAAAAAATAAACATATTATATTGTGTGTATATATATATATATATTGTGGTTTACAAAATGTCCACGTTAGCAGTAGGTGACAAGTGAACTTGGACTTATGGTGTGAGTTGTTGGTACACCAACTTTCACCACAAACGACAAAAAAAGAACATGGGACCAAACTCACAACCATCATTGAGTTTGTATCAAGATAAGAGATAAGAGATAAGAGATAAGAGATAAGAGATTAGAGAAAGAAAAAACATTCATATGGTAAAAAGAAAAGAAGAATTATATATATGATTAAGCTATAACAAGATTCGCCAAGACGCTAAAGTGACGGCACACTGTCGTCAAAATTAGCCTTACGTATTCATGTGCATTGACTAGTGTTGGTGATGACTTATTGTATTGATGTACACTAATGAGCACGTGTGTCATACGTATTTGTATAATATAAAGTCTTAAAACGAAAATAATCGAAATAATGTTAAGAGTACTTGAGAATTAAGACAGGTCATTGTCTTAATAGTTACACAGCTACCATTGTTTTTTTTTTTTTTTTTGAGAAAGGGTTTTAGAGCGACCATTGTTATTAAAAGGCTTTATTTGATTTCGTTTTTTTTATTAAAAAAAAAACAAAGTGATGAGTCGAGTAAGTGGAAAATCTATGTGGTCACAAGGCATTATTGGGTGCATGCGTGCCAATAACTAATATTATTTACTTTTTTTACAAGAAGCCATACGTTCCATAAATCAATTTAAACTTCCGTGAAGAATGTGAATTATATTTGGACCACAATACTTTTTCTTTTTCTTTGTAACACTACACAATACTTGATATGAACCTTTTACCTTTTACCTACAAGTTGGTTGTAAAAGATACAAAGCACTACTACAGCCAATTATAATATATATACATATTCAATAATTTAGAGAACTATGTACGTCAAGTAAAAAAAACCTACGTATTTGTCACATATAATTCTACATAAATATTTTAGTTAAATTACTATCGAGATTATAGTTTTTAAATAAAAAAATTATAGAGATGCTAGTATTTTTAATCTTAAAAAGGTAAAGGTAAAAAATTAACTCCTTACATTTTTTTGTAACATTTTTGGTTAAGTACATATGTTTAATCGTTACTAGAAAAAGTTAATTGTCCAAAATAACACATTTTTAAACTTTTGTTCTAAACTTAACACACTAGTTAAAATTGACCATAATAACACAAATTTAATATTAAAATGATTTAAAATCTTTTTTTAATGGAGAAAACCTAAACCTTAAATAGGAAATAGTGAACACAAACATAATATTATAATTTTATTTTGAATTTATTTTGAATTTATTTTGGATAAACATGTATTTTCACTTTGTGCTATTTTCAGATTTGGAACAAAAAAAATAATTTTTTTGTGCTATTTTAAGATTTTTTTTTTTTTTTTTGGTTTGTTACTATATACTAACTCTTAACAATTTAGTAATTATTAAGCGGCATTAGTTTCACTTACTTGGTCGGAAGAGGGTACTCCGGGAATAACTTAGCAAGAATCTCCACAACTTCGCCGCGGTGAAGCGCGCTCTCGGCGAGGAGATAACGTCCAGAGGCCGATGGTGCCTCGTAGACCAAAACATGAGCCAGCGCGACATCGCGAACATCCACATAAGCCTGAGTCAAGTTGGCGTAAGTCTTAGCCGAGCCGGTTAGATACTTGAGGACGTGGAAGAGACTGGCGTTGATCGTTGGCTGTAACGGCGGTCCAAGGACCAGCACCGGATTCAACACCACCAAGTCAACACCTTTCTCCTCCGCCGTCTCCCACGCCGCTTGCTCCGCCACCATCTTTCCGTAACAATACCAATTCTACAAAACACATACAAATTTTCAATAGACCACAAACATCACAAATAATGTATGCTATGCTATTGTCTTTATATGAGATTTTTTTTCAAAAGATTCATTTTCAAAGTAGAATTTTGTTACCTTTCTCTTTTTATAAATACATATGAATCTTAATAAGATCTTAATAAGTAGATGCAATGATTAAATCCAAGACCTTGGTGTTTTTGCAGAAGTCGAGATCACTCCAACACGTCTCATCGACGACCGCATCAGGGTCACGGTTCGGGTTCATGTAGACGGCACCAATTGAGGAGGTGATGACCACGCGCTTGACCTTGGCTTCAGCCGCAGCATTGATAACGAACTTGGCTCCGTTCACGGCCGGCTCCACCATTTGCTCCTGCAAATTTATTATCCATTTGATATTAAACTAATACCTCCTTCCAACAATAAAATTTCTCACCATCTTTTCTTCTCTTTGAAGTTTGAAGTCAACTGTGATAAATTCATTTCAAGAAAGTGGGGATAGTGATTTTCTCGGGTACATATTTCAACGTCTTGAATGAAATTAAATACTTGACCAAACAAGCATATTCAATGACGAATATTGCAGAAGATTTCTAAACTTTTTCATGCGATGATTCTCTTTTTTTTTTAATAGATTAAAATAATTGTCATAATTGAAAGCGATTTGATATCATCAATACGCTCTAATTAAAAAAAAAAAATCTAAAAGAAATCAGCTCCACTACTATAATTTTATTTTATTTCACATACGTCCCTAACTTTATACTATTTTTCTCCGAAGCCACCACAGAAAGTCCTCGAAAAATATAGAAAAATACTCACGGGATCGTCGGTAACCGGAGAAGCCGTGTGAAAGACGCCGTCGCAACCATCGATCGCCGCTTTAAGAGCCTCGTAGTCCTGAAGATCTGCTTTGCACAGAATCAATCTCTCCTTGGCTCCTTCAAGTTCTCTCAAATGTGTATTCTTTGGATCATCTGCAATTATCAATCCAATCAATAAATTAACCTACAAAAAAAAAAAAAAAGAGAATACTATTACAGTGAGCAAAAGGAATATTAAAAAAGAAACGGACCTGGATTCCGTACGGTTCCTTTGACGGTGTAGCCTCTCTCGAGGAGTGACCTAACAATCCAAGAGGCGATGTATCCACCGGCTCCGGTGACGCAAACGGTTTTCCCGTCAAGCGAGGATTCGTCGACTGGCATTTTTCGGAAGTAAAAGCTTCGGTTTTCGAAGGAAAATGATTAGTGCGCCGTTTCAAAGTGAGTGACGACGGTTTGTATATATAAATTATAAAGACTGAAAAAGGAAGTTTATCCTTCTTTGCCAAGTTCACCTAACCATGGTAATGAGTTTGGTCCATATTTTTATATTTTATTTACAAACTCTATAAAAGGACAAACCAAATTAATTATGACAATTTTTTTTTTTTTTTTAATTATAGAAAGAGGGGTTGGTGGAAGAAGAATGATTTGGAACTATACACCTTTAGAAAAAATTCATAAACTTGGACAAAACTTTGAAATAATACCTACAATCATTTTTACTCCGGGTAATATATCTACCAATAATTCTTGATAAAATACATACATTTTCTGAATCATGTATATACCACGGAAATAAAATAAATTTATAGATTTTAATGGTTATATCTTTTAGTACAGGTATGTTTCGATATATATATAGTTCTAGAAGAAAAGGGTACAAGAATGTGTATATATGGACAAGACAAGTCGCAAGTGTTATGTTTACTTCTCTTCTCCATCAATAATAGATTCGGACACTTTTCTCTCTTAAGTTCAAAATTATATGTCCAATACAGGAAATGCTGAGAAAAGTGTCCGAATCGATTACTGTTTGTGTATGATAACAATTATTCATGCACAAACATGTCTTTAGCTATATTTAAATGAGAAAATTACACCTATGAGAAAATTAACATTTTTTAAAAGTAGTGATATACTCTAAAACATTTTAAAAATAAGTTACATTTACCATATTTTATGTTTTTACTATATTACCCCACCATTATCTATTATCTCTTTCATCTATTTCTCTTTCTTGCTATTTTTTTTTGTTCTCTTTCATCTTTCTTCCTTTCTCTTTCATCTTTTTTGCAAAATACCTAGAACTGAAAATCCGAACCAAATTAGAAGATACCGAACTGAACCGAATAGTTATAAATATCTGAATGGTTCCTTTTATATTTGTCAAAATTAAATAATTTTTACAAAATTTAACCACATTTTATTTAAATTAAGGATTTTTTTAGGTTTTTCGAGAATTGGTAATCTAACAATTATATTTTTCACTATCAAATTACATATATTTTTTCTCTATATTTTGATACCAATTTCACAACCTTTTAATTAGATGTGAAAACTGGCGAGACATTGTAGTCGTGATTTTTCTGTAAGATTTCCAACATAACTAAATCTATCAGTTACAGCTCGTCGAAAATCAAATTCGGTTGGATTTTTGTCGGAACAAAAAGACGAAACATAAATCATGGATCAACTAAGCCCTCTCGGGGACTTGCTTAAGAATAAGAAAGAGCAATTCATGTAAATAAATATCCCGACGGACACTGGTAGTTAGAAAATGGTCGTAACTTTTCCAATTGATTTTCTACCGGATTTTCCGACGGATTTCCGACAAAAAAATCATGTCAGAGGGATTTTCGATGATTTTCCGAAGGAGTTTTAGTTCGAATGCCCCCGTCGGAAAGTTATCGGATATCCGTCGGAAATTTTCCAACGTCTTCCCGACGGGCATTGTAGTTGGAATCCCCCGTCGAAAAGCTGTTGGATATCCGGCGAAAAAATTAAGACGTCGTATTTATGCCCCGTTTGTGAATATATATCTTTTTGGCTAAGCCTCCTCGATTTCGGATTTGAACTCCAAACAAGGGTAACGATAACCTTAACAACAAAATTCATGGCTCGGAAGTCGAACATTGTGGATATGACGCATGCGTATCCATGTAGCTGCGTACACGTGGACGATATTCGAGTGGATACGCATGCTTATCTATGTAGGTGCGTACATGTGGACAATATTTGCGTGGATACGCATACACATCCATGTACTTGCGTATATGTAGACGATATGCGCGTGGATACGCACATGTCTATCCATTTAAATGCGTCCACGTGGACGTAACTATGTGGATACGCATACGTTTGGCCAATGTATTCGAACCACATGTCAGTAAAATATTGTAAAATGGGTATCAAAATATAGAGAAAAAGAAACATAGTTTATAGTGTAAAAAAAATTGTGAAATTGTTTTTTTACGAGAAGAAAAATAGCAAAACAAACTAATTGGAGTGTCAAAAAAAAAAAAAAAAAAAAAAAAGAGGGAGGAAAGATAAAGAAAAAAAATACACTACACACACGTTTTCACTCCCACGTAAGAGTATTTTGGTATTTAAAAAATAAATATTTGCAAAATGTGTGTAGATGTAAAATAAAAATGGAGAAAGTGTGTTAAATGTAATTATAAAATGGTAAGTGTATTTTTTATAAGGTGAAAGTGAAAAAATGCCTACAGTATTAACTCAACTCTATTTAAATATATGTTACTAGTTAGGTGACATCAGATCAAACTTGTTCCATAACAAGCCATAGGTCAAAAGAATCTACTAACATAACAATCACACCATAAGTCTCTAAACAAGCAGCTTCACTAAACACATACGTTATCTAAACCACAATTACCAATCTTTTTTCCTGAATTAACATCACCTAACCATCCTTGATTCATGGATCAACCTGAAACAGGAATAGAACCCACTTCTGCCTTATCAGTCTCTTCTTCCAGTTCCTTAATTACTCTCTGATCATCTTCTTCAGCCTCCTTTTCACCTTTACCAGTCTCGGGCACGCTTGTGTATGTGTCTCTATCACTCTCTTTCTCCTCAGACATCCTCCTCAATCAATCTTGTGTCTGCAGTTGGCTCTTTTGCTGACTCTCGCTCTTGTATCTCAGTTTTGGGTGCTGCATTCCGCTCTTTCACTGACTTCCGCTCTTCTCCATCAGATTCAGGTTCTGCATTTGGCTCTTTTGCTACCTCCTCTTCTTCTCCATCAGTTTCTGGTTCTGCATTTGGCTCTTTTGCTACCTCCTGTTCTTCTCCATCAGTTTCTGGTTCTGCATTTGGCTTGTTTGTAGACTTTAGCTCTTCTCCATCAGTTTCTTGGTGATCTCTCTTACATTCAGGCTCTGCATTTGATCCTTTCCCGAATTTCAGACTGTCTTCACCCTTGGTTTCAGGTTCATCCTTCTCATCACAATCTTTTTCACTTTCCCGATGCATAGCTTGAGTCACCTTCTGCCTTTTCTCAGTCCTGCCTTTTGTTCTGCCAGGTTCAGCATTCTGCTCTTTTGAGGATTTAAGATTTCTCTCTTCTCTGCTTTCTGGTTCATTGCTTACAGTCTTCAGCGCACCTTTGGTTCTTTTCGCTTGCTTAGTGGAGTTTGTTACAGAGTCCTTCTTCTTCATTGCTGGCATAGAGGATCTATATCCATATATGTGAGCTAATTCATTCAAGGATCAAACCTTCATATACCAATAACTAGAATTACTGTAAATTTTCACACCTGACGTCTGGAGAACTGCTAAGTTCCACATTCATAGACACATTTTTGCGCTTCTTGGCTTTCTGCCTTCGCAGTCTGCATATAAAGCAAACACTCAGGGGTAAGAGGTGCCAAGCTAAATCCAAGTTGAAGATTGTGGGTGATACAGAACCATGAACGTTTCACTTACATGTCAGATAAAGGAATAGAATCAGGCAGATCAGTCTCATTATCCTGCGTAAGATTTTTGGGAAAAACAATAGACATATCAATTAGATATTTTGTAAACGATAAAAAATGGTGAATGAATAAAGAGGGGCACAGTATAAGAAATTTTTCACCTCACTGGCTGAAGAATTATCCTGGAGTATCTCCCAGCGTTCTTTTTTCAGATTAAGCTTTTCTGCATCCCCATCAGCATAAGATACCTACAACGAGAACAGCGGTAAGAATTTTTTATAGGAATCAATTATGCAACAAAGAGAGAATTTTGAAATAGCAGTAAGAGAAGTTAACTCACTTGATGCATCTTCTTACTACTATCATAGGAATCTATGACGCCTTCATAAAACCTGTGCAAATATAAATGGTAAGATTGCTGCCATTCATCACACAGTATCCAAAACGAAAGTTAGCATGTCTCGCTATACACTTACTTCATGTCGAGTGGCCACCAGATGTTTACTCTCTTACCAACCAATTCCGCACCAAACTCACTCTTGTTGGACTCCTGAAAAGAGGAAAATAGACCATATGAAAACACGTGACAAATCAATGCTTCATACCATAGACAGAGAAGTCATAAATTCACACCACTTCCTCTCCAGCTGTCTGTTTCCTCTTGGAATGGCTCTTGGGAGTTTGTTTAGATTCTTTGGTCGAAGGCGTTGTTGCATGAGAACTCTTCTTCTGGACAGTTAATCCAATTATAAGTTTAAGGAAGAAGAAAGTTCTAGAGTTATTTTGACACGAGAAATCATGGTTCATCAAATTTGCTACCTTGCTCTTTGATGATTGGGGAATAAGTGTATCCATGCTTGCACCTTTTAAATTCTTTTTCTTAGCCTCTGAGTGGACTGATATTTTTCCACTGGTCTTTACCCTCTTAGTTTCTGCAAGTGGCTTCTTTACAGATGTTTTCACTAAACCACTCTGTGCTCTCTCTTTTTTACTTGACTTGGCAGTCTTAATGCTGTCTTCAGGTTTTTCAAGGTTAGATTCCATAAAATCTTCTTCTTCAGGATAACTTTTCTTCACATTCTGTTTCTTTGATGTTGATGTAGCTAAAGAACCTACATCAAGACTTGTCTCCTCCATCTTACCCCGGCTTCTTTTACGTGACCCCTTCCTAGCCCTACTAGAGGGTGACAGAGAAATAACAACAGACTGATTCGTTTGACCAACTTTGCTAGGCAAAGATGCTTCCTTGGCAGCCAGCTTTCCAAGTGATGAATCCCCAACTTCTTTTTCCAGCACCTTCTTGCTTGACGACGTCTTAAATGAATAGCCTTCCTCAGGATTCATCAGAGAATTGGGTTTCCGCCCTCTCCTCCTTGTAGAGCCTGATTCGGTCTCTGCATCTGTACTTTCAGACTGCCCTTGCTTTAAAAGTTGATTCAGATCGTTTCCATTTC
The DNA here is from genome assembly GCA_002933915.1 of Eutrema heterophyllum. NCBI lineage: Eukaryota > Viridiplantae > Streptophyta > Magnoliopsida > Brassicales > Brassicaceae > Eutrema > Eutrema heterophyllum. The sequence continues at coordinate 83,565 of PKMM01000679.1, forward strand.
CTATTTTGTCATCTCCATTGGCTCTACGAGTTCCACCTCTTGCAGTCCTCTTGGACCTATTCCCCTTGCGAGGAAGCCCCAAATCCAATTTTTCCTAAATCAAAAGATTTTGAAGATATTGGTTAAGCAAACAAACAATAACACTTACAATGAAAAAGCCTACTAAATTCAGTACCTGCAACGAATCACTTGGAACTACTTTTTCTTCTAATATCTTTTCATCTGCCTGAAAAACGAAAAAATGATATAAACTATTGGCAGATGCAAGTTCAAGATTCAACCACACAACTACTACTGTATTACGAATCAAACTAAGAGCTCAAGGCATTAAGAATACCTCAATTTCTTTGGGGTTCACAACAATGTGTGCTTCAGTAGTGGCAGCTTCGCTTTGGCATATTGACAAAACTACTGGAGAATACATGTCCAAGCTGGTCCCTGTGGACTTCAAAGCTTCCATGATGCACGGTTGAAGCTTACAGGCGCAACTACTAAGAACCTTCTCCACAAGCTCCGAAGCCATTGGTGAGACAACCTACGCCATGGGGACCAGAAAAATCATATCTCAAGTCTGTTGAAAAGCTTGGAGACTTTAACCTAAATTGGGAAAAACTTACCTGACTTTTCTTTTTGACAGTAGTCAAGAGAATCTCGAGCAAATCCATGGATACATCTTCACTTTCATCTATAACTGTGATCATTATCGTTTCCATTGAAAGAAGCACCGATTGAGGATGATCCCGGCTTAATAGATGCACAAAAGAAAAGCCATCAGCGTTAGATAAAGCACATAAGAGTTAATTGAGCACTGTTAACTCAGGAGGTTGTATTTCTACCTTATGATTTTCAAGAACTGCCGAAACATCTCTAGAATAAGGTCATCGCACTCCAAGTCCAACATCACCAAGGATGACCTGACCTTAGAAACAGTATCAAGCACGGCCTCAGCTTTCCTATAACTGCGACAGGAAGCATCAGCTAGTTTTCCAAAGGCTTCAATTGTCACCTCGAAGATCTCCTGTAAGACAAAGAAGCAATGCAAATGCATTGTGAGAGAAAATTTGAAGAAAACATTACAAAAAGAAGAGAATAGTGTCACTGGAATTGTGGAATAATGGTATATCAACCTTCATTTGGTCATCGTTATATGGGGCCTCCGGGGCAGTTATCCTCATAATTTCAGTCAAGCACGAGACAACGAAAACCCTAACATCAGAATCAGGGTTTCTTAAGAGATCAGCAGATACCAAAGCCTTCATTGATGGAATCAGAGCATTTTGCACTGCTACAATAGGATCTTGCTCGACAGTGGAGAGCAGAGACTCGATTTCCTGCACAGAGAAGCATCAAAATCAGATGATTGAACATCATAAACCGCAGAGAGAAATTTCCTCTAGGGATTGAAAGCAACAGAACCCTAAAAGGTTTCACCTTTTCTAAAGAAACGAGTTCGATATCCCATAATGTATCAGGAAACGCTACATATTCACTAGTGAACAACGGAAAAATCGGCGCTCTACAAGATATTTTGCATCAACCATTGAGCAAAGGAAAAATCGGCAAGAAAAGTGAAACCCTAATCGCTTCCTGTAATCCAATCCCAACAGAGGAATTTCACCAAACGCATTAACAAAAGCAACAAAAACCCATTTGTGTTACAAAATCAGAGAATGTCGAGAGAGGAAGAGAAGGATTCGTACATCGAGAAGACTGAGAATCGCATCAGTAGAGGAATGAGGCTTGAGGAGATTATTTCCAGCCTCGAGAAGTGCTTTCGAAAGTTCGGTCGCTCCGACAAGAGGACCCATTTTTTTTTGTTCTTGAGAATATCTGAAGATTCAAAACCCTAGAAAACAAAGAAACATTCTCCGAAAGAAAACGCCCTGTCCTCGCCGCCTAAAATCCAAATGGTTGGAGCAAGAGAAAACAAAAAATATGACAACTTTACAAGTCTGATGCGCGTTTTATATAAAGCGGTGTTGAACATGCAACAACTGCTCTATATACCGGTACAAAGAGAAAAATTAACTCTCTAGAAGAACAAAAAACGTTAATCATTAAACTCAATTAAGTCAAAAGTGTTAGGAAAAAACAAAAATCAATCATGTGGAGACAAATTATGAAACATGTGTTTTATCATTTGATTATAAAGTAATCATAATTTAGTATCTCTACAAATTACAATTGAATATTGCTTCGATACCAGAACTGTTAATCGGTGCTAAGCTCGGATTCGTCTCTTCCCGCCCTTCTCATGGAGCTTTTCACTCCCAAAAAATTGAAATTTGAAAGTGCTTTTGTATTCGTGTAAAAACTAAAAACCAAAGGTTCTTAAAAGTTAAAAGTAACAGCAAGAAAAAGTTAAAACACAAATAATATGAAAATAAAAAGAAATCGAGTTTGTGAACCTTATCTCTCGAAAAAAATTCTGTGAAAGATTGATAAATAAAAATGTTTCGGTCACTTGTTACTTTAATAGGCAAAAAAAAGTATAGTCACGACAACACTGACAAGAGATTTCAATAAAAACATAGGAGAAAATTTGTAGGGAGGGTTACTTAACTAGTGCATAATTTATATAATATTACTAGACTAGTTTAAATGTTATTTTTATTACTATAATGTTTTTTATATCCAGATTGTCCTTTTAAGCTTTTGATAAAAAAAACGTTATTACAAGAATGTCATTACTATTATTTTTCACATCAGCGAAAAGTTTGTGTTATTTACCGAAAAACCAGTCGGCACGCCTACATGGATAAAAACTGTCTACGTGGATTATGAAAGTTTGTCGGAGAAATTTCTCGCCGTATTGACGGCTGACTTGTAGGTTGAGTGGCCGACTTACGTGGACGGCCGACTTAATTGTCAGTCGGCAGATTTAAATTCCTAAATCAGCTTGAAGTTATAGCGGACTTATCGAAACCTAAGCTGATTTATGAGATATCGGCTGATTTATTTGGTTACGACACAACTGATTTATATTCCGACGACCGAGTTATGAAAATTTAGGCTGACTTATTGTTTTGACATGACAAACTTAAATTTGGCCGACTGATTTATCGATAATCTAGCTGACATAATTGGCCGATCTATTTAACAACGACAGACTTATGCGAGCTTATTGTGGCTGACTTTCTGTAAATCCGCCGTTAATAGGCAGATTAACTAAAAAGTCGGCTTAATTACGGCGGACTTAGTAGCGAAAGATTAATTACTTTACTAGTATGCTATTGACGACATATTTATTCGTTGTAGCGGCCAACTAAATTTTCTCACCTGATTTATGTGGTTCAATGGTTGAGTTAACAACTATAGTCGCATATTTTTATAATTACTTAAATAGACTTTCAGTGGCGGCAGACTTATAGTTTGTTTGATGGCTGATATTCTAAGGCTGATTTATGTGTTCGTTTGGTGGCATATTTTCCATGTCAGCAATAAAAAATTACATCAGCTTCAAACACATAACATAGTTAGGTTTAGTCATCGTGTTTATCCTTCTTCTTCTTCATCGTTGTTCTTTATCTCCCTTCTTCATCTTATACCAGATCTAAACTTTGTAGTGGAATAATAATGGATGCAGTAATTATTGTTTGCAGTAAATGGGTTCAAAAAAATAGATATGGTGGTAATTACGTTACATGGATCAGCCATAAAAATTGTACCAGCCGAGATTTAGTAAAAATTTCTTGATAACAGGTTCGTAAAAGGTTTCTCTTATCTCACTGTGTAACCCATACTATTGCATGGATTATTTGGTTAACGCCTATGTTGGTTCAGTTATGCATGTAGATTCAGCGCTCCCTGTTCCAGAACATGTAGTTGAACTAGTGTGCATGCCCCCAGTTGTTCGACAACAACCTGGAAGACCTAAGAACTCTAGAATTAAATCTTGTTTGGAAAAGGCAAGTGAGAAGAAACGCCCTAGAAAGCAACACACTTGTTCTCGTTGTAATCAGGTTGGGCATAATGCGAAAACTTGTAAAAATGGACGGCTAACTAAAACAGCTGTCACTGTATACAGCTACACAAATCAACCGTTAAGTGTTTGGTCTGGTTCGTAAATCAGCCGTAACGGTGTTTGGTCTGGTTCGTAAATAAGCCGTAACGGTGTTTGGTCTGGTTCGTAAATCAGCCATTACGGTGTTTGCAATGCTTAATAAATCAGCCAAATCTCAAACCCGACAGTTGTAAATCAGCCAAACCTCAAATCTGTGTGTTTCCAATTTTAATAAATTTATTTAATTTGATAGGTTCTATTTATAATTTTATCTCAATGTTAAGTAATTTTAAGTCTTACATTAAAACAAAGGGTTATATTTGTAAGCTTTACACATTTTGTAGGTTTACCCTTAATATGTTCATCTCAAACCCTAAACCCCATACAATATACAATATAATCCTTACCATGTATTTCTAAGAATTTCCATAAATAAGCTCATAATATCATTTGTTCCTTTAGATTACTCAATTATAAACATGTCATATCTATATTACCCTAAACCCTAGTAACAACATAATCCTTATCATGTCTTATCTATATGTCTAACTAGATTAGTTGCATGTTTTGTATTAACAATGTTATCATAGATCACAAAAATCAATGTACAGTCTTAATCCTTTTAATTCTAACCCTAAACCCCCTAATCCCCTAAATCAATTTAAAAGTCTTAATTTCCTAAATTCAAAAATACTTGTGTGATAAGTCGGTCATAATAGCTTACAAACCAGCCATGAATTGTCTGAAAGTGGGAAACCAAAAAGTTGAAAAACTTTGAATTTTGAAACGAACGATTTTTTTAATAAAAATGTTGAATTTTCAAATGATTTAAATTAAAATTCAAAATGGGCGTGAATATCGACGAAAATGAAGTTTCTCACCTACACTTTTTGTAATCTCGAGACACCTCGTAAATCGGACAACCCTCTAAAATGAGATAAGATAAATCGGCCGTAACGGTTTTTTGTCTGATTCGTAAATCAGCCATTACGGTGTTTGCAATGCTTAGTAAATCATCCAAACTTCAAATCCATCAGTTGTAAATCAGCCAAACCTTAAATCTGTGTGTTTCCAATTTTAATAAATTTATTTAATTTGATAGGTTCTATTTATAATTTTATTTCAATGTTAAGTAATTTTAAATCTTACATCAAAACAATGGGTTATATTTGTAAGTGAGATAAGATAAATCGGCCGTAACGGTGTTTGGTCTGGTTCGTAAATCAGTCATAACGGTGTTTGCAATGCTTATTTAATTTGATAGGTTCTATTAAAAAGTTACAAGTAGACAAACACAAACATATTCCTACTTAGAACTCATAGATTGCAGCATTTGCACTATCTCCTTGATGTGAGTCTTCAGATCCGCGACGATGGGGCGACAAAATGCGACTGCGGCGAGGCCGACAAGACGAGTCCATCAGCCATAAACATAAATCAGCCATCATGCAAATGGGTTCAATAAATCAGCCATCAAGTTTACATAAACCAGCCATGAAATTATGTATAAATCAGCTATCAAGTTTACATAAATCAGCCATCAAGTTTACATAAATCAGCCATCAAGTATACATAAATCATCCAAATAACAAATCCACAAGAAATCTTACGTTACTTCGACGCTTCCGGCAGTCTCGGAAGAGATGGTGGAAAAAGGGAGCTCGCAAACGTCGGTGGATGCTCCAAAGCTCGTGGCGAAGCGAGAGGCGCGCCGATAGTGAAAAGATCAAAATCGTAGTAGCGCTTCGAGTCACGAACATGTGTCGTCTACCCAAGCTCTCTGATCTTCCCCCTTGCGGGGCGATTTACCGGCGAACCACCTAGAGTCTCGCGGCGATTCAACCATCCACGGATAGATGTTTGAATCAGCTTTTCAGAACCGCCGAGAGCGCCTCAATTGAGTCCACCGTTCTAGAGTTATGGCTGAAACCGTGAAGCCACTGCAGTCTGGCCGAGCCCTACGCCGGCGATTCCAATCAGTCACCTTCAACGACGTTTTTCCGGCGACTCAGGAAGAATCAGGCGACGATCCACCTATCCACAGAAAGCCATGGACGTCAGCTTTTTAGGAAGACCAGAATAACCCCAAACGGAGTTGTACACCGAAAGATATGACTAGATCTCTACAACATGTGCAGTTTGCCAGAGATATTATACCGATGGTTTGAGACTAAAGCGACGCAGGGAATAGAAAGAAGTTAGGGTTTTAGGGAACGAGAGAAAGCTAGAAAATGGTGATGGTAGAAGAATTTGAACAGACGGAGAATGACATATAGATTTATCATATTTTACTTTTTAAAACATTTATGATTTTTTAAAAATTGTAATAGCATTATCGTGAATTGCATTTTTAAATTGTCTTTAATAGACATTTCTTTTAAAATTTATATCATTTAAATAATATCGATGATTCACTCTAGTCATATAACTGACGTTTTTGTACTATTTAAATAATTATCTCAAATTTCTACCGTATAAAAAAACTTAACATTATCATTTTCAGCTAGTTTAACTAAATAATTTTCAATACGACAAAACAAAAATAGTTAATTTTCAACATTTATTTTTATGAAATAAAAAACAATTGGGCAAAGAAATTCTCAAACAAGCAAATTTGGCCTTGTGAAAGTGTAAAACTTGATCATGTTCCAAACAAATCTCGAGAGCTGTCCGCTAAATATTAAATATCAAAACCAAGAGAAAACAGCATTGGGATGAAAAACATCTGAAATTCGAGATTCGAAATGCTTCTTAAATTTAGTTAGATTCAATGTGCTTCTTGACGATATTGAGTGCAGTTGTCTCCTCACCGTAGTCCTGAAACAGCAAGCAAGAAAACACAGAAACGCATTAAGTAAATGACCAGAGGCGAAGAAAAAACCCAATTACTTCATAGGCATGGATTGAAGTGTAAAGACATATATAATAGTGTAAAGCGTATATAATATACCTTGACTACTAGACATGAGCATCCAACAACCTTCCTGGCATTACCCTCAGAGTCAATCTTGCACAGCTGCAACAACATCAACGATTCAATTTTTTTGTTATTAACCAAACATTCATTCAATAAAAACAGTCTTATATGGAGAGTCAGTAAATTAGGAAAAACGAAGACTTACACCAGCCCATTCGCCGAGGGTCTTGGCACTTGGAACTGTAAGCAAGTTGATGTTGTGATCAGCACAGAGAGCTTTAACAAGCTTGACGTAATCAGGTTGGTTGCAGTCTTCAGCTAAGACACAGAGCTGAGCCGAACGCTTCTCAATAAGCTTAGCGCTTTCATGGAGACCACGAACCACACCACCATGAGCACGAGCCTTCCTAAGAGTCAACTCCAATGCAGTTAATAAGTCCATGTCCTCGGGGATGGCTGCTGGCTCAGCAACGGGAGGAACAACGGGAGCAGCCTCATCACTGAACAAGTAAAAAATCAGGATTCAGACAAACAGCAATCAAGCACAAAACAAACCACACTCATACCATTTATTAATCATTCAAAACTTCTCAAGCATAAAAGAAGACATCTGCATTGTGTCCAAACAAGTTCCAACTAAAAATTGATTCAACCATTTAAAATGATAATCATACAACTGGTTATTGAACAATCGAAATACTGTTCAACTGCAATTCGATAATCTATTTATCTATGACAAAACTTTAATCCATGTAAAAAGGAACCATAAAAGTGTCAACTATCAATGGGCAATGATAGTAACATCAACAATGAAATAACACATTTCATTAAAAAAGATCGAGCCCCGTAAAACATAGAACGCGCAAATAAGTCCAACTAAAAAAACTAGAGATGGATAATCAGAGAGGTTGGCTAGTTATCACTGATTCCGAAGATTAAAAAATGCAGCATAACCACAAAGCAAGAGAAGCTTACCCAGACATGTTGTCTCTTTAAAATGCCTTTAACGACCGAAAAACAAAAGTCCTTGTTATCTGCCAATATAAACGAATCAAATCAGTCTCAACAAACACCGGAAATAATATTACTGAGGAAACTCTAACTAAGGCAGCAAAATCGGCAGAGGAAGAATAAAGTTCGACAATCAAACACATAGGCCGGATTACAATCGTGCGAAACCGGTCGGATCGTACAAAATTTGAGGAGCTGAAAGAGACTAACCTCAGAGACGAAGACGGCTGGAGCGGAAAGGATGAGGAAGCAATTGGGAACAACTTATATGGAGACTTAACTTGTACTAAAACCCTAATTTCACCAGAATAGCACGCTTGATGAATCGTTGTGGACCCGGGCCACGTATTTGGGCTTTTACCGGCCCAATTAAATGCAAGACTAAATATTATTGATTTGTTTCCTTGCAGTATCTTTCTTCTCTTCCAGATTTGTGATATTTTAAGGGCTTGGCACACCTTGAAATAGCGGAACCATTGATTGGTATGGTCAAAACTTAAAACTGTGTAACGACTGAAATTTGTTTGTTATTTGTCTTTGATTTTGGGAAATTGCAAAACAAATGAATCTAAAACGCAATTCCTCAAAACGGTCATGATGGGGGAACCATTTCAATCAAACTCTAAGAATGTTAGGACCATAACTGATTAAATTTGTTTTTTCTTTTAGTTTTTCTTTTCAGCGAGGAGCTGAGGTTTGTAAACATTTCCTAATCCATACAAAACACCAGAATATTTATCCATGGGAACAGCGAAGCGCTTCTCCTTCATCTTACTGAACACACGCGACGTTAGCAAACTATCTGATCCGGCCTGGTGCGAAATCCCGACTCGTTTGACATCAAGCAGCTCCGCAACTTTGCTCAGACCGCCGTAGAGATCGTTGCAGAAATCCATCAGGTATTTGATGTCGTACACCCTCGGGAAAAATGTCTTGACCAGACGGAAGAATTTTGATTGCTTCTCCGGCAGATCCTTCCCGGTAAGGAGTTTCAGCAAGTACCCGAAATCGTATCCGCAATGGAAGGTGACCCATTGTATCTTGTCGTTAAGCACTACTCCTGACCCCATTACAAGGGCCGCGAATCGTGTTGACTCGATGCCGAACTGGTTGTTTCTGGCGAAGTCGATGCCTGATTGACGGAGGAGTTCGATGGAATCATTGGCGAACACGTCCGTTTTCAGGTTGAATTCTCTGAAATTGAACTGCCAGACGCATTGCTTCTTGTTGGTTCCACAGGTTGGGAGGTTTCCTTGCTCGTCGGATAATGTGAGGCCGAGCTGAATCAGGTTTAGCATGTTCACGTTCGTCCTTAAGGATTCGTAGCAGTTTAATTCGTTGCGTCTAGGGTTTGGGTCTGTCGTTACTGCCTTGCACACGATTCCAGGGAATTCTGTGTCCATGGCGACGTAGGGGAAATGGTTAATGGCTTGTGAAATCAGAGACATCTCCTCCGCAAGATTTTCGTTCCAGACCTCGCGGATTTCAATCGAATCGTCTTCTTTCGGAACCGGCGACATCTCTCGTCGTCGATTGTAATGATAATGATGATGATGAAGAATCCGAGTCAAGATGATAGAAGAAAACCTAGAACGGATCTAGAGAAAGATCCGATCCGGTTTTATCAGTATCTACATTAAAATTCAAATGCCAATAACAATCAATCCACAAGACCACGAAATCTCACACAAAGATTCAACGAAACCAAAACGCAATCGATAGAAGTATGATATAGAAATGAGGATGCGCTCGAGTCGAACCTGGAAATTTCAAGGGAAGAAGATATAGATAGATTATTCTGGAGAAGGCGGCGAATCTCCAGGTTAGGGTTTCAGAGGATGTGGTGAGTTATCGAAGAGAATGATGCGGGAAATTAATAAATCGAATTTTCTCGACTCTGCCAAAATAATAAATCGATTTTACCCTTTTTTTTGGGCGAAAATCTTTTCAGGCTTTTTAAACAAAAAACTTTCTCCTCTCTCTTATATATTTTGTTTTCTCTTCGCCACAAATTTCTTGTTTCCACACCAAAATAAATCCTAAATTGATCTTAATATTTTGTCATTATTTACTTGTTCGGCCTCTCATTTCTTTTCCAAGAAGAAACCTAAAAACAAAAATGCCTTACTACCTGAATATTATTTTTATGTTAAATGCCAAAATAATTTTAACCTGCCAAACCCACAACATTATATATAGAATCATCATGTTTAACAAAAGCTAGCTAGGGATTTCAAACAATTTTGATATATTTCTATTTTAATATATAAAAACATATGGGAGGGCAATTAAACAAGAACTTGAAACAAAAAGTATAAACCAGAACATAACTAATAAAAGAAGGGGCTAATTAGCTGTTCGAAATCTTTCAAAGATACAACAAGTTGAAGAGCCAAGTCTGGATACAGAGAGTATATGAGCAACTTAATTATTTTACATCATTTAAGCTCCTCAATTCTCAGTTATTTTAATAAACATAAAGCTTAACCATTCTTTCTTCTTCCTCCCCCATCCTGCAACCAAAGTAGAAGACCATTGGGAACCAAAATTGGAGCATATCAGAATTAATGTTCTTCAACTGGATTTGACAAACGAGATCATGTCCATGTAGTATTTGTTTAACAGTTTTTACCCTAAACCTTATAAAGCCTCTTACAAGGTTCTCAGGTTATGGAGTGTATGCAAGTTTAAACCAGCGCATAACATATACAAGCTCTATAAGGAGACCTGTGTCAACTGTCAACTCAAAAATATAAGCATACCTTCAGGTTCTTTTGCGTTTCACAGTTTTGATGTCGTTCGAAATGAAAGTAATCACTTCCTTTAATGTTGCTTTCCTTCCTACTTTGAAATTCCAAAGTTCTGGGGTGGTGAACCGACCACTTCCATTATACTCATTCATCTCCTCCAGAGCTGTTTTAACTGCGTTATGCACCTCTTCTCCCCACTCTCCTTTAAGCTTCTTCAGCTGCTCATCCTCTTCGTCTACCACTTCCTGTGACCATAACCATCTAACACCATTACTGCTAACTCACAAAACAGTCATACCAACATATGGATAAAAGTATCAACATTCACAGAATCACAGGTTTCTCCTACATATTTAACTAAAACAGTGGCCCAGAAAGGATAAGGAAAATCAGACACTTTTCAACGCCATAATGGCTTCAACCTAAATCAGTAAAATCGGATGAGACAGTGGGAAAGAACACACCTTTGCTTTGTCCCCGGTTCCTTCATGTTTGAACGGATGCCATGATGAAACCTTGAGGTTCTCCTGCCATGTAGAGCAAAGGGTGGCAGCTTCAACCGTAGCTTCATCTGCAGAATATCTCCGCTTGCAAACATTCAGGAAGGGTTTCTCATCAAGTTCTCCCATTCTTTTTATCCCGATATCAGTTTGGGCACCCAACAATCCTGTCAAACCCTGAAGAAAAGAGCTTTCAGACCTTAAACAACATAGGCAACAATTAAATCACTCGCAGATTGGTCCAACTTTTGTTTGTTAGTACAGGCCGTAGCGTAATTTAAAGACAAGATAATGGAGTTAGTATCTGTGAATTTCACATCACTCAATTGATCATAATGGAATCAGATGAGAAGTCGTTCCCTTGACTTAGTCCTCATCAAACAGGTTTATTCACCAACCAATTACTTCAACTTGCAGGTTCAATTGTGAACTGAAGATATCCAATAAACTATAGCATCAGTCAATTGATCGTAATGTAATCAGATGAGAAGTCATCCCCTTGTCCTCATCAAACACGTTTATTAACCAACCAGGTAATTCAACTTGCAGGTTCAATTGTGAACTGAAGATATCCAATAAATTATAGTGTTTGACCATGTCTGTGGCATTTCAGACGCGGAAAAAAACAATTCTTCAGGAACATTTTGTTATAAAATGCTACGTATTGGTAAAATGCAAGTGTATCAGTACACAAAAACACTAAAGCATTAGAAATATGTACCGCAATTAATTTTTTCCGCGCTGCTTGTATCTCATGATTGCTTTGACGTTCTTTTGTCATCAGGTCTGAGTTCATCTGCTCTAGATGTTCTAACTCAGACTTCTTGTCCACCAGCTCATCATTCATCTCCTGCATTTTCTGCTTGACCGCCTCATCATCATCATCCCCCAAATGCTTCATCACTTGTAATTTGCCTTTCAGCTCTTGAATCTCCATTTCCAGTGTCTGTTTGGTGTCTAGCTGCGTCTCAAGCTGAAGGATCTTGTTCAAAGCCTCTTCTTTTTGCCTCTGGAGTTGAAGAAAGAGAGAATTTCAAACTCAAGACACAAATGCGGGAAGGCTTTGTTCCCGATTTTGGGTTTAACTTGTTATACAGTTTGAGTTGTGTACTATGAAATATACCTTATGCTCTTCTACAAGTCTCAAAACGCTCTCGTCAGCAATTTTCTGCTCACGGGAGGCTAACTGGAGGGAGATGTTCATAGCATCACTCTGCCAAACCAAGAAGATATAAAATGATTATTAGTACCTCGGAAAACATAAATGCATACATAGGCACTGACTGATTGTTTCCTATGTATGATACTGACTACGGACGGATATTACCTTTTTCTTATCTTCATCAAGCTTTTGTCTCTCCAGTTCAGTGAGTGCTTCCTTCTTGTCCAACTGTTTGGACCAAGACTGCAGTTGTCGCATCTTAGACTCCAGTTCATCACTTAGCCTCTCTTTTTCTGCTAGGATCTTCTGGATCTTGTGAAGCGACATCCGCTGCATCTTCTTTGTTTCTGAGGAGATAAAAAAGAAACAACAGTCAGATACCCTAACACATGCTCGATAATTCATAAACATATTAGTGTTTCAGTAACAACCGTCTGCATAAGCTTCATGCAAGGATTTCTTCTCGTCTAGGACCCTCTGCAGTGACATTGCCGTCTTGTTGTAACTGTATTGAACCTTGTTCAGATCTTCGTTTGTCATAGCAATTATATTTGAAAGTTCGTCCAGAACACTGTTTCTATCCTGCGCTTTTTCTTGAGAAATGTCTGAAATTGTTCTTAGGGTTCCCTCCTTGGAGAGGTACTCACCTATTGGCCCTTCAGAGTTATAGTCCTCTGCACGTGCACACCAACCATAGGCCTCGGACTCAGAATCTCCTCTCTTCTCCGTCCACTCCTTTTTGCTGCAATTTTTGTTCTCAAATTCCTCCTCAAGCTCTGTTGCACTCGCAAACCCACTCCAGTCGCTGTTAAACTTAGCAATAACCCCAACAATCGAATCTTGTTCAACCCAAAAGGCATTCACCTCAATAGGATTGAATCTAGAAAGCCTCTTCAACCAATAAGCTGAATCAAGTAGAACTTCCTTGTCATCAGTTTCTTTCAAAGGATTAATGACAATCCCCATCCATGGCCAGACATAAATGTCACCCGGTTTTGCTTCTGACTCGTCTAACTGAGGAACTGGAGGGCGTGGAACAGGTTCTGCATCACCAGCAAGCTCATTCTCTAAGTACTTTGCCAAGGCGAGATGATTAGCCTTCTGTTTAGCACTTCTGCTGGCAGATCCTTTGGAAACACCAGAAGCATGTGCAATCAACTCCTTATACTTGTAATCTTGCTTTTTCTTGCCTGAACAAAACGGGCATCTAAGCATTCCGTTCACCTTAACCTTGTATTTCCCATTCTGCAACAGCAGGTACGGTGTTTCAGAATAATCATCAATCTCTGACTCGCTGATCTCAGACTCTTCATCAGATGAAATACCCATCCTACCTGCTTTACCTGGAACACAATTGAAACATTTCTTCAGACATGAACTTCACAGGTGAAACAGTTAAAATAAGCAATCAAGAGGATGATTCATTCACCAAAAAAAAGCTAAAGAAAACCGAAATACTTTTGACTTAAGATGAGTATGTCACATCAGAAAGCAAAACTTCACCGGATAGTTCATGCAGCAAATTTTGGCTGATCATCCTGATGATGGATTCATGTGCACCGCCCAAAAGAAACTCAATTTCTAGCAAACTGAGTCGATAATATCGAAATCCCAAGAGGAAGAGAAACCCTAGGCAAGAACTGAGCTTAAATCCCCCCCAAAAAAAAACAAATTTAACATCGGATGGAGCAAAAAGAGTATAAATTGATACAGCATATACAAAATCTGTTACGGTATTCACGCATGCATGATAAGGAACCGAACGGAATCCAAATATTCGACAGACGAAGGGAGTAAAGCGTAAAAGCACGAGATGCCCAGAAGAAACACGATACGAAAAAACATTGGGAGATTTCACTAAAAAAACAGAGAGTAGAAGAAACCTCGAGCTTAGGTGAAGCGAGGATTGATGAAGAGAGGAGAAGAGTAAAGTGTGAGGACTGATGATGATTCCGACGAATCCAACTTTCTGATGCAAATGCGCCAATAGGAAAAGTTAGGGCTTTAAACCCCAAAACAAACAAAAAAACGGTAAAATTTAGGGATGTGAAAAAAAAACATGATAAATGAAAAAAAATAATCAGATTAAATAGTTTTTATGTCAAGAGTGGGATTTGAACCCACGCCCTTTCGGACCAGTACCTGAAACTGGCGCCTTAGACCAACTCGGCCATCTTGACTAATGTTTGACTAGGATACATGTTTAAAATATCAAAGTCTTCTCTGTTTTGTTGTTGTTTGTGACAAAATATGGAACCCACTTTCGTTTTTTGGTTTGCGAGTTTTAGAGTTTTTGATTTTCAATTTGTTTTTTCGAAGGACATTTTGAATTTGATCCGTATTAATTTAATTTGAATCTATTTAGGTTGGTTTGGATATGTTTGAAAAGAAAACAAATTCACCTTTTTCTGGTCAACAAAGGTAAAAGTAAAACTAATAGAAACCCGGTTTTGAAAATTAATGTTACAGCAGAACCGATAAGAGTTGAGCAGTCCTGTGCTTCTCGATAATCTCCACGATGAACAAATGGTGAACGAATTTCCCTTTTTTATTGATTGGAGTACAACTTTTTCTTAAATTCGATGAGAGTAACATCGTTTTCCCCAACCCTGAACTAATTATAAAATTTAGATTTCATGAAGTCTCAGTACAGTTCACTTGAATTAACAATCACAGGATCATTTCTCTAAAGATTCCGAGACAAAGCCAATACCTTTTTATTTTGACCTCTCTAGAAATTTTTCAAATATTGATCATCAAAATGTAAATGGCAGAGGTAATATAACAATTAAAGACAAGAAGATTACCAAAACTGTGATGATCGAACCTTTTGATAAAATTGCGAGATTCTATTTGAAAACCAGACACTGACGAAAGGGCATTCTATTTGTCTCAGTAACCAAAGCAGTAATAATTAGTAAAAAGGGCATTCAAATCGGCAGGATCGGTCGGGTTTGACCCGGTTCCGAACGTGACCTGCGAGATTTCCTCCAAAGTAAGAGAAGAAAAGCAGCGACCACAGCTCCGATGGCGTCCGCGACGGCGTCTCTCGCGGAAGCACCTGCGGAAGGAAAGATACCAAAGTGATCGGCAGCTTCTTTAGCCGCACCGGCGGCAAGTGAGAACGCAGATCCGATCCAGATGGAGTGACGGCGTAGAAAGGAGTAGCGAGAGAAAGAGGCGAGCGTAGAGAAGAAGAGAGAGATGGAGAAACAGAATATTGCATGGTAAAGTTTGTCCGGAGCAAGCCAAGGGTCTTCTCCGCCGTCATGAAATTGCGTCTCCATCTTGTGCTTCTGGCTATTCGCGTTACAAGATTGGTGAAAATTTTAAGAAATAAAAAAAAAATCAAAGAGATTAGAGGAAAGAGGAGAGAGATAACAAATACTCACCAAGTAGCCTTTGAAATTAAAGTTTCCAACTTTGAGGAATGCTAGCAGACAACCAAGGAAGGTGATTCAAACATAAGCAATACAGATAAAGACCAACAAAACTACACTAAGAGGATGGCTTCAGTCACACAATGAGAAAATCAAGGGAGTGAGAATACACCAACACAGTAGTCTTTGAAATTACTCCCTCCGTTCCATTCGGATTGAAGTTTAAGGTTTTGCACACTGTTCCATTCAGATTGAAGTTTAAAATTTTGCACACAATTTAAGAGCAAAGTTACAATACCAAATATATAATTTCAAAATAATTTTCTGACCAAAAGGTTTGTTGTAATTTCAAAATAGTTTTAATTTTTCTATATATTTATTTTTAATTAGTATAGGTAAAATAGGTAAATAAATTAAATTTTTACATTGAAAACATAAAATTTCTATTTTGTGAAACAAATAAAAAACTCAAAACTTCCATCTTAATGGAACAAATGCGGTACAAATAAACACAAACCAAACTAGGGACCGGAGATATAGGATGCAGACACACAAAGAGTGAGCAAATCAAGCATGAGAGAGAGAGTGATGAAAAAAGGTAAGCAAAAGTACTAGTTATGTAATGGCTTCATCCTCCAAACCTGTACGTGAGAGACCATCCATTCGCTTTAAGCCCGTTTCTCCCATTCTAAGCCACTTCCACCCGTTGGCATTATTATGCATGTCTCGGAAACTTAGCGATATCCTCGGGAAGCTTGGGACAATTTTTGACATAGAACTTTCTACGGTTTGGAAGAGTCAGATAATTCCAGCAGATTTCCGTAAGTCCAGTCAATTGATACAGCATAAGGGACTCGAGATTCCCAAAGGGAACTACAATATCTCGATGCACTTTGGTAATACTCGTTCCTTGCTTCTTATTTATTATCTCTTCTATTTTTTATGACCATTCCACATATAGTTCATTTAGATTTTGAGTAAACAACAACCATGTCAAATCCTTTTGTCCTTCCAAATTGATTATAGTAACAGTGGAAAGGTGCTTGAAACCTGGAGAACTTGTAGATGGAAGAATGTCCATTGGTGAAAGCTCCCTTCTTTCGTCGCCTTTCCAATCTATCTTTATCTCAGATATGTTGCAGCTCACAATTACAAGGCATTCAAGACCTCCCGAGCTACCGTGCTTAATATTACACGAGATGCTGACATATTTTGTAACATCCCAATTTCTGGTTTATACGGAGAGGCTTATAAGAATTGATTTTGCTATCTATGTCACCAAAGTGCACCTTTTTTTTTTTTGTCACTTGTCCAGAGAGAATTTTAGAGAGTTGAGTAACTCCAGAGTTAAATATGTTTGAACTAGAGCAATTTAAGGATGGGTGACCTATTACTGGTACCGTGCGAGTGAGGACAAAACATAGGGAAAAATCACGTGGTGATTTGTAAAGTCAGTAAAGGGCACCAGCCACCGGACAAGGGTGGAGCCCACGGCCCGAGAGAGGGTGTGGGAGCCCACGAACGGTGGCGGTCGGGCGTTATATATTTCTTTGACATAAACCTCGAAAACTCCTCGCCAATAGCTCGACTCCTTGTATCCTTTCCAAAATCATGGCATCCTCTATGGTTGCCGTTAAAATCTTCCAAGTGTTGTATTTCTCCATTAATTTGTCATCAACGCAAACACGGGAATAAAACAATTTCAGCACTTGCAGTGACAGTGAAAGTAAGAATTCGACCATTAGCCGGCGGTAGAAATAATTCGACAATTAGCCGGCGGTAGAACGAATTCGAAGGCGGCGACGACGAATTGATTATGACAATGACAGTGACAGTGACAGTGAAAGTAAGAATGGTCCAGATGGAGAGACCCGATAAGGCGTAACTAATTGAAAATATGGGCCTAAACTATGAAGCCCAAATATGTCCTGGACCAAGCCAACCTTTTTTATTACTGAACGATTTCGTTTTTGTGGAGGTGTTATCCCACGTAAGATTGAGTAGGACGTATGGGTCAACTGTCCTCCAACGTAATAGTGTAGGGTGAAAAACATTGGACCATAGCCTCCCCAAATCTTGTCATTCTTGAATCAATTATTGATCCCTTACGCAAAATGGAACCTATTTGCCGTTGAAGGGGCACGCAGAAATTATTCTGTCTGCGTCTCCGAACGAAATCTCTTCTTCTCTCGATCAGATCCATTTTGCTTCTTTGAATATCGAACCAATTGGATCGCATCTTTCGGGGAGTCGTAGGTTTGGTTACGGGGAGGAGGAGGAGAAATAATCTTTGATCTGGGGAAAGTTTCGCATCTGATTTATATCGGGGAAAAACGTCTCTTGTCTGAATAGTGACTAGCCGCTCTCGAAAAGGAGAGATTTTGACTGATTCGGTGGACACCATGGATGTTCCTAGCTCTTGGGATGCTTTACGGAAACAGGTAATTTTCTTCATATTCTTGTATGATTTTATTCGAAGCTGTTGAGTAATTCTTTAGGACACAATTGCGTAGCTAGTAGCGTCTGAAATCTTTGAAAAAAATAAGTGAAATTGGGTTTTGGAGGCCTTGTTATGATACCATTCTTCTGGGTTCTAATGGAATTGGGGAATTTATTTGGTCATTTCTTGTTGGCTGATTCTCAAAGATGATTTATCTTTCCATTGGATCCAACGTTAATGTTAAGATGCATTCCCCTTCTGATAGTTAAATGAAGATGCTTTGTGTTGAAACCCACAGGCTAGAAAGATTGAAGCTCAGCTTGACGAGCAGATGCATTCATATCGTAGACTTGTTTCGACAAAGGCTTTAACAAAGTCAGACGGTGCAGAGAGTGATCTTGAAGCGGGGATTGACTTACTGCTAAGGCAACTGCAACAAGTAAATGCGCAGATGCAAGCATGGGTATCTTCAGGTGGATCAGAAATGGTCTCACATACTTTAACTCGACATCAGGAGATCCTTCAAGATCTGACACATGTATTATCCATTCTCTGACTCAGACCATTTAATAATTTACTTTATTCTTTAGCTTGGGTTTATTATATACTGATTAGCAATGGAATGAATGTTATCTTTTCAACCATCAGTTTACACTTTTCTTTTGGACTAGTTTATGACTCAACCTTTGTTGTAAATCAGTCTTGTTCGGCCCTTGTGTATGCATGACTCAATTGAAATGCAGGAGTTTTATCGACACCGCTCCAGTCTTAGAGCAAAACAAGAGCATGCTTCACTTCTTGAGGATTTTAGGGAATTTGATCGGACTAGTTTAGACTTAGAGGATGGGGATGGGTCTACAGAACAAGCCCTGCTCAAGGAACATGTGGGAATCAACCGCAATACAGCGCAGGTAAATAAAATTCTTTGCCAGTAATTTTTGTTAGACTCTACAGCTGTATCATACATTAAGCCGGGCTTTCTCAAGTTAATTGAACACCCCATAACTTATGTGAACTGCCTATTTTATAAACGGTGCAGATGGATGGTGTCATTTCACAAGCTCAGGCAACACTTGGTACACTTATGTTTCAACGTTCAACTTTTGGAGGCATCAACTCAAAGCTTAGCAATGTCACCAGCCGTCTACCCACGGTACAAAGAGCTTCCTTTTCTCTTATTTAAGAACTTTTTTGGTCTTTGCCTTCTTTCTGTTTGGGTATGGCCCGTGTTATCAGTATAATCCGTATACCTCACTGTGCAATTGTATGGTTAAAACCACTGCAGGTGAACACTATTCTGTCAGCAATAAAGAGGAAAAAGTCGATGGATACAATCATTCTCTCACTGGTTGCGGCTGTATGCACATTTCTCATATTCATCTACTGGTTAACCAAGTAAAATTTGCCCATTTTTTCAATTGATCTCTCTGTTGGGCCACGTCTGGTTTGGTTTACCCATGATGTTAATTTGTTCTGTGATGTTCTAGTAAAGAATCTAAAGATCAAAAAACATAAATATTTTGTGTACAGCAAGTTTCATCCCTATCATTGCAGTTAGATGAGCTTATACAACCATCTGTTCCTCTAATCTTTTACTGGATTTTTTAGCTGTGTATGTTGCGACATTGAGAAGGATACAAGAACTTGAGAAGAAATATGGCTTTAATAAAATCCTAATCATAAATAATTATGTATCCATTTAATAATACATATTTGAAACCAATAGATGTTACACAAATCGGGAAGGTAATATGCAAATTCATTGGTTGCTTAAGGAGACGAATTTATTTTTGCTCAACATAAGATTTAACAGTCTCCATCCATCTAATATACTCGGCTTTATCTTTGTTCTTCATGTACTGATGAAAGAACACAGCAAGATCATCACTTATACCTCTTTCCTCCAAAAATTGATAAAGTGAGTCTTGAAGTTCATCTTCCATTTCCCTGTAAACGATCAAAGACCAAGTTTAGCTTCATCATATCAGAAACAAAAAGAAGGAATCTTTTAGATTAAATCACTGTACTCGAATTAAATCACTGTACTCGAATTCTGGTCCAATATAGGCATTTGGGGAGCTCTTGCTGCTTTTACGAACAAAGAACTTGGAGATGTGTATAGTATCAGGCCAAGCAGAACACATGATCTCTAAGGTCTCACCATCACCACCCTTGGAGATGTTGACAATGAAGGTAATGTGAAGCTGAACATCTTCAGGGTCACTGCTTGTTGATTTTGATGATGGAACTGATCCATCAAACATGGTTGCTTCGATCTTAATATCTTCCTTCTCCCCAAATTTTCTTCTCAAGCTAATCCACTGCTCCCCTGGCCGCTCATCCACCGTGAATGGACCAAAAATGTCCTCAGGCTGCGATTTCGTATGCAAACAAGTAGATAGATCATCAGACAATGTAGACAAAGGAAAGATTGACAGGAACCAGGTTTTCCTGAGGAGGATCGTTGATTCAATCAGACAAAACAGTGTGTCTTTCTTCCGTCATCATCTTAAAATTGGGCTCATAAGGGTATTTAACCTCTACGATTCTCAGAACAGAAACTCAATTCAATGGGTAGCAAACATGGTTTGAGCTCGAGGAATGAGACTTGCTCCGGAGCAGCATTTTACAAAACTTTGGTTTCATTTCTGAAAAGTCTCAACCTTTTCTCATTAACAAATGACAGAGTCGAAACAAATAACTAGAATACCTGAAGAGGCGGCGAGTCATCGAGCTCGGACTGAATCTCAGAACGAATAAATCGGAGAATGTTACCCTCAAAAGCTGATTTCCGCATTTCCGACACGTAACTCCCCGAGCTTAGAAATTTGCGGCTGACTGAGAAACTAGGGTTTTGATACGACTGGACACATATTCTAGGATTTCGTAACAAAATCGAAGGCGGTGAACTACAGATCAGTGTCCTTCTCAAATATCTGACGAGACGAGCCATTGACAGAGACGAAGAACACAGGAGCAGAAGCAAAGATCGGGCTTTTCCTAGGGTTTATGACAACATCTGGAATTTTCAAGGGATTCTCTTTGCGGGGTTTAAGGATTTCTTAGAATTTCTGTAAGCCAATCATCACCGTTCACTTCAAAATGAATCTGATGGTTAAAAATTGTTAGAACGTAATTTATAACCATCACGTAATCAGTGTTCAAGCAATTGAAAATCGTTTTGGACCAAATTGTCATTAGTTACCAATAGAACTTGATATAATATAATATAATAATTAAAACATAATGTGTTCCCTCTATTGAAGTTAATCACATGTAAGTATGTAACAAGAATCATATAATGTGTCTTTTTTAATGTTTGAAGGATGAAAAAACTGAAATAAAATTGTGCTGATTTTGTTTGTTGAGCCCAACGATCCTGCAAACCAAACCCGAAACAGAGAGTTTAGTCAATCTATACCGGACGAAACCACAGGACCTAACGAAAGATTCGAGTTTAAACTGTGTTTTCTGAAAAGATTACTCACTCAAGTAAAACATTTGACGCTTTGAAGCTGAGAATTGAGGAGACTCGTAAAGACGTTAAGCTTTCAGGCTTGTTTTTCGCGAATCCACTCAACAAAATTGTCGAGAACCAATGGCCATGCAAGCTCTGGATTGTACTCCGTCATATCCGGGAAACTTATCTGTAAATGTTATACAAACCAACCGACACTTATCTGCATGCATCGCTCAAAAGCTGCCAAACGCGCGAACTAAGAGAAATAGGAAACATACCTCATTGCAGAACCGGTAAAAACCCATCCATTGATCCATGTTTATGACTTTGTAGTCGTTTTGGATCTGTGTCAAACAGAAAAACAATCCAGGGATGATAAGATTGCGCGTAAACATTCTGGGAATCCAAAGAGATGAGATTTTTGAGCGATGCATACCTTTAAATACTCGACAAAGTAATCAACTTGGGCTCGGAATGTAGATCCCATGACAATATCTAGGAGTTGGCATATAGTCTCTATGTCTATGCTCTTCTGCTTTTCCTCTGCATTTAACAGTAAACAAGGGTGATACAAACATACAAAAGGTGAAAGAGAAGGTGAAATGCAAATAATTCATGCAGAAGCTGAATTTAATCTTACCGGTTAAGCAATAGCGGAAGGCATAAGCATAGAAATCAGCAAAATTTGATTGCCTCCGGACCTTAAAAGAGGCAATATAAAGAAGAAAAGCTTTACATGATTGAGTCTTTAGGATACTCAGAAGATGTCGATCAATATGAAAATAAAATAAATAGCATAAAATGAACCTCTTTCTCGAGCTCGGGAAGGGCTTTCTTCAATTTATTGATTGTATCAGCTCTTAGAGCCTTCAGGCCTCTTCTCCACTCCTCCTGCAGATGTACAGTGAGTTAAGATGAGAAAAATAAATCGGAAAACTTGATTCGAGTATCAAAGGAAAAAGGATCTCTAGCTCTAATGTAAATTTGTACGCATATCTCACATGTGTAAAGTAACCTTGTTTCTCAGCTTTCATTTTCCTGCGATGTGAGAGTTTAAAGATTTAAGGATATGTAATTGTGGTAGAAAAAATTAAGAAAATTATGATGGATAATAATTACCAAGCAAGCATCAAGATTCTGATATCAGTATGAGACACTTCCAAATTGGAGCATAGTTCCTCTATTCCTTCAGGGCTGTTCAAGTAATACCAAAAATATTAGAAGCTGCGTTCTCAAAAACAATAATGTTATGGCGGGAACTGGATATAACAGAAACAATGATATAGATTTAATGATACTAGGACGAAACCGAGCTTAAAAAGATACTTACTCAATGAGATTGGAAGATCTATTGGCATACTGATTAAACAGATGATCTATTCGATCCATCTCTTTAGTCGTCGCCTTACTCGAAGCTGAACAACAAAAAGAAAAAATTACACAGAAGTCGTAACAGAGCAGAAACGTTTATACAAAAGCTACGGCGATTAAAAGTTTTGTGATCACAAAGGATATGCAGAAGAAGTTGAATCGAAAAGAGAATTCTGAGTTCGACGAAGAAGATGTCAGCTACTACTGATTTAGATTGTTCAATTATCCAAAATCCATGATTACCCATTTTTGTTCATTCATCACAGCCAGTTCCCAACACTGGCTAATAAGATTTTAATCCAATTTACAAAGAGGCGGCACCACGAAAACCCGAACAAAATAATCCAACTTTCAGCATAATTACATAAACCCTAGACGGATTTCGTTCACGAATCGGGGAAGGATGAAGAGGAGAGAGATAGAAAAACCTGAGCGAAAGAGATCCGTGGTGGAAGATGTGATTGAATCGACGTTCGATTGGCCTGATTTCTTTTTCGATGCAGAAGCAGAACGACGCATCTGTACAGACAGAATCGCAAAGAATTAGAGAAAGAGTTGAGGGAAGAAACGTATTGAAAGAAGAAGGAGATAAAGAGTAAACAAACAAAACCCAGAAGAGGAAAGAGAGTAGGGAGAAGAGGCACACCACGAAAGCTTCTAGATGGGGAAAATCTGAGAGACGAGGCACCTGATTGGAAGAGAGAGACGATTTCCTCTTATATATTCTCCCTTTTTATATGTATGTATTTTGTATTTTGTTCGGATGTATATATATACCCACATTTATAATAGTATTATTTATATACACACCTTTCTTTTTTTTTCTTCTAGTTTTCCACTTCTTTCATTTATTTAGGGGATTTTGTACACGGAATTACGAGATAGTATTTCAATCTCTTTTTTGACAAAAAATAAATATATATATGATAATTTCCATTATTAATATTATTTTCAATAAGCAAGATTTCTAAAAGAGATAATCAAGTTTTTTTTTTTTTTTTTTTGACGGCGAGAGAATCAAGTTGTATAGATTTCATATTTTATCTCTATATAAATTCTTCTCTTTATATTTATGATATGTCTAATTTTTGTCTAAATTTCTAATTGCCTCAGATTATATCTAACTTCTATTTATTATAGTTGTCTAACTACTAACTTTTATCTTATTCGATTTGCAAAAAAAAAAGAAAAAAAAGCGAATGATTCTTCATTGTTTCTTTCTATAAGGAACTCTCAAATGATAGTTAACAATGTATATTGGTTGCCCTGTTCAAGATATTGGGACACAAGACAGGCAAATCCAGTACATGCATTGACAGTGAAAGAATCTCTGATGGTCGTTGGGACTGCGGATAGAAAAATTAGTAGTTTTCGACTTGCACGGAATCATTCGGAAAACTCCAATTTCTGCTCCGGAATCGTAATCGCTTGGGAATCGTAATTCTAAAATTCGCCTGAAATTTTGGAAGCGTGGTCTGAGATTTTGGAAACTATATCGAAGAAGATGAAGTGACGTGTCAACTCACGTACCTTTATTAATCATGCTTTCAAATATTTATTTGTTTTATATTGGATATTTGTTGTTTAAACTTTAAAAACATCTTTAATATGATTTTATGTTTGGTGTTTATGAAAAACAAAATATATATATATATACTCTTCCGACACGTATCCGTTTCCTTTTTTTTTTTCTAAACGCTTCCGCTTCCGCGCTTCCGATTCCATGCACCTAACCTCAGCTTAGATTTTCCTTCCTGTTTTTTTTTTATTCTCCATTACAAGCCTCTGTATACAGCATCACGTAGGTCAATTTTCCAGATTAACCAGCAGAATAAGAGTTTCTCGCTCCGGTGCAGTACATGGGCCAGAAAAGATTTAGGTGCTTCCCACGGTAAGTGTTTGAGTAGTCTAGGCTTAGACGTACTACTCTGTACAGAGCCAAAGGCTGTTTTACTTTCGTTGTAAATACCTTTCACTCTCCTACTTGAGCTTCTGTAAAAAAGTGATATATAATAGTCATGAGACAGATGGCGAGGGAGCAGTTTTGAGTCATTGCAAGTCCTTAATTCTCTCTTCTGGATATATCTTTGCCAATATCATTTCATGTTAATACATTCATTGAGTGAGTGGCTGATACAGTGAGAATCCAATGTGAGAGATGATAACCATAACTTATTGTTTACACTACTTACATATACATCTAATGTTACAAAAAAGATGATCCTAGAACATAACTTCTGATACAAATCAACATGGTCCTATAAGAGATGTGCATTTTGTGATACCCTTTTGAGCTCCCTAGGTAAAAAGCTTCGCCAATAAACAAGAACAAAACTAGACTATTTGGTCATGTTAACAAATTCTAACTGGCAAAGATCATGACACGGTTCTCCTGTTACCATCATCTTCTAAAGCGGTTTTGTCTACCTTCAACGACCAGAAGCTTTGTCTGTCTAAAGGGTATGACCCACATTCTTAAGATACCAAAGCGCTGTTTCTGCTGCCTGCTCAGCTGCGATTTTCTTCTTGTTATGTGGATTCCCAAAACACTCCAGAACCGTTATCCGAGAATCCTCATTGATTTCAACCGTAGCTTTGACTATAAATCTGAACAAAACAAAAAGCCATGTTAATGCTAAAATATTTCAACCTGAAAAAATGTAAGAGAGAGTGCAGGAATTATGTCCCCTTACAATCTCATATTGCAAGAACCATCTTCGTCGCGACACTCATACACTGGTGGTTTCCAATGTCTACCACCACATAACTTATACAACTGTTCTTTGGCAGACACTCTCTGAGTCCCTTCTAAAACACATGCGTGAGAATAACAAAACAAAAATGTCATACAGATGAAACAATTTGCATCGTCATAACTAAACCCGAAACCTGAGAGATCATCGACAACTTTTAACTTGTGATTCAATTAATTTGGAGTAATGCAGAAGCTCGGCTCTCCGAGAAAGCAAACATATAACTCGATAGACTCATTCCATAGCAACAGCTTTTAATGCTTTAAAATCCATAAATTCAATACTTTGGGGGAAAAAAAAACAAATCCTTATAGCTAATTACAAAACTGATAACACCAAAATAGGCAACATTTGAAGAAAACAATACCTTTAGTTCTGGGCTCTGTTGTATGAGGCACGAAACTGGCTTCTGGTGGTTGGGAAAGTACAAGCTTATTCTCTTGTGCATGTGTGATGTTTGACTCGATTTGTAAAACATTGTCTTCTTCAACATCATCATTCAGCTTCCTCAGCTTAAATCCATTTTCGCATCTCCGTATCATCATCCTCGGTTTTGGTGGCTGATTATTAAACAAAGCAATCGAAAAAACATATAATTACCACTAAAATTAACTAATCCAACAGAAGAAAGCTATAGGGTTTTTCCTCCTTTTTCACATTACCACATTGGATTTAAGCTCTTGCGGAAATAATTATCAACGAAAACACACACAAATTGATTATTTTTTTGACCAATTTAGAAGATTTCAGCGGAAAATGAGAAGACGAAAATTTCTATATCTAATCGGAATTTCTTACCACAGAGGAAGAAGTAGGAATTGATGATGAGGGGTCTAGAGGAGGGAGATACATTGTTGAGACTGAAGAGATTAAAATCTTTATTGGATCGAATATTTAGCTATTGGCTGCTTCGTCCACCTCGTTTGTTTATTTCTTCTGAGCTTCCCTTGTAGCTCGAAAAGTAAATTCTGAGTTCGACGAAGAAGATGTCAGCTACTACTGATTTAGATTGTTCAATTATCCAAAATCCATGATTACCCATTTTTGTTCATTCATCACCCCCAGTTCCCATCACTGGCTAATAAGATTTTAATCCAATTCACAAAGAGGCGGCACCACAAAAACCCGAACAAAATAATCCAACTTTCAGCATAATTACATAAACCCTAGACGGATTTCGTTCAGGAATCGGGGAACAATGAAGAGGAGAGAGATAGAAAAACCTGAGCGAAAGAGATCCGTGGTGGAAGATGTGATTGAATCGACGTTCGATTGGCCTGATTTCTTCTTCGATGCAGAAGCAGAACGACGCATCTGTGCAGACAGAATCGCAAAGAATTAGAGAAAGAGTAGAGGGAAGAAAACGTATTGAAAGAAGAAGGAGATGAAGAGTAAACAAACAAAACCAAGAAGAGGAAAGAGAGTAGCAGAGAGAAGAGGCACACCACGAAAGCTTCTAGATGGGGAAAATCTGAGAGACGAGGCACCTGATTGGAAGAGAGAGACGATTTCATCTTATATGATTCTCCCTTTTTATATGTATGTATACGGCCCACAATATTTGAATGCACTCTACTACTCTAGGTTTTTTTCTTCTACGTAAATAATTTTTTGTTTGGCAATTTATAAATGAAAGTTGATTAGCATCCGTGACTAAATTATCTGAAGAAAATAATTTGGGAAAATTGTTAAAAAAAAACATGAACTTTCAAATTTTTTTCTTTTAGCATGAATTATCGCGTAAACATTTTAAATCATCAATTTATGATGACTTTAAATTTAAATCACAAACTTTTGTTGACTAAGCCAAATTAGACACGATATTAAGTCGATAAACAGAACAGACAAACGAGGTTAAAAAACCGTTGTAAATGGTTAATTGATACGACATCGTTTCTTCTTTCTTCTTACAACCCCCAAAAAGATGGTAACCGAGATTTACAACGGTTTTTTAACCCCATTTATCTGTTCCAGTCAACATAAATTTGATCCAGTCAACATAAATTTGTTATTTAAATTTAAAGTAAAGAGAAATTAATAATTTAAATTTAAAGCTCAATACTTTTTTTTGACAATTTTCCCAAAATAGTTTCAAAAAAATAATACTTGAAGTCAACGTTTCGAAGGAAGCAGTTTGCAGACAATGAAGATAAGCATGAAGTGAGTGGGCAAACGCATTCGTTTACAACGGTGGCACATCATTCTAAATTTCTAAGCAACTAAAGCTTTTAATACAGATCGACAATTTATCCTTCAAATAGTTATGAAATGATGTACCAAAATTCCAAATCATTTCTCTAAATTTATAATATTAACATGGATTTACTATACACCATGATCCTTTTCTTTTTTTTTGTGATCTATGAATTACACAAGAAAAAGACGAAAAATAATTGTGGAAATGCAAACACCATTTATAATATAATATACTCGATCTTCCTCTCAGCATTTACTATTCATACATCGAAGCTCTATATAGAATTGTCTTCTGTCCTAAGCTCTATATCAAAAGAAGAAGAGAACAAAATAAACAGAAAAAGACGATGAAAGCAAAACATCTTATTGTGATTGGAATTTTGTTTTCATTACTCCTTTTAATCACTCACACAACTGAGTCCATATCAGATCATGAAGGGAACGCAAACGCCGAAGCTGTAGCCATAAAGGAGCAAAAACAAATGAGCAGAGGAAGACGCAGTGGTGGCGGTCAGAATCGTGGACGCAGAAACTGCGATCCACTGTACCAATACTTGTTCGGAATCTGTGGCCGTTGGCCTTTTCCCACAACACCTTCACCGGAAAACCCTTTTCTCCCTTTCCAACCACCGCGTCCATGGCCCTCTCCACCGCCGTTGGTTCCATCGCCACCACCACCGCGTCCACCATCACGTCCAAGGCCGACTCCACCGCCGTTAGTTCCATCACCACCACCACCTCCGCCTCCGCCGCTCGTTCCTTCACCTCCTCCTCCCTCTCCTCCACCGTTTTTCTCGTTCCCTTCGCCGCCACCGCCAGTGATAGCGTTCCTGCCACCGTTGGTGCCGTCTCCTCCGCCGCCGATGTTCTCCCTTCCACCGCCGTTGGATGAGTTTCCACCGATGCCACCAATAACCTGGCTGCCTCCTCCGGATGTTCCCGGCCAATCTGACTTTGATCAGAATCCTCCACAGTTAATGGAATCCCCACCGACGTTTTAACACAAATCATTTTCTGTTTTCCTCTCTCGCTTGTAATCGATTACTAAACTACGCAGATGTAAACGGAACAATTTTGCTATCCTCTAGTATACGTAACTAGTAGCAATTACGCATATAGTTCTTTGATTTTCAATAAAAAAAAAATTAGAATGATGAATAATTTTAGGGCTGGACAAAATATCCGGACCCGAAGACCCGACTCGGAACCAACCCGAAAAACCCGGTTCGGATCGGGTTCGGTTCTTTTAAAATACCCGAACAAAACCGAAGTATTGATTGGGCCGTTTTTAACACAAGCCTGGTCCGATGGCCAACGAGATTGAAGCACATCAACCAAATTTATAAAAGAAATAATTGCTTGATGTTGTCTGATGTTATCGATGTGGGACAAACTAAAAAGGAAAGAAGAAAAAAAAAAAAAAAGAGGAAGGAGAAACAAAAAGTCCCACATCGACCGTATGATAAAGTGGTACTCCCACAAACTGCTATATATATATATATGTTTTTTTTCTGCATTTACATTCCAATACTGGGCTTATTTATTTAATATCAATGGCCCAACGAAGTAGTGTAATAAAATTTGACTACAATCGGGTAAAATAGGTTAAATATTTCAGGTATTTTAGGGACCCGATCCGAACCTGAAGGGATTTTGGGTATAGACTGGTTCCTCTACATAAATATAGAACTGATCCGAACCCAAAATTTTAGGATCCGACCCGAACCTGAATTTTATAAATACCCGAATGGGTTTTAAACCCTATACCCGAAAGACCCGATATCCGAAAGATCCGACCCGAACCCGAACGGGTACCCGAATGCCAATATCTTGAATTTCAAGCGGACGTCGTCTCGCTGTTTTGAAATCTAATGGGCCAGGTTTAGAGACAGTTTGGATAAACTGGCCCAACCAGTGAAAAAGGCTTTTGAGTTTTTTATTAGGGGTGGCCAATCCAAGTTTTGGATCATGTTTTTTAGGTTGGGTTTGAGTTATTTGGTTTGAGAATTATTTGACCAAATTCGATCTGCATAAAATTTGGATCAGGTTTTTTAGGTTTTGGGTTGGGTTTGGGTTATTTGGTTTGAAAATTATTTGACCAAATTCGATCTACATAAAATTTGGATTACGTTTTTTAGGTTTTAGATCGGGTTTGAGTTATTTGGATCATAAATCATTTGACAAAAATAAACTTATATCTAATTTTATTTGGGTTGTTTAGATCTTGTATTAGGTTTGGACCGTTTGGTTATTGAATGTTTATAAAAATTAAAAATTTACAATAACATCTGAAATAGATTCTTAACGTCAATTATAATAAATACAATAATATATAAAATCTAGAAATAAAACCAAACTATTATCCTTGATATTATAAAATATAAAATCCAGAAATAAAACAAAAACACTATTCTTGATATTGTAAAAGACTTAAGTCCAACAAAAAAACCAATAATAAACTATAACTCTAGAATTGTTAGAAGAAAATCCTTAGAAACTCCTAGCAAAACCTGCAAAATAAACTGAACATGTACATACAATAAATATTAAATTATCAATACCTCATAACAATGAATAAGTTTGAGAAAGTGTTACGTAGTATGTAGCTTACCTATAAAAATGTCTTCAAAAGAATCACTGCACTGCGTGTGGTTGTTCGTGATGCTCTACAAGATCAAATACATCAACCCAATAATTCATAATTACAAGTAAAATATTATAATCAATTAATCAAGATATAGATATATATACCTTCTCCAGTAGAATCTAAAAACGATTTTTCCTCCTCTTTTTGTAATGCCTCTATTTGTTCAACACGTACAACTGTATTATAGCGAAGGGAAGAGCGCAACCAATCCTGACTTAAAACTAACGCCTCAACCGTTGTAGGACTTAAAGTACTCCTATATTGATCAAGTATGCGACCTCCAGTACTAAATGCAGACTCGGAAGCAACAAAAGAGACTGGAATTGCGAGAACATTTCTTGTTATTAGTGATAAGATAGGGAACTTGGTACTATTGCATTTCCACCATGATAAAATATCATACCGAAAACCCAACTTATTCTGCGAACGAATGTCAGCCTTCTCCATGTAATATATATCCAGCTCAGTTGAAATCTCTTCATTTATCCCTTCGCCAGCAACTATTCTAGTATATTCACTAAATGGATCATCTTCATCTCCATCACCACCATTAAAGGAGTTAGAAGTCTCTGCCATATTACTTTCATCAACATCCACAGTTGTCGTACTACTCTTTTTAAACGTGTTGTACGTATCAAAAAGTCTTAGCAACAAATCCTTGACACATGCTTTCAATTCAGCACATTTGGGACTACCTTTCCCATAAAACTTTTCAAAACAATGAGTGGCAAAAGACAACTTGCTCCGAGGATCTAGGACAGTAGCAACAATCAAAATCTTATTGATTTTGTCTAGACCGTCCCAATATTTATCAAACTTCTGATTCATCTTCATTGCCATGTCCCTTAAAATAGAATCATGACCCATAGCTATTGACCTCAAAACTGATTCAATTTTGCAGATTTCATTATAACATCCACTAGATGTTACCTTTTTGGAAGCAGAAAATACCAAAGTGGAGTCATAAAATATCTTCAGAAATCTTATCATGCCCTCTGCTTTATCCCAGTTGTCAGCTGAAGGTGGACCAACCTTTTTGTTTCCACTAAGACCATCTTCCTCATGAAAATAAGCATCGTAGAACTTGTCTTCCTCGGCCAGCAGGTCAAACGCTCACCTATACTTCAAAGCTTCACGTAACATAAGATAAGTAGAATTCCAACGGGTACTACAATCCAATATCAAGCTTCCTCTGCCGATTTTCTCTTGATCAACTCGTGTTTGAAAAGCTTGCAATCTGGGATTAGATGATCTAGCATACTTCACTACATTTCTAATGCTAAGTACACTATCACCCATCTTTCCCAAACCATAAGTCACAATCAAGTTCAATATATGCGCACAGCAACGAACATGCATAAACTCACCATCCAATACAAGTGTATCATCTCCTTGTGTCAATAATCTTTTTCTCAAAATACTAATAGCCCGATCATTGCCACTTGCATTATCAAGAGTTAGTGTGAACACTTTCTTTATACCCCAATCAAGCAAGCATTTTTCAAACTGTTTTGCAATTGTATCCCCTTTATGGTCAGATATAGGACTAAAACCAATAATTCTTTTATGCAACATCCAGTTCTCATCTATAAAATGCGCAGTGATGACCATGTAGCTGACAATTGTAATTGATGTCCATATATCAGTCGTAAAAGATATCCTTTGTTCACTCAATAAACTCTTTAGGATGGCTTTCTCGTTGTTGAACAAGTCGAACATATCCCTTGTAATTGTTTTACGTGAAGGGATCTCATACTTCGGGCATGCCTCACTACAGAAGTGCTTATAACCTAGAGATTCCACAAAAGAAAAAGCCAACTCATCCAAGACTATCATTTTGACTGTTGCTTGCTGGATTCCATTTTGATCAAAACCTCTAGCAACAAGACTGTTCTGAACTTCCTTTCCACCTCCACCACGAGCCAAGACTTTTTGTTTTTCTCTTTCTACGTGATCCATGTATTCTTTGCACTTTGGAACATGTCTACTCATACTAGTAGTACCCATACAACTCTTGAATTCAGCCCCAAAGAAATTGCATGTGCTAAATCCTTTTTTCTCAAGACATTTAGTGAAAAATTTCCACACATCAGATCTTTCAACATACTGCTTTTTGGGCTTTGGTGGCGCATCAGAGCCTGAAGGTGCTGCTCTTTTTGGTTCAGAATAGTTATTTTCCATTGAATCTTTACCTTCCATTCTCCGAGAGGTAACTACAAGCAAATAAACAAATTTAAGTAAATTATAACATATATACGTGACGAAAAAGCATATAAGGTTTTCATATTTTAAGTGGAGAAATTGGAGATTCCAAATAGATGCTCTCGTACATATAAACTCACAAGTCTTTCACACACAAAAAGAATACAAGAAAACTTACGAGACCAATCAAGTGGAGAAGAGACAAATAAGAATCAACTGGAGAAGAGACAATAAGAAAATAAAGGAACGACGGAGAAATCAATATGTTTTTGAAAGTGATAGAATCGATATAAGATTTATTTTATACTAAGGTTAAACGTCAAGATGTTTATTAGGGTTATTAGTCAAATTAGTTAATTTTACATATATCTTTAAATTTTATAGTAAATTACTAGTTTTAGTTTTGTTAATTTTACATTTATGTTTATTAATGTATATACTATATATACACTATATAAATAATATATGTAAAAACAAGATTTGATTTTATTTGGGTTTTTTAGTTATCTAAAGACCAATCCAAATAACCCAAACCTAAATTAGTAAAAATTATTATATCCAAATAGGTTTTTATAGAAACCCGTATCCAAACCAATTGAAGTTTTTTGGATTAGATTGGATTGGATTGGATTGGGTTGGATTGGGTTGCTTAAATTGGCCACTCCTATTTTTTATTAGTAAAATGGTCATTTTAAGGTTGGGTGGGGTCGGGTTGTTTTAAACAAAAAGCAGCTACAGCAACGGCGTGGGATAAGATAACGATTCTCGAAGTGAAGACTCCTAAATTCTAATTCAATGCGGCAGAATTAGGGCTGTCAATTTGAGTGTTTACCCGCGGGTTTTGATCCGCCGCGGGGCGGGTGCGGGTCGTTAAATTTTGAATTGCCAAAAAACGGGGCGGGTGCGGGTCGAGTGTTTTCAAACGCGGGGCGGGTGCGGGTCGGCATTTTTTTCCCGCAGGTCTCGCGGGTTACCCGCAATTAAAAAAAAAAAATTATTTACTAAATACTGTTAAAATGTTGAAATATTTTGTAATATATATAAATTAATTAATTATTTTGTTTATTTTTTCAAAAAATTATGTATTTATGTTTTTTCATATGAAATTATTTTTATTAAATTTATTTTTTTACTAAATTTATTTTCTTATTATTATTTAAATATTTGCGGGTTACCCGCGGATTCAAGCAGGGCGGGTGCGGGTCGCGACATTTTTGTTAATGAATCGTATGGGACGGGTCGAAACGGGTCAAAAAAAATCTAACCCGCGCGGGGCGGGTTGGACCCGCTTGACAGCTCTAGGCAGAATCGAAGATTTAACGCCACGTTTTGCATTTATATTTTTCTTCTCTTCCTTACCTTTTGTTTGTTCATATCTACAAAATTAACTCCTCAACGAGTTTCATCACCACGTTTCATTCTTGCAGCCAGATGGCGTGACTTCTATAACCAGTTCTGATTAAACCGGTTTTATAGACCATGATTTTAATTTTGGTCCGGTCGTTCCAATATTTAATCAGACCGGTTTTAAATGGACTCTAGTGTCTTACTAATGTGGGCATACTAAAATTCTAAGATTTGGCTCAGAATCCAACCAACATGATCTTGGTTGATCTGTTGATGTAAAATAGTCTAGTCGCCATACTCTATCTGGTAACCAAATCTGTTGTGCTGCTTAATTAAACTCGGACTAACTAGAATAATAGCTGATGTTTTTTCACTGCTGTTTATCTAAACCGGAATGGAATTTTAGAGATACATGGATCTTATGCTTCTAAAGAAATAGTTCTGTCGATATTCACTTCAATATTCTTTGAGCAAAGAGAGGCTGTGGGCTGGCTAACACTCACCTCAGAGCTCTAAATTCCGAGTCAGTTTTAGTTATTGCCTCTTTGCATTGGATTGTGTAACCAAATAAATACTAGTATTCTCCTTTAATACCAAAATATTAATTGAATCCTTACAAAAATAACGTCTTTCGTAGTGACAAACATAAATAGTATTCTCCTATATATACACATGCGTAGTTTCGTTCTTGCATGTCTTAGGAAGACAAAAAAAATAAAGATGAAAAGAATTGTAATAAGATGTGTTGTTACACTGCTTTTGATTAGTGTTTCAATAACAGAATCAATAGAGAATCCACAAAGACACAGAGACGAAGACAAGAAAGGTTTGGTTAGAAGACACACAAAAGTCAAAAGCAGAAGAAGAAGAAACCGAAGTAGAAACGGAGAAGCCTTCTCAACTAAATGCGATGTGTTTTTCCGGTGCGTGTTCGGCACTTGCGGTCTATGGAATTTCCCAATTGTGCCTTGTCCTCAAAACCCTTTCTTGCCTCCTCCGTATATTTTACCACCGCCCATTTCCCCACCACCGCCGCCACTCCCGGCTGTCACACCCTGCTCACCACCACCGCCACCACCGTGTGTTACTTGTGTAGAAGCACCACCGCCACCGCCAATCCCGGTTCCTTGCCCACCTCCACCATCGCCACCTCCGGTGCCTTGCATTACTTGTGTCTCAGCCCCGACACCGCCTCCTCCGGTGCCTTGCATTACTTGTTTCTCAGCCCCAGAACCGCCTCCTCCTCAGCCTTGTATTGTTTGTACCACGGCACCGGCTCCACCTCCACCAGTAGCTTGTCCGCCACCACCATTACCGCCGATTATCCCATTTGTCCCTATATTTCCAATTCTGCCACCACCATCACCATCAGCAACGCCTTCTCCAGTTCCAATCCTACCTACGCCTACTCCGGTGCTACCCCTTCCTCCGCCGTCTGCGCCTCTTCCCCCACCATTATCTTCCTCTCTTCCATCACCACCCCTCCCTTTAGTGTTATCTCCGCCACCGCCACAACCTGGCGGCTCGGTTTCACAGCCGCCGTTCACGTTGACACCACCTCCTCTTTTAGGCGACGGAGCTCCGGGAATCACCGGTTCACCTCCTCCTCCTCTATTAGGCAGTGGAGCTCCGGGAATCATTGGTTCACCTCCTCCTCCTCTCTTAGGCGGCGGAGATCCGGGAATCACCGGTTCACCTCCTCCTCCTCTTTTTAGCGGTGGAGCTCCAGGAATAATCGGTACACCTCCTTCGCCGTTGGTCACCGACATGCCACCAATGACATGGTTTTCGCCGCCTGATATAACCACCGGATCACCACCGCCAGATATTACTACCGAAACTCCACCACCGATAGACAATTTGCCACCGGAGATAGTCAGCGGACAACCACTGTTCCCATCTCCGCCTGACCAATCTACGCCGGAGTTTCCACCACCTGATGTAACCATCGAGCCACCAATTGAACAGTCAGCACCTTCGCCACCAGTCCTTCCCGTGATTTTGCCTCCACCGGTTGAAGATTTCCCGCCAATTCTACCTCCACCGGTTGAAGACCTCCCTCCGATTTTACCTCCACCGGTTCAGGATCTCCCTTCCATTTTACCTCCACCTGTTCAAGAGTTCCCGCCGATTTTGCCTCCACCGGTTCAAGACCTCCCTTCGATTATACCTCCACCGGTTCAAGAGTTCCCGCCGATTCTACCCCCACCGGTCCAAGATTTCCCGCCGATTTTGCCTCCGCCGGTTGAAGACTTCCCACCGATTTTCTCAACACCACCGATCGTACAAGATCCACCGATAGTTCCAATATTCTCCACACCACCAGCCGTCAGAGATTTCCCACCGCAAACTCCAGTCTTTACCACGCCGCCAGAGGTCACGAATCCATGGCTACCGCCGGAGACGACATTTGCACCACCAATCGAGTCCATCCCAACAATAGCAGACAATCCATTCCCGATTACACCAAACCCGGACATGGGTTCTAATCAGCCGTTGGTTCAGCTTCCTCCGCCCTCTTGGGATTCACCACCATTTAATCGTTAATCTTCTAAATTCTCCTTTTTTGTTAAATCATAAGTATGTAATGTAAGCTAAACGTAATAAAGCAGAAATTCCACATTGTACAAATTCATGGTTGTGATTTGCATATTTCAGTAAGTTTATAAATCAGATTAAGTTCTTAGTTGCCTCTAAAGGAGAGTGTCCACGTCTCATTTTCATTTTTTTCTCAAAAAAATAGATTACACAAATAAAATTAAAAAAATGTATAAATACTGAGTTGGCAAGTAGAAGACAAGTACCATATAGTTTTCATTTTCTATCGTTTATGGTTGGTTTCTGATGTTACTTCCTACTTATATTTTGTCACGTGTTGCTAGCTGCTTGTGTTTCTTGTTGGGAAGCTTGGTTTGTTTACGCTTACAAAAACGAGTTTAAAATGCATGGGAGAACTTACTTAAGCATTTCTGGGGTTGTAAACAACACAGTGATTACTGTAGCTTCCCCGTCAACTTGCTGTGCAAACTTGAGTTCAAAGGATAATCGCCAAAACCACCTTCTAGGTGGTATTAAAGAAATGGCAGAAAGACGTGCAGTTTTAAGAAGTTAGGCTCAGTACTGAAACATTCTTTTAGCCCCTTTAAATCGGAAATACGGCATTTGACTCAAGGCTTAATGAATCAGAGAATATGTGTCAACCATACGTATCGTCGCGTGGATCAAAAAAGAAAAGAAAAAATAATCAGCATCTACAACCTGAATTAGCGAGTGGCGACTTTATTCACCTTGACATAGGTCGGATTGATCTCTTTGTCACTAAAACCTCCCAACATCCTCACACATATAAGTATATAACATAAGCTGGCACAAAGAACAGATCGGCTTCATCTAATTTACTTGTCCTATATTTGGACTCCAAAAGCAACTTGTGAATTTTAACCTATCAACATTATATACCACAAGAATGGTGTCCTCAAACAACCAACAAGCAGAATGCGATCATACTAGTTCGAGAGATTTTCCATTGCGAATACGTAAATGTCCATAACGAGATTGAAGATTAGCTAACAGCGGGATATGTGAATTGATAATTCAATGTAAAATTAAGATAATCCAAAAACAGTAACCTGAAAGATTTGAATAATGTGAAGTGATAATTTGGTGAGCAAGCTCATTTGGAAAAAGACAAACAAAACTTGCTAAATACTAACCACGGTTGGTATAGACTAAACCAAGGTTGAGTTACTTATTGGGACCACACTGCAAAGGGAACTGGAAGTTGCAAGAAACAACCCATCAACGACTCTTTTCTGCTTTAAGGACATTTTATCTGCTTGTGCCCAAAAAGGAAAGCCATGTTTGGCTGAATCAGTTGCTGTTACAAGATTGCATCTTTAGCGTTTGAAGAAGCACTTTTGGGCGATTGAAGTTTTGCACATGAAGCCCTAGTTTGTTGCACTATAATTAGGTGCTTATGGTTTTAGAGAGAGTAAGAGACAAGAGAAACACGTTTTAGTGAAAGGAAAGAAAATTTGTAAGTATAAGCTTGTTCTGAGTTTTCTCTAGCACATGAAGTGGTACATAGTGAGTCTAAGTACTAGTGAATGGTATTATGCGGGTCACTTGTAGCTTCTTGTTGTAATCACTATACTGGTTCTAGTGGATTCCGAGCATAGTCTCGGCGAGACGTAGCGACCCTCATTAACGGGCGTGAACTCGTTAAAGTTCTGTGTGTGCTCCTGTTTTATCTTCTATGTCATACTCGATTCCAGTCTCTGTTTTATAGTTCATCATCTTCTACGTGAAACAGCTTCAGATCTCGGTTTGTTGGGCCTTCTCCTAAGGAAAGTTGACGCCTTTAGGATCCATGAGTCCTAACAAATAAGATGAGCCACCTGAGATCCCCCATTGGCCTTTCAAGCATGCGGTCGTCTGAACACTTACACTACCATCCCTACCGTACATAAGCTCTTCCAGACCGTCGATCTGATTCTCATCATATACGTGGATCTTCAACGAAAGCTGGGACCCGTACCCTCGCTCCGGCCACCCTATAATGTCGTTATCACTCGTGATTCCGAAAGTACGGTGGATATCAATCGCCGGAGGAAATGGAGTTGGAGTCCGAGAATCACTGATCCAAAAGCCTGGTGACGAAGATGGTGCGTGCAGCCGTGCAGAGTGGCGTAGTGACTGTACGCACCAAAGTTTCTAGGCTCACTTAGCTATTAAGCTCGCCATCTCTCCCTCTCTCACTCACTTAGTGAATGTTCGTTCCTTTGCTTCTTCATAGGTCAAAAATACTATGCCGACGACGAGATCATCGCCTCGGCGTTGGCTAAACACGGTATCGTTTTGTTTAAAGTATAAAAAAGAACTAGTCCATTGGGTTTAAACTTTTAAAATTATGGGCTTATAAGAAGAATTCGGGGCATGCCCAATTTACATATATTCCTCATACCAACCCATCATCATTTGTAAAGAAGAAGAACAAGGAAGTTTTCTTCCGTATATGATCAGGGCAAGAGGTATGCGGAGAAGACGATAATTCAAAAACAAATTATACCTCCAGAGTTATCGATATCAATAAAAGATAGTAGCCATATTGGTAAATTATTTGAAAATCCTGACAGATATATGTATTTGAAATTGAACAAAAAACAATTACATAAATTTTAAAAAGAGAAAACCTAAACGCTTGAGGATGAGACGTTTGAGCCGAGTTTGAACCCATGCTCTTGAAGACTAATGTTGGTGGTGAGTTTAGCACTCTCCGGTTTAACCCGGTTTGAATTAAGATCAGCCCAATTTCATGTTTCAAGCCCATCAAGACCGACCTCCGAGATTTACATAATATTTCCTTATCTCGGAGGGAAAAGGAAAACATTCGCCGAGGAGAAATGATATTTGCCATTATCCTGATATGAGAAGAAAAAAGAAATTATCTGGTTTTGGCCGACATAAAACTCTATAAATAGGGGAGACCCTCTTCATTCAAAGACCATCCTACAACTCATTAACAAGACCGAAGAGATTGAGAGCTCCAACTTCTTAGCTTTTAGTCTCTTTAGTTCTTTATTTATTCCGATCAACAATATTGTAACTCCGCCGAGCTTGATCTAATAATACGAGATTCCGATCAAAGTTATTTATTTTATCCATTTGTGTGATTCTCGGAATCAACAACTAAGGTAAAGAGATGTGTCAATTGTGTATTGTATACCTCTTTCTTCCATCTCAACAACAAACAGTTTCCTTCTCATCAATTTCTTGTTGAACTTATGTTCCTCTTCCAGTAGCTATATATGGATGTGTGCAAGAACGAAGTGATTATCTTCTTATCTGGATGGGCATAAGCTCCTTCATCATCACATATGTTTCATCCAACATCCCACCACCTAACAACATATCTATCAAACCAGCCTCGTGTCTCCTCTCAATGGGAACCTTATAAAAGGTCATTGACTTAGTTTTTTTTTTTTTTTTTGCGCTATGAAGGTAAATAT
Organism: Eutrema heterophyllum; assembly: GCA_002933915.1. Lineage (NCBI taxonomy): Eukaryota > Viridiplantae > Streptophyta > Magnoliopsida > Brassicales > Brassicaceae > Eutrema > Eutrema heterophyllum. The sequence continues at coordinate 123,712 of PKMM01000679.1, forward strand.
CATTAAAAATGAAAGTTATAGTTATTACAAAGAGGAATAACTTATCGTTTGATACCTTGCCCAAAAAACAAATAAAAAACAAGGTAGCAAAATATAAGTAAGAACTGAGCTCGTCGATCTAACCAAATGACCATTAGATTTCTGTAGCGTTTTCTATGCCTCCTCGCTAAGATCGTGTTACGAATTTCTCTAAAAATTGTCGATGGAGGAATTGACTTCCTTATTGATTGCACTAATGCCATCCTCACTCTAGGCTCCATTCTTACTCGCATGTAGGCCTTAATTAGTCCTATGTAACCGCAGTAGGTTATCCCACGTGTAGCAACTTCTTGAAGCATACTAGCGAGTACTTCAATGTTTTTTCCAGCAAAACCGTGTACTAAGGAGGTGAGGAGCTTCCTGTTGAAATCTATAATAAATTTCAGCACTTCTTTCACACTTTCATGCTCCACATTATGACAGTAGAGGGTCAGCAGGTTGTGCCTCATCGCCATCTCAAAGCATGTCTTTATTGAGGCTCCATGGAGAGATTGTCCAATCTTAAAGCATATGTAGTCTGGGAGGATGGGGCTAAATAACTTGTGTAAGGCTCAGGTCCGGTCTTTAGGACAGGCAGGCTAGGCCACCACATTTTTTAATTTTTTATAGGCCACATATTTAGTTTTAGGTTAATAGTTTATAAAACACAAAATTTAAAACCCATATTTTTATTTAAAATATTATTTTCTAACTAAAAACAATTGGTTTTGTCACATAATTATCTATTTAATGGTCACAATATATACTGTATTTTTCATGTATGCACAAAATTTGTACTTTATAAATGATCACATTTTTTTTCTTGCCTAAGACCACCACTTTTGTTGAACTAGGACTGGTAAGACTCCAACTTCAATGAGACGGAGAGAAAGGCTTCTCGAGCATGGAATTATGTAATCCACAGTTCCATCTGTCAATGTGTCACCTATAAAATAGATTAAACTGCTAGTTAGAAACTGAACGCGAACAAACGTAGAAGACAAAAAATATTGAGGAATAGCTCTACCCCAAACAAAAATTGGAGACATTAACAACAGATAGACGAAGACAAGTACCATATAGTTTTCTTTTTCTTGATGGTCAAATACAACACTAAATATTTTGTTCGTAAAGAAATTAAAAATGAATTAATCTATTTTTTTCCCCTACGGTATACTAGTAATAGTGTGATACCATAAATCATGATCTTCATTGAATTTAGTTTATAGCTGGGACCCATGAATAGCATAACACAACCTTAGTGCTGACGTGGATACGGAGAAATTCTTCCAAGTCATTATATATTTTCTTCAGATTTTTCCTATTTGAAAAACAGGCAGAGAGTAAAATGTATAAGAGTGATGAGTGTGAGATGAAATGATCAGACAACGGTCAAGCCATGGCTTGGTTCTGCACGACCACGACGTTTACGTGAGGTCATTTCTTTTCTCTTTTTAGTTTTTTACTGATATATAATAGCTACAAAAATTAGAGTAACCAATTCTAATTGGAAATGCGTTCTTTTTGTTCCATCAAATATCAATAATTTACTCAAGTTTTTTTTTTTTTTTTTAAACAAATGATTTACTCAAGTTCATAATTATTAAATTAATTAACCCGTCACAGGCTCCCTAAAATACGACTTTCTCGCCCATCAATCAAATAAAAGATGCAAATCCAAAATCCAAAGACCCTTACACTTTTCTTTGTTTTTTAAAAAGGCAATCGTGTAGATTGCTGTCACTCAAACCGTTGCCATTTCTCTTTCCTCTTCTACATGATTACGTACAGAACACGTATCAAAAGTGAAAATATCTGATTATGTAGAAGAGATTTTTGAATTTTGATTTCCATAACCCCATAGATTGAATAATTCATCAATTAGATTGACTTTTTAAATAATTACCCCCATAGATTTCCATAACTACGATTCTACGGTGGTGTGTTTTAGTGTTAACTTCTTTATTTGTACTTTTTCGTAGATAACCGCTAATATTATCAAATGTTGATTCTTTTAAATTATACGGTTGTGCTTTTTAGTCATAACTCCACGTATATATATATTTTCCTATATAATCACTATTAATAATTTTAAAACATATTTTTCAAAGTTACGTTTTTCCATCACAACTATTTGTTTTGTAGCTTTTAACTAATAAAAGTTTGCAACTCTTTTATTGTAAGTCTTCTTTATGTATACATTCTCGCTTATAATTATTTATCAGTATAAATCGCGTATTTTCAGTAGTGTCTTTTCAACTCTACTTATTGCGTTTTGTTCTCTTAGAGCACGATTAACGCACAAACCCAAATGAGTTTCTTAATTATTTTTTTAATATTAAAGTTGCCACGTTTCTTAAGAAACATCTCTTAGTGTTTCTTATTTAAGAAACGTTTCTTCATTTTCTCTCACCTTTTTGATTTTTTTTGATTAAAATAAGTCTAAGAGACTTAGACTAAAAGACTGCAATAATCATGGTCTTAATAACTACCACTTCACCAATTTCTGCAGATTTATCGAATATTTTCATCCTATATATTTAAAAGAAGCGCTTACACCTTCAAATACCAATATTTTTTAGTCTTAATATTTTTTGCACTGTTAGTTTTCTAGACTTGGAGTTTTATAGATTCATCAGTAATGTCTCCCTCATTATTTTCTTTGTATTCACCAAGGGTGAGGAGTATTGTGATATCAAAATTGATTTATGACGATGAGCATTGGTTCATGAGGTTTACCATAGCCCTAATCGTCAGTTTCCTCCTTGTCGTTATATGCGGTTTTGCATACTTAAAGAGAAAGGCTACAAATGTGTCATATTGGGCATATTCTTTCAATGGTTATGATTTATTTTTCTGGTTGAAAACTGAGAGGATAAATCATTGTTTTTCGTTGATAAATAAGGTTTTTCTTTTTGTAAAGATGCATAGATTCCTTTTGGTCATGATGACTTTTATTTGAATCTTTTTTTCTTATTTAAATATCTTAAACTTCTGTATCAGATTTTTCATAATTACTCTTTGAGATTTATATCTGGGGCACATTGGATTAATCGTTTTGATTTATTTGGATTTACATTCCTAATTCAAGAAATTTTAAAGGGTTTCAAAATTTTCAAATGATTTTTTAAGCATATTTCAAAAAATCACTGTAACAAATTTCGGGGGTATTAGAAGAAGACAAGTTTTCTGTCCTAGCTGTAATCTGCAAAAATGTAAATTCTGAGTTGGCAAGTAGAAGACAAGTGCGGGTGATGTGGATATGGTGAAGTTGTTTCTGGTTTCTAATTGGTCAGAAATCTATCCACGACAGCCTCTGAGATTTCATCTATAGATTCTCATCATCTCCACATTGTCCCTCTAAATCTCCTCCCTTTGTTTCTTTTTGCTCCGAAAACAGAGAGAACAAAACACTCATTCCCCCACCTTGAGAGAAAAAACAGAGGAGTGATATTAGGTATCTCATGGCGATGGCGGTCTCCGGAGCTGTGCTCAGTGGGCTAGGTTCTTCGTTCCTCGCCGGAGGCAAGAGGAGTGCCGCCGCATTGGGAAGCGGCGTAGGTGGAGCTGCGAGAGCTGGCCGGAAAACACTGATTGTCGCTGCTGCGGCTGCTCAGCCTAAGAAATCGTGGATTCCCGCTGTTAAAGGTGGCGGCAACTTCCTCGACCCTGAATGGCTCGATGGCTCGTAAGTCTATCCACTCAAATTTCTCAAGTTACTAGCATGAACAATGGACAATGGCGATTCTGAATTCCGTGAATGTTCATTTTGTTCTTAACTCTTTTTTGGTAAATTGAATCTCAGAAAGTAAGGAATCGTCGAATGGAAATGACTTTCATTCAAATGTCTCATATGAACACTCATTTAGTTCATAACTCTAGTTTGTAAATTGAATCTCAAAAGCGTATGAAACCCACTGACTTTTATTACCCAATTTCTGAATCAAATGTGAATGGTTTTGCACAGGCTACCTGGAGATTTCGGGTTCGACCCGTTGGGTTTGGGAAAAGACCCGGCTTTTCTGAAATGGTACAGAGAGGCAGAGCTGATCCACGGCCGATGGGCGATGGCAGCAGTTCTTGGGATATTCGTCGGACAGGCCTGGAGCGGCGTGCCTTGGTTCGAAGCCGGAGCTGATCCACGCGCGATCGCTCCGTTCTCCTTCGGGTCGCTTCTCGGGACCCAATTGCTTCTCATGGGTTGGGTAGAGAGCAAACGGTGGGTCGATTTCTTCAACCCAGATTCTCAATCTGTTGAGTGGGCGACGCCGTGGTCGAGGACCGCCGAGAATTTCGCGAACTATACTGGCGATCAAGGATATCCCGGTGGAAGATTCTTCGATCCGTTGGGTCTCGCCGGGAAGACACGCGACGGTGTTTACGAGCCGGACAGAGAGAAGCTGGAGCGGCTGAAACTGGCGGAGATTAAGCACTCGAGGCTCGCAATGGTTGCTATGTTGATCTTTTACTTCGAGGCCGGGCAGGGCAAAACGCCTCTCGGCGCCCTTGGTTTGTGAGAACGATGTTTTTGCGTCTGTAGATATATTTCTCCTCCCCAAAACTTGATGCTCTCTACTTCAATGTGACATTTCGGAAAAGATCATATCATTGCTTTAAAATGGCACCAAGTCATGAGTTTAGCTTGCCAAAAATGTAAAATGAAATCATAAAAAGGCTTATTCGTAAATGACATTATTATCACAACCCAAATGTGAAAGGGAATGTTATTAAACACTAATGAAAGAGTCCACTTCATTCCTTTGCAGCGAATGCATGATTGAAGAAGAGCTCAAAGTGAAACAATGGAGTAAGAACAAAATAGCGTAGAGCAACTTTCTTCCCTAGAGAGTAAAATGCCTAACAGGGTTTGAACAGCGCATTGCCCGAACCAAAAGAGCGCGGAGATAGAATCATGGGGTCTCTAGCGCATAAAGCTTAGAACTTGTAATCCGTGACATTGTCACGAAGACTGAGTTTTGACAGAACAAGGCAGTAAGAATCCCAGTCAGTTCGTCTTAGATATTTCAACAGCTTCTTCCGTTTCTGCACCATTGCTAGAAGTCCCTTCCGTGAATGCTTGTCCTACGGTTATACAGCCACCGGGTATAACATTATTGCGTACAGAAGATTATCGAAAACAACTTGGAGTTTTACCTTTTTGTGCAGAGCAGAGGACAAATGCTTGATTTTAGTAGTGAGCTGCGCCACTGCAAGGAGAGACCAGAGACATCACAAGACAATACCAAAATCTGTCTCAGGAAATGTGATCCTTTTGATAGCTAAAGCCAACATTGATCAGAACCATTGGCCTTATGTAGAATTTACCTTGCACGCGTGCAGAACCACAATCTGATTCCGACATCTTAAACTCTTCCCTGACTTTCGTGAGCTCAATTTTTATCTTATCCGCAGAGGACAGATTATCTGTGTGGAAGTACTTTGTTGATGCAGTCACATAAAAACAGATCAATACCCACGACAGAGCATTGTATACGATATCATAGACGAAAGATCACCAAAAGAACCAAAGAAGCCTTTTGTTTCCGACTAATTAGACTAACAAGCTACCAGATTTCAAACTTCTAAGAGCGAAAAACTTACAGTTTCAACTAGATCCTCTTTTGGAGGATGATGCTTGTATTCAGGGGTACCACTCAAAAGGCCTCTAATGTCGTAGTTCTGCTCTGCAAGCAAAGAAACCTCCTTAGATGACATAAATGTCATTTCAACAGCAAACATAACTACAGACGCAAAACCAAACCAAGATCTCAACACCTCGAGTCCTAAGCAAAAACCAACAATTTAGAATCGGATATAGTTGACCTATAAGGCTATAACAAAGCTCGCAGACAAGAAATTGGGAAAGAGTGAAGCGGAAAAAAAAATACTTGCGCCAAAGATCATCCAAGGAAAATTGGGTACTTGAGATTCTATAAAAACATTCAAAAATTAGACAGAGAGAGAGTCATCAGAGGCTCAGAACGTACGGGAAATGGCTTCCTTTTTGGCTGCGTCATTCTGAAATGTTCCAATAACATTTCTGAGTACCGCAAATTTCCCAGGCTGATTTTGGACCTCTTTCTCTTCCACTTGCCTTAGCTTAACCAACCTCTGATTTAACTCCTGCAATGAGAACCATCCTTCTTCTTTATTTCCCTCTGGCCTAAGCATCTTTAGTTTCTCACCCAATTCATCTTCCCTATAAATCTTTAGGAACTCCGTCATCATCTCCTCTGTTTCACCTTCCCTTCCCTTCCTCTCACCCATTTCTTTCCCGAACACGGACGTTGGCAATGCTTCTCCTCCTTGGAACAGATTCGAACTAACGTTTTCCTTGGATATCGTCTTCAAAGTGCTCTTCAAACTTCGTAAAGACACTCCTGTCATCTCCATGTTGTTTGAAGTGTTGGACTGCGCCTTCAAATTCTGTAAATTTTCATATAAGTTACTCGTATTGAAATCCTGGCCTTTCCGATTTCTAGGATCCGCTGAGTTTGGTACGATATTCTGCTTATAGAGCGCCTCGAATGAAATATGCGGCCGAGACTGTGATGGCAGTACGCCTCCTGAATTCCTCGAAGGTGGGACGGTGGATCTCCGCTGAAACTTGGCGAGGTTGATTCCCAAATCCTGCGAAGACCCGCGTGACTGGTTATCGGAGAGCCTAGTCGATCCCCGATTCTGAGCTTGGGCATCGGATCTGACGAATGGTTTTCTTCCTTGTTCCTGATGTTGCTGTAATTTCTGCTTCAGAGTGGTCTTGATGTCGGTGAAGGGAGAAGAGTACGAGAAGTCCGACGGAGACGGAGAAGACGGTGACAGGGATGGTTTTTCAACGGATGCGTTCACGACTTGGGGAGGTGGGTCCGATGAGGAATTAGAGAAAAAGCGAATCAGAGTTGGGTTTGACGGGAACCTTTGTTGGCGTCTGGCGACAAGAAGCGCCATGACTTTGGCAGCTCCAAAGGATTTAGGGCTTTGGGTGTGTGTGTACGCGAGTACAGGATGACGATAACAGATTACAGTAAATGCGGTTTAATTGGATTAAAATGTTGACTTTTCCCGGTTAATTGTGCCGTAAGAAATTGTTCAGGCAAACTCTGATAAACCGGATATAATTCTGAAACACGTTTACAAATTCGACACGTGTTTCGTGCACATTGTGTCCCACGAAGGCCAATTAACATGTGAAAAAGGCCCATTGGTCCTTACTCTTTCTATTTCGACCCATGAGGTCACAACAAAGCCCTTTCCTCAACTTCAATGGAGTATTTTTAATTCACCGACCATTTCATAGGAACTGTAATCATTTGTTTTTTTTTTTTTTTTAGGTTCTCGGCCGAAGCTCATAATCCCCTCGTACCCGGAACCACAACATGTAATATTAGTTCCGTCCCAAATGTCACTCGATCTTGTGAACTCTAGACTTTGCTTAAGGTACTTTTCTAATCGTAATCATTTGTTTTAAACTAGCTTTGTCAATATTAGATACTATTTAGGATAAATATGAACAGACATATCAATATACATAACTTTAAATCTTCTGCAAAAAAAAAGGACAGAGTTAAGTGCATACTTACTATATATACGTAGCTTTTACTACCATGGCATTAGCAATCTATGAAATTTCCTCGCAACAAAGCATGAAAGTGTTTCCAAGAAGAAGGACCTCACGCGTCCACAAAATTATCCCGAAACTGCAAAATAGTGGGAAGTAACCGAACCGTCACGCAAGCCAAAAAAAACACTCTCACTAACCGCGCATGTAGTCCAGACGCCACCCTACTTACTATACCTTTGAACAAAGCACAGATACTCCATGATGCCACGTATGTATTCCCATGGGTCCCACTTTCACCAAGAGAAAATAAAAGACAAATTTACAAATAATTTCAATCTAACTGTGTGTGTGAAAACGTTCCCAATATATAAAATCTACCCATTCATGTGCCACGGAGATTTTTCTTCTTCTCCACTTTTCGCCACCATATTTCTTTTTCTCTCTCTAAAATCGGTGGAAGGTCCAACCTAAGCTATGACCGGCGGAGACTGGATTCGGGAAGCTATGTGCGATGATTCATTGGTGGCGGAGGCTCTGATTTGTCTCCACCATTCCGAGTCTCCACCTCCTGAGAAGAGCGGCGCGTCGGATCTCAAGCTGAAGTGGAGCGTCAGACAGCGGAGGAGCAAGGCGGCGCTGTCAAGGAAGAAAGGAGATCATACGCGTGCCAGTCCCACGACTCCTCTTTCCTGGAGCGGCGCCACCTCTCTTAGCGGTGGTGGATGCGGAGGCGCCGGTGCTGCCGCCGTTGATGGAGTTGAGGAGTCGAGCTGCGCCGTGAAATTGTCAGAGGCCGTTAGATCTAAGGTTCTTTTCATATCCCTTGGTTTCTCTTTTCTCGAGTTTTTGAAGCTCTGCGTTACTCTGTTTGTGTGTGTTTGACGAATATACCCTCGGAAAACGCCGGTAGCACTTCACGTAATCTCGGTCTTCCTTTTTTTCCGCAACTACTACCATTTTCTGGCCCTCTTCTATCTATTTCTCTTAGGGTCATTTTCGTCATTTCAATATGAGATCGGTCTCTTCGCCGGTCGCGCAACCTTGGCCTTCTTCGATCTATACTCCGACTTCGCGTTGACCATCGAATCGCACGTTCTTCTTCTTCTTCTCAGAAACTCAAAATCTACTTCTCTGTTGCTTCTTTTAGCTTTCTGCAGTTCAGTGTCAGTTTTGCTGCTTTATAGAATGACCAAAATGATCCTCCCATCGAGAATTTGCTGTTTTTGGTCATCAAAAGTTGACGTCACGCATGCTTCGTTCCTGAAACTAACCAGCACCATTTCAATGACTAGATTATCCCCCTGTCATAGACTGTGTTCAGGGGTAATTCGGTCAATTAGAGAAGTTATGGCTGGCGTTATATATAATTGCTTATTATGACTTATGAGGGTTGCCTGACCTCTTTTATGGGTCGAGAGGCGTTTTCGTGGCCGATTAGGTTTGGTGGGTCAGTGGTGTAATCAGATGCGGCGTAGCGCACAGTAACTCTCATAGGTAATGGCTGACATGGAATTTTTTTTTAAAAAGTCCCCACACGACAGGTTGACTGCAATCCAAAGCACCTTTGGTTGGTCAAAATCACTCTCACTCCTCCTTTCCTCGCCTGTGAGATTTATATTGGTGACAGCCCTGTTGTATTTAGCTTTTCCTTATGGTTTAAGCTTCAATTATCATACCAAAGTAGAGAGGAACACACAAAGTCTCCAATTTTTGGGTTAGTAATTAAAAAAATAAAGAAAGTGATAAGGACAAGTGGTTATGTGGATAATTCGTGACAATGGGTAAGGAGAGGTGTGTGGGGTCGTGGCCATGGGGAGACACGCGTACAAGTCTTCGAAGTCACGCTCCAGTCACGTGATTCTATTCTTTCCATCCAATTGGGTGTGTCTCGATGTAGGAGAAAAAGAGGCACTTCTGTTCATATTAGCTTTTTTGTTTTTTTCCGAACAAAGTAGTTCACCAAGAAAGAAGATTCCTTTTTAAACTTATAGTGATCGATCATCTTGTACATTTCCTGTAGATTTTCCAGATTTTGTGGAATAGAAATTAAGTTTATGGTCCATACGAAATTGGTACACGCTCATTATGTACTTGTAAATGACATGTCTCGTTAATTCCCAAAGTCATTATGAAATGGTTTAGTTTGAGGTCGACTTGATTTGATCTTGTTATAAATGTTTTGAGAAGCCACTATCTGATTTTTCGGGTGGGTTTGATGCAGATAACTCAAACGAGTGTAACAACAACCACCCCTTTCAAGAGATCAAGAAAGAAAAAGGTAATAAAACCAGAAAATATTACTTTAATTTCACATTATTTGCGACATTATGTATTAGTTTAACCCCTCTATGTGGCTGTCCACAGACGCTTGCTGAACTTAAAGATGAGGAGAGTTTGCTCTTAAAGGAAAGGAAAGGCTTGAAAAATGTATAAATCTTTCCTCATCTTCTTTTAATATCGACTCCAAAGTTCATATCTATAATATTTTACTTGTTGCGTAAATCAGGAACTCGCAAGTATGCGGGATCTGCTCAAGCAACAAAGAGCACGAAACGAGTCTTTAAAGAAAATGCAGGTTAAACCCCTTTCTTATTTCGCTCGCCCGCATCTACAAAACATTATCACTCTTTCGAGTTTATATATATAACACAAATCTTTAACAGATCATTATCTCTGTGCAGGCTGAATCACAAAAGAATGATGGTTCCTTCTTGCTCCCTGACCTTAACATACCTCTTGATAGCAACCCGAGCCCTGAAATTCTCTATGGAACCAGCTGATGATATGTAACTACAACACAACCATCAAACATCCATTATTCTTTTGTCGGCCACACGTTCTAGAGTACGCATAACTGTAACTATATATGATAGATTAAAAAAACCGTCGTCCGCTTCCAGTGTCTTTGCAGAAGGAAGAAAGATTCTAATCACAGTGGAGACGAGTTAAAAATGGTTTTGAGTTTTTGGTGTTTTCTTTTCTCTCTCTTTTTTTTTTTTTTATTCTTAGGTTGTAGCAAGTTTTTGCTCTTGCCCTCCGTTAAGTTCTCTCACGCTCTTTTTCCACTTTCTTTTTATGTTTTTCATAAGATGAAATGTAATTATTAATTTACTTATCTACTACATTGGTACATTTCTTCTTTTATTGTTTGTTTTTATCTACATTGACTTTCCATCTTTTGTAATGTCATTTTTCTAATACTGATGAGTTAGTTCACAAAAGAAGATGTGACAGATTATAAAGGATTTAAAAGTGTGGAGACGTTAAATGTTTTATGGGATGTAGCAAGTTTTTCTCTGCTCTCTAATTATTGAGGGGTTCACTTTGATACACTACTTAGTAAAAAACTTCTTCGATATACACTTTAAACTTTTCGCCTTTTATATACACATCTCGAACAAATTTATTCTGTACTATGAATTTTGTATTCTCTTATCATTACAACATAGCGATTAAAAATTATGATTGAGTTTAATAAACTGGTAATCGCGTTTAAAAAACACGTTTAAGATAATCCGACCCGTTTAACCCCTAACCCGACTCCATTCCATCGTCATCATCTTCGTCTTCACTGTCGTTTTTCTTTTCCTTACCCTTCTTGCTTTTTTTCTTTTTTGATGTGATCATCGTTTTCCTCGTTACTATTTTATCAACATCTTCCATGTCATTGTCGGGTTGTATCCTATCTCTGTCTTCTTCATTCATTGAGTCGCTGAATTTTTTTTTTTTTTTTTGTTATTACACATACTATTATCACGTTCATGTGTTACAACTTGGCTGAGAAATTGAAGAATTATCGCTCAAATAATCACAATACCAATCACGAAACACTATATAATTACATTATCATCTTCTTATATATACAGACTAAAAGTCGACGTCCACATAGCATCACGTTCCAAAGGAATCAATATTTTCTGTTGACAAAAAAAAAAAAAGGAATCAAAATTTTCTTTTAATTGTGTTTTCGAATTTAATTGTGTTTTGGAATCAATATTTTCTTTTAATCCACATAGCATGACACAATTCGATTCTTGGATTTATTTTGTTTTCTCATATAAACGAATCTTGAGGTTTTGCTAGGAGAAAATATTGATGAAATCTCTTTTTCTCTTCTCTTTTTCTATCGTCTTTGGAACCCTAATTCTGTCCCCAAATTGATTTTGATTTTTCAAAAAGTTTGGGTTAGGGAATCGGTTAGGGTTAAACGGGTCGGATTATCTTAAACGTGGTTTTTTAACGCGATTATCGGGTTATTAAACTCTAACATAATTTCTATATGTTGTAATTATAAGAGAATACAAAAGTTCATGATGTTTAGTAAATAATAAATTTATTCGTGGTGTGTAGAAAAAAGACGAAAAGTTTAGAGTGTATATTGAGGAAGGTGTATACTAGAGGTACTCTACCAGAGTCAACCCAATTATAGACATAGGTACATTTGTTCTTCTGTTGTTTTTACTTTTTTTGTTTGTACATTCATCTTTGGTAATGTTCTGAGTTTGAAACCCTAATAATGTAAAAGATTACTTTTAGGCCCAAAAAAATAAAAAAATCTGTTTTGTTAATTGATATTTGTCTATGTTTGGGCTCAATTAGAATGTCGCAGTTTACGGAATCGAGATGAATTCAAAGTAGTTTATAAGATAAATGAGTCTCCAAATGGACGCTTTTTCACATTATTAGTGGTTCATCTTGTAATGGACGATTTGTCACTTTGTCACATGATTAATAAAAACCTAGCTTCTACTTAATTTTCCCATTTTCATTATTGTATCGCTCTTCATCTCTCCGCTCATGACAAATCTGACCCCAAAGCTCGAAATCTCGTCGATAGGCTCTGGATTTGAGGTGACATTATTGAATTTTGTTCCTCTCTTTTTGTTGGGATGCGAGAGAAGTATTGTGGCTCCGTCGAATTGTCTGTCGATGGAGGGTCTCGTTTTTTTCTTTCTTTGTTTAATATTAACAATTAGGAGAATAGATGGAAATGTTTTTGGCTGTTTAGTGAAGGAAACTGGTACTATTATCACGTGTTTTATGAGATTGCATTTTTTTCTCCTAGCAAGCTCAAACACGCTTTCTTTGAGCAAGAATGGTATGTGGCATATTTTGACTCTCGTGTTTGTTTTTTGCAGTGACTGCTATGAAAGCATTGAAGGATTCGCTACGTGTTCCTGATAGGATGGGTTGGAATGGTGATCCATGTGCTCCTACTAGCTGGGACGCTTGGGAAGGAATCGCATGCCGTCCAAACCCACAAGGAACTACTCTCGTGATATTCCAAATGTGAGTGTCATTGATGCAGTCATGCAGACTGTAATTACAACTTAACTTCTAAGAATATCACTGTTGAGAAAAACGCTTGCGAAAACGCTTTGCTAAAGAAGAACAAGACACCGGGATTTGATCACCGAGTTCCCGGCTTCGAACCGGTACGTCTCGGGGAGCACCCTCGCTCCCAACTTCACTAGCTTAAAGAGGTTACATTGAGAACACACCACTAATATCTTTGTGTGGTGTTTCTCTCTTGTTACAGGTATTGCAACAACAAAAAACAGTGCCGAAGAAAACTACTACTACAACGTCTCTTAAGACAGAAGAAAAACATTCTGGTTTCCTATGTTTTTCCTTCTCCCTAGACTTGTAATAGTTTGAGATCTCCCATCCTTTTTCGTCTTTACTTTTTTTCTTCCTCTGCTTTTGTATACTTTGTGTCTTGGGCAAATCACAACATGTAAACGTACACATGTGATTAGTATTTGGGCCACCAATTGCTCTGCTCATTACCTTGTGATTTACTAATTTCCGTCTGGGCTTTTAAAGCCCAATTGCTGAGAGTTTTAGGCCAAACCCATCACAATCACGAGAGTAGTGTTTCTAATTAGTGGATATATTCTAATTAGTGGAAATGTTTTTGGTTGTTTAGTGAAGGAAACTGGTACTAATCGTTCGAATTTTACAAACTCAATATAATAGTTTGTTCTCTTTGTTCTCTAGTGTCCATAATCTCATTTCTCTCGTATATCAAACTTGTGCTTCCATCTCATCGCATGCCTTGTACGTAAGTCGACATTTTGGGGGTTATTCACACTTTTTGTTTGAAATTGAGTTATATAGAGTGTACCTGCCATGGACACAATAGACTGGAGAAGTCAATTGCCACGTGATTCACGCGGGAAGATCGTCAGCAAGATGTAAGTTTAGCATCTTCCCAACTCTAGTGGGGTTTTGTCTATCCCTGAAGGTTATTATGGTATAGTTCCTTGACCAATCATTCTGTTTCTCACTTGCGCAGAATGGAAACACTAAGGAAGCACCTTCCAGTTTCTGGACCAGAGGGAATGAACGAGCTCTGGAGAATTTCTGCTAAATTCGAGGAGAAAATTTTCAGCAGTGCTGTTAACCAGGTAATATAGAGATTTGTGAGGCAATGGACTCTCTACAACATTGATAAAAGAACCAGCTTAGCCCCAATATATATATACCTTCCTGATCTTCTTTTATTTCGTCTTTCAGACTGATTACCTTCGGAAAATATCTATGAAGATGCTGACTATGGAGCCTAAATCGCAAAATGCAGCTGCTTCTTCTCCATCTATCCCTGCTGGTAACAACAGCCTACCCTTGAATCCGAGTAAGCCCTTCATCTAGTATCAGAAGCTTGTTTTGGTGGTGCTGATAATAATGCATTGATAATAATATGAAATTGAAATTTTTGGGTATCAATTGCATCTATGTTCGAAATATATTACATTTCATAATTTGTGAGGCGTTTTTGTGGAAATATATATATAGGCCATCATATGGACAATATAGTTGATTCAAAGCCTTCTCTTCCGAAAGCAGAACCTGACGTTAACACAGGTGATCTGAAGAGCTCATCTGCCATCGGATTCACGCAAGAAGAATGCCAACAAGATGTAAGTTCATTATGCATTTGTTAGCCGTTTTGTGTTGCGTGTCTCTCCAAAAATTTGCCATCTCTTTTCTCACTTCAGAGCCAGTTTAATGCTAAGGCTCTGTAGAAATGCAATGTTACAACGTTCTGATCATATTGCTGCCTGTGACCTATAGATATGTTTTATGTACAGCTAAAGTATATGTCATTTGAGCAGAATGGAAACACTGAAGAAACATGTTCCAAATTATGGGCAAGAAGGAATTAAAAAGCTCAAGAGAATTGCTGCCAGCTTTGAGGAGTTAATTTTCAACACTGCTATTGATCAGGTTTCTTCATTTTATTTTTGCCTCCAAATTGTTAGCAAAGTAAAAGGATGAAATAGTGGAATGAAATTCATGCAGCAAAAGCAGCTCTTCTTTATAGTGGTTCAAGTCAAAACGCAGAGTTATTATTATTAGTATTTTAATTCAAATGTTGGAATGGCGTTTTTAGCTCTAGGAAATGCAATTTCTCCGTTTTTGGATTACAAACCAAAACGTTTGATTCTTTAGTGTGAGTAAATAGATAGATTTCTAAGGCAATAGGGAAAAGATATAACTTTTGGTACCAATGAGCCTTGATATCATGCATCCCCTTCTTGTTTGATATTCTGTTTATTTCGAGTTTCAGGTGGATTACTTTCGCAAAATATCCTTCAAGATGCAGGCTGTGGAAGAGGGCGACTAGGTCAAATGCTTTCGACGCGGTCATTTTCGTTTGAAGCTTTCAGGGAAATTCCATATGTGAAAGAAAGAATAACCATTAAAGGCCTTAAACCTCCAAAGTTCAAGGCATGAATGAACATGGATTTATTTATCAACACACATCTTTATCATTTCTTTACAACGAACCGAAATCCTCAACAAGGAAAAGGTCTATTCAATTGGTGTGTAATCATAACAATTTTTGTTTATTTTGTTTGCTAGGCAAGTCCATCTTTTGGTTATTATTAAAGCGTATTTATGAAGCTACTTGGATAAGACATGGGCCAACTTGACCATTGTGTAATTTGTGGGACCATGAAATGTTTCTTGCGGAGGAAACCTTCACTATGCCTTGCTCCCAAAGTCACTGCATTCAACTTTAGCTACATGCACACTTGTAAGCATCTCTTTGCATTTGGAGTTTATTTTTTTTATTTTTTTTTTTGCTACAAATGTTAATATTCATTAAAATGAAAGTTGAGGTGTTACAGAGAAGTTAGACCTATATAGATTGATTCTTTGGCAAAAATAAATGAAAAACAAGGAAGCAATGGAGTTACAACAAAACTTATCATTATCGGAGCCATAGGGCCATTAAGGTACTAAAATGACGTTTGTGTCTCCTGGCTGAGATTGTGTTTCGGACCAATCTATCTGTGTCTTTGAAAACCAAAGCTGTATGAACCATATGGAGATTGTGAATCAAATTGTTTCTATGTCGCCATATGTTGTAGATTATAACTTGTGCCACCAATTTTTTCAGAAGTTTTGGGGATCTTTCCGTAGTCGTCATTGTCCAAGCCGTGAGGGAGGACCATGAAGCAAAAATAAACGGAGTTAAACCTAATCTGCACTGGGCTGAACTCCAAATTTCCCTGCTGTAATCACATTTCAGCAATAAGTGGTCTCTGGTTTCATCAGCACTTGAACAGAAGCAGCAAGTGGTTGAAATTGGCAAACCCCAAGAGGCTAAACGAACTCTGGTGGGGAGACGATCAAGTTGGGCAATCCACATCATGAAAAAGAGCTTTGGTGTTGCTCCTTTAAACCAGACATAATCATACCACAGCTTAATTGAATCCCTCGGCCTAATGGATTCCCAAGTCATTGAGGATGAGAAATATCTGCATTTGACATTTTCCACAAACCAACCATAGGTATCAGACTCTGTGACTGAGCTAGGAAGCATGGACAAAGTGAGGTGAACATGAAGAGATAAAGCTTCTTTTGATCTTGGTGATGGAAGAGTCCATCCCCTGGAATTACAAGCTGTAGAAACAGTTGCATTGAGTGGCACACAAAAGTTACTTGAACCTCCTTCTCCAATGAATTTAATAAGAGGACCAAAAGGAGTCCAAGTGTCAAACCAGAAACTTGCTCTTATACCATTTCCCACTTCACACCTTAGAAACTTTTCCGCTAAATGTCTGAGTTTCAAGATGGATTTCCAATTCCACGGATCAGCATTTGACTCTTCTAACGCCCAAAAACTTCTGTTCTTGATATGGTGGTGATGCTGCCAAGCAACCCAGAGGGATCCACTATTCGAAAACAGGAGCCAAACCAGTCTCAAGCATAATGCAGTGTTCCAAACCGAGAAACTTCTCAGCCCCAACCCTCCTTCATTTTTTGGGAGACAGACCTGAGACCAAGCAACTTTACCAACCTTTGGCTTTGTAATATCCCCTGACCACAAGAATTTCGAGCAGAGCGATTCAATCTTTTTAATGCATCCCTTGGGAAGAACAAAAAGCTGAGATCCAGAAATTTACCGTTCCTGAGATAACTGAAGCTATGAGCTGAACCCTTCCAGCAAAAGAGAGTGATAGCACATCCCACGATTTAAACCTCCCACGATTTAAACCTTGCGTAGACTTTGTCAATCAAAGGAGCATATTCTCTAATTCTCAGCTTCCTATGCATTAATGGTAAACCCAGGTACCTTATGGGGAGAGAGCCAATGGGGAATCCAAATCTAGCTATGGAGGTGGATTCAGATTGGCTCAATCCCGAGTGGAACAACTCAGTCTTTTCTGGGTTCATGTGGAGACCAGACCATGAAGCGAAATCATCAAGTGTCTCTGTTATGCCATGAAGAGAGTTACAACTGCCATCAAAGAAGATCATAACGTCATCCGCGAACATGAGATGGGAGATGTCAAGGTCAGAGGTCTTCGGATGGTAACAGATGAAACCATACCGAAAACGTGAGCTTAATATCCGAGAAAACACTTCCATGGCAAGAAAACATTTGGAGTTAATTTTGCTTAGTTTCTTTTTTTTTTTTAAACTTATTTGTAGTGCAGTTATTTACTGTTGACAAACAAGACTTTTGTTATGAATAAAATATTCAATTTTTTCCCTAGTGATGAGAAGAAAATTCGAATGCATACGTTCATTATTATGAAGGTGCTCGTGCTCAAATTATAGGCCGTAGAAAGTTTTTTAGTTGCCTTGCCTCTATTTTCCTCCCTGCTATTTCTTTTCTCACTCGCTCACCTTCGTTTTAATTCACGCCATCTCTCCCAAAAACAACAATGTTTCTTATAGATATTAATTCCTAGGTTGTAGCAAGCTTCTCGTTGCCCTCGATTTTTCCCAATTTTTGCTCTTTTTTTTTTAATAACAATCAGATGACTAATTATCTTACATACACATTCTCTGTTCTTCATCTTTGGTAATGTCTATTTGGGCCTGTATATGTTTGGGCTTAATAGGCCGTGTCACCTCTTTATTGTTTACAAAACCTAGTTTTGACTTTTCATTTTTTCTATTTCCATTTCCATTTATGTTCATCAGCTCTTCGTCTCTCTGCTCATCGCAACGTAAAGCTCCGTATTTGAGGTGATTTGTTTTCCGAATTTCGTTATTTTTTGTACCGATGTGTTTTTGATGTTAGGGTTTTTTTTTTGTTTCTTGTGGTTGGGGTGCGAGAGAAGTATTGTCGCTCCGTCGAAGTTTCTGTCGATGGAGGATCTCTTTTTATATATATATATAACAATGATGGGAATAGATAAAGTGTTTTTGGGTGATCAGTGAACGAAACTACACTAGTGCTAATCACTCTAATTTTCCAGTTCAATCGTTTGATTTTCTTGTGCTTAGTGTCCATAATTTACTTTCTCTCGGATATCAAACTTTTGCTTCCATCTGATCGCATGCCCTAGACATATTATAAGGCATTACCTTTGGGTTAATCACACTTTTATCTGTTTTAATTGAGTTATACAGAAGTCTACCATACTTGATCTTGATGGGACCTTCTCTTCCAAGCGGAGAACCTGCCATGGGCACTAACACAATTGACTGGAGAACTCAATTGCCACCTCATGCACGCCAGAAGATCGTCAACAAGATGTAAGTTTATCATATCTCTGTGTTTTGTCTCTGCAAAGTTTTCATCTTTCTTCACTATTGCGTACCATTTCCCTCATAATCCAGTAGAATGTTATAGATATCCTGTAGAAAATAGAAGGTTTTCTTCACTCTAGATTTTTTTTTTTTGGTTCTTACTTTGATTTACTTGCCACTTGCGCAGAATGGGCACACTAAAGAATCACCTTCCATTTTCTGGACCAGAGGGAATTAACGAGCTCTGGAGAATTGCTATCAGGTTCGAGGAGAAAATTTTCAGCGGTGCTGTTAACCAGGTAATTAACCGCTCTCTGAACATCTATAATTGTCTCTTTATTTAGATATTTGTGAGGCAATGGACTATAAAACATGGGGAAAAAAACCTGACTTTTGGTACCCGTAAATCCATGTCCATGTGTACTTGATCCTGATCTTCTTTTATTTCGACTTTCAGACTGATTACCTTCGGAAAATATCTATGAAGATGCTGACTATGGAGACTAAAGCGCAAAATGCAGCTGGTTCCTCTTCATCTATCCCTGCTGCTGATAACAGCCTACCCTTGGATCTGGGTAAATAACGACTTTCTTTTTGCCACTGATTTACTTAAAAGTCCTTCATGTAGTAGCAGAAGCTTGTGTGAATTCAATGAATTCTCTTGGTGTAAGCTGCGTATATGCCCCTAGACAGTGTAGACACATCCATTGTATCCATGTTTGCGGTTGCCCTTTCTGCTCCCTTCATTTGAATATTCCATTTGGTTTGTTTTTTCATGGTGTCGTAAATCTATCTTGATGCTTTGTGAACATAGGCCATCTTATTATAGACAATGACAATTCAGAGCCTTCTCTCCCGAACGAAGAACCTGCCATGAACACAGGTGACTGGAGAACTCATCTGCCACCGGATTCACGCCAGAAGAATGTCAACAACTTGTAAGTTGGCTACATTGTCTGCATCTCTGAAGCTGTCATATTTTCTCAGTGGCTAGTCATTTCCTCCTCCAAAGCCAGTTTAGTGATAAATTTCTGTAGAAATAGAATGTTATATAACGTTTTGTCATAATGCTTTTTCCTATAAACATGTTTTATATAGATAACTCTAATTGTCATTTGAGCAGAATGGAAACACTAAAGAAACATGTTCCATATTCTGGGCAAGAAGGAATCGACGAGCTCATGAGAATTGCTGTCAGCTTCGAGGAGTTGATTTTCAACACCGCTATAAATCAGGTTTCACTTTTGATTAAGCTGCATGTGTACTTTCTTGATATCATCCCAAAAATTTTTTTGTTTTTGTTGATATTCTGTTTATTTCGAGTTTCAGGCGGATTACTTTCGCAAAATATCCTTAAAGATGCAGACGATGGAAGAGGGCGACTAAGCCAATTGCGTTTGAAACTTTCAGGATATGTATATAAAGAACAAACCTTGAAGGCCTTGAAACCTCCAAAGTTGAAGGCATGAATAAAAATGTCAAAGACGTTTGTATATGACATGGACAACCTTGACTGTTTTGTAAATTGATACGATGAAATCAATGTTCTAGGACGCTTGCTCTAATGTAAAGACTTGTCCTGTTTGCGTTTGGATTTAATTTTCGAATTGCATTTTTTTTTTTTTTTTTACTTTTGAGTTTTACCTTGCGGTTTGGGTTCGAGAGAAGGTATCAATGGAAAGTATTATAGTTACGTAACGTCGATGGAGGGTCTCGTCTTCTTACAATGATAAGGTAAGGAGAATAGATGAGGTTTGTTTTGGGCTGATCAGTTAAACGAAACTGATGCTGGTCTTATTTCTCTATCTCGATAGTCTGTTTTCTTGTGCTTCAATATCTATAGAATTGATGATGCTTTGTTCTTCATGGATTGTAAAGGCATGACCACTTGATGGGTCCTTCTCTTCCGAATGGAGAACCTTCCATTGACACATTTGACTGGAGAACTCAATTGCAATCCGATTCACGTGAGAGCACCGTTAACATGATATGATATGATATAATCTTGCGTTTAGTCTCTGCAAAGTTGTTATCATCTTTCTCAACTCTATCAATGTTTTTCTTCTCCAATCGTATTATGCTGTCCACTGAACATCTTTTTCTTTTTCTTTGTTTCTTTAGTGTTGCAAACATAGCTAATTTGGTATTTCTAAGGAACTAACTGACATTTGGAAATGGAGAAGTTGATCAAGGTTTAGGGTTTAATTTTGGCCTTCAAAATCAATCAATTGTTATGTCATTTTTATGGCAAAACGTCCAGAAAAATATTAGCATTGTTTACGTCGAGGTTTACATTTCCAATTTTTAATTTGATTTGAGACTTTTTTGCAATTTTTTAGTTCGAGGTTTATCTTGGAGTATTTCTTTTACTTGGAGGAGCTTTTTTGTAATTTAATGGATTGTAGCTGCGCGACGAAATTAAAAAACAGAGACAAGAAATCTTGTTATAAGCGAACTGCGAGGACACATTTTGCCGATTATGATTTAAGACGAAGAAGCTTTCCCCTGCGTTTGCCCATTTGATCCTATATTATTCATTCATTTCTCGATCAAGCTAAACCCTAATCTGGCTCCAATTTCCCCTTTTATCTGCTGTTGTCCTCAGAGCAAACCCTAATCGTTGCAGCAACCTTGACCCCCAAACGCGAAATCTGCTCGACGGGCTCTGAATTTGAGGTGAATTTTTTCGAAATCTCGTTTTGTTGTGCTTAAGCCCAGCTTTTAGAGTTTTCTCTTGTGATCGGGATATTCCAGAGAAGATATACAATCGCCCTTTGTATATGGTGGGTCTCGTTTCTTACAATTAGGACAATTGATGAACTTTGAGTATGCTTATTTGTTTTCCTGGATTCTCGTTTTGGGATAGGCTACTTGAGGTTGAGTCTATGGCTTTTTGCTACGAACAGAAAACAAAAGAGGTGGTTGCTGGTCAAAATGAAAATTTGGCTCATCAGTGAACATATTTAGCTTCTGATGGAGTAATTTCTGCTTTCCTGAGTGGTTATGTTAACCTGGCTGCTGTGATTCTTGGCACAAATGGAAAAGGAAAGGGGTTTGAGCGATGCATGACACCTTTCTGATCCATGTTGGGTAGTGAAATTTAAGAAATTCTAAATGTCAATCTAATCCATGTTGTGTGGTCGTTTGTTTCCTGTAAATTTGGGATATACGCGTCATGTTTTGGCTTCTCTGTTTTAATTGAGTCATAAGTCTAGTCTACTTACTATTGATACTTTCTTCTTCATGGCTTGTAAACGTAGGACACTTGATGGATAATAACAATTGGAGGCCTTCTCTTCCAAACGGAGAACCTGCAATGGATTCAGGTGACTGGAGAACTCAACTGCCACCTGATTCACGCCAGAAGATCGTCAACAAGATGTAAGTTTAATATTACCTGGTGTTATGTCTCTACAAAGTTTTATCTTTCCCACTCTAGCAGCGTTTTGTCTAATGCAAGGTAACTCCTGCAGAAATAGAAGGTTAATATGGTGTTATATTTCATTGACCAATTATTCTGTTTTTGTTTTACTTATTTACTTGCAACTTGTGCAGAATGGAAACACTAAAGAAGCACCTTCCATATTCTGGACCAGAGGGAATGAACGAGCTCAGGAGAATTGCTGCTAGATTCGAGGAGAAAATTTACAGTGGTGCTGTTAACCAGGTAATTAACTGTCCTATGAACATCTATTTTTGATTTCGTTAGCTTGGTAAATAGTATAAAGATTTGTGACGCAATGGACTCCACAACAAGGAAAAGAACTGACTTTTGGTACCCGTAAAGCGTAGCCCCAATATATGGGGGTATGAAATCCATGTATACCTTCCTGATTTTCTTTTATTTCGACTTTCAGACTGATTACCTCCGGAAAATATCTATGAAGATGCTGACTATGGAGACTAAATCGCAAAATGCAGCTGGTTCTTCCTCATCTATCCCTGCCGCTAATAATGGCACATCCATGGATTCAAGTAATCACGATTCTCAAGCATGTATTGCTTAAGTCTGTCTATCTGGTTTTATGGATTATTGTTCCTCTAATTTGGTGCTGTTTAACCTTTTCCATGAATAGTTCCCACCAATCAAGGGCACCTTCTTCCAGGAACGTTACCAACCAATCAATCTCAAGCACCTCAGCCGTTGCTCTCCCAAACCATGCAGAGTAATACAGCCTCTGGAATGACGGGTTCTACTGCTTTACCAGCTTCCATGCCGACGGTTTCCTCCATAACCAATAATAACGTCACAAGCGTTGTAAACCAGAATCCCAATATGCAAAATGTAGCCGGAATGTTGCAAGATTCATCTGGGCAGCATGGCCTTTCATCGAACATGTTTTCAGGCTCCCAAAGACAGATGCTAGGCAGGCCACATGCTATGTCCTCACAGCAGCAACAGCAGCCACAGAGTGCACAATATCTTTATCAGCAGCAGCTACAGCAGCAACTTGTCAAGCAGAATTTTCAGTCAGGCAATGTTTCCAATCCCAATTCGCTTTTGCCATCACACATACAACAACAGCAACAAAATGTGCTGCAGCCTAATCAAATGCATTCGTCTCAACAGACTGGTATTCCAACATCTGCTACGCAGTCCACTGTGAGCTCAGCTCCTCTCCAGGGTCTCCACACAAATCAGCAATCAAGTCCGCAATTGTCTGCTCAGCAGACTGCGACACAATCTATGCTTCGTCAGCATCAATCGTCGCTGCTAAGGCAGCATCCGCAATCACAACAAACCTCTGGCATCCATCAGCAGCAAACTTCATTGCCGCAGCAATCAATTTCTCCTCTACAACAGCAGCAAGCACAAATGATGCGGCAACAAGCTGCAAATAGCTCAGGTATTCAACAGAAGCAGATGATGGCTCAGCATGTTGTTGGGGATATGCAGCAGCAACATCAGCAAAGGTTATTGAACCAACAAAATATTATAAACATTCAACAGCAGCAGTCGCAGCAGCCATCAGCCCAGCAGCAAATGATGTCTCAACAAAACAGCCTTCAGGCTACGCATCAGCAACCACTGGGCACTCAAAACAATGTTGCAGGATTGCAGCAACCACAACAACAGTTGCTCAGTTCCCAGGTTGGCAATTCGAACTTGCAGACTAACCAGCACTCGGTGCACATGTTATCACAGCCAACGGTTGGGCTGCAACGAACACAGCAGGCTGGGCATGGCATGTTTTCTTCTCAGGGCCAACAGTCACAAAATCAGCCATCCCAACAGCAGATGATGCCCCTTCAATCGCATCATCAGCAGATAGGTCTGCAACAACAATCTAATCTGCTACAACAGGATGTGCAACAAAGGCTACAATCTTCAGGCCAAGTCACAGGTTCCTTGCTTCCACCTCAAAATGTAGTGGACCAACAGAGGCAACTATATCAATCCCAAAGAACCCTTCCGGAGATGCCATCATGTATGCTTTTGCATCCTTGTGAATACTTTAGGGTCTGATATTTTACATAATCTCTCAGCAGGTCTGATGTTGAACCAACCCCGTTTTTATATTTTTTAGCATCGCTCGATTCGACGGCACAGACGGAAAATGCAAATGGAGTTGATTGGCAAGAGGAGGTTTTCCAAAAGGTAGTTCTCTCTTTTTAAGTTGGGTAATGCTTGCGGCTTCTTCGCCTTGCTGTCAGCACCAGGGGGTGCTTGGGGAGATAAAATAAGTTTGCTATATCTTTACCAATTCTGGCTACCCTTGTTAACTCTTCAAGAGATAGATGAAACAAGGCAGGCGATCTTACATAGATATGATCGTAATGAGTAATCATATGAACATGGTGCTCTTCTTTGCAGATCAAAACCATGAAAGAGGCGTACTTACCAGATCTTAATGAAATCTACCAGAGAGTTGCAGCCAAGTTGCAGCAAGTAAGTTATGATTTTTTTTTTTACTAGGAGAATAGTTTTGCATATGTATGTCCTCCAGAACAGTAGTAAGTACTTTATGAGAATTTTTATGAATTCAATGCAAGATTGGTTCGATATTGCAAAAGAAAGTCATACAACATTGGAATCTTGTTACTCATTTAACAAAAAACTGCTCTTGAGACTCGTATTCTTACAGACTGTCCACTAGAAAGTAAACCTCGGATATCTATGTTTCCTTCCCAAACCCTCAGAGGTTGTAGCTTGCATCTATGTGCTCGTTTCTTTTCTTATTGAAACACGTTCTCTTCCTTTTTTCTCTCGAGCAGGATTCTCTTCCGCAGCAACAAAGATCAGATCAGTTTGAGAAATTGAAACAATTCAGGACAATGTTGGAGCGAATGATACAATTCCTATCAGTTTCAAAGAGCAATATCATGCCTGCATTAAAGGATAAGGTGGCTTATTATGAGAAGCAGATTATAAGTTTCTTAAATGCGCACAGGCCAAAGAAGTTAGTACAGCAAGGGCAGCTTCCGCAACCCCAGATGCAGCCAATGCAGCAACAGCAATCTCAGAACGTTCAAGATCAGTCTCATGATAGTCAAACAAATCCACAGATGCAATCAATGAGCATGCCAGGTTCTGGGCCAAGGGCACAACAGAGTAGTCTGGCAAATATGCAGAACAATGTTCTATCATCTCGTCCTGGAGTTTCAGCTCCACAGCAGAACATTCCCAGTTCCATATCGGCTTCTAGTTTAGAAACAGGTCAAGGAAATGCACTGAATAATGGCCAGCAGATTGCCATGGGATCCATGCAACAAAATGCTTCTCAACAAGTAAATAACAGCTCTGCCTCTGCTCAAAGTGGGTTAAGTGCACTGCAATCTAATGTTAATCAAACCCAGATAAGTTCCAGTATGCTTCAGCAACATCACCTGAAGCAACAGCAAGACCAACAAATGCTCAAACAGCAAATTCAACAGCGCCAGATGCAGCAGCAGCAGCTACTACAGAAGCAGCAGCTAATTCAGCAACAGCAACAGTTGCAAGCAAGACAGCAAGCGGCACAAAATGATATGAATGATTTGACAACGAGGCAGGGGATGAATGTTAGTCGTGGGATGTTTCAGCAACATTCTCTGCAGGGTCAGCGTACTACCTATCCCCTTCAACAGTTAAAACCAGGATCCCAGCTTCCTGTTACGTCCCCTCAACTTCTGCAAGGTGCATCTCCTCAGATGACACAACAACATTTGTCTCCTCAGGTCGACCAGAAAAATCTGTCGTCATCTGTCAACAAGATGGGAACTCCATTGCAACCTGCAAACTCCCCTTTTGTTGTCCCATCTCCTTCAACCCCCTTGGCACCGTCCCCTATGCAAGTTGACTGTGAGAAACCTTCTGGAGCTTCTTCGTTGTCAATGGGAAATACTGGACGCCAACAAGCAACTGGCATGCAAGGTGTAGCTCAATCCCTTGCAATTGGCACTCCAGGGATCTCTGCCTCTCCTCTCCTTCAGGAGTTTACTAGTCCTGATGGAAATAATTTAAATCCCTTGATAAGTACATCTGGGAAACCAAGTGCTACTGAGCTGCCTATTGAACGCCTTATAAGAGCCGTAAGTAACATTACTAATATTGAAGGGTATACTGCAACAGGACGGCGTTGTTGTTGCCATCCCTCTTTTGTAGTAGAAACATTGTTCTGATCATGATGTATGCTATCTGTTGTTTTCAGGTGAAGTCCATCTCACCACAAGCGCTTTCATCTGCAGTAAGTGACATCGAATCTGTTGTAAGCATGGTTGATAGGATAGCTGGTTCAGCCCCAGGAAATGGTTCAAGAGCTTCAGTTGGCGAGGACTTGGTTGCAATGACTAAGTGCCGTCTCCAAGCAAGAAACTTCATGACGCAAGAGGGAATGATGGCGACCAAGAAAATGAAGCGTCACACAACCGCAATGCCATTAAGCATTGCTTCATTAGGAGGAAGCATTGGTGATAACTACAAGCAGTTTGCATGTTCAGAAACATCAGATCTGGAATCTACTGCAACTTCTGATGGCAAGAAGGCAAGAACTGAGGTAATGGTTTTTGGTTAGACTTCCCTTAAGTATATCTGAAAATTGACACACAGACACACACAAAAAAGAAGATTTGGAAACACAAGGTTTCAAATTTCTAATTTTGACGACTCAATCTTGGACTGCAGACCGAGCATGCCCTTTTGGAGGAAATCAAGGAAATAAACCAGCGGCTGATAGATACAGTTGTTGAGATTAGTGATGATGAAGATGCTGCTGATCCAAGTGAGGGAGCAACAGCAAGCAAAGGGTGTGAAGGAACAACAGTTAGATTCTCGTTTATAGCTGTTTCTCTCAGCCCAGCCTTGAAAGCTCATCTCTCATCAACACAAATGGTAAGCCTGGTATCTCGTTAACATTTTGTGGAAAAAAATTCATTTCATTTGTCTGTCTTAAATATGTTTTGTGCTTCTATTACAGTCTCCTATTCAACCATTGCGTCTGCTGGTTCCTTGTAGCTACCCCAACGGCTCTCCATCTCTTCTGGATAAACTCCCGGTCGAAACCAGGTACAAGCAAGATCCTTCAGTCTCAAGTAAATAGAACATAGATGTTTCATACCGAGTCGAGTAAAGTTCTACCATATAGTTAAAAATCAGCTGCTCATGTCTCTAGAAATTACCTTAACACGGTCTGGTTTCTTGAACAGCAAAGAGAACGAGGATCTCTCGTCCAAAGCTATGGCAAGGTTCAACATATTGCTAAGAAGTTTGTCACAGCCAATGTCGCTCAAAGACATAGCCAAGACATGGGACGCTTGTGCTCGGGCTGTGATCTGTGAGTACGCACAGCAATTTGGCGGTGGAACTTTCAGCTCAAAATACGGTACTTGGGAGAAATTTGTAGCCGCTTCCTGAATCTGATGGATCTCTCATCAAGTCCTTATTGGTAACTCTGTGTTTCACTGTTTGTCAAGTCTTATATATGATATAATTCTTACGGTTTCATGTCGAAACTATAGAAAAGGGCAAAAAGGCTTTTGGATTTTTTCTTTTCTTTTTCGTTTCACATTTTTGTTGTATAGTATAAGTTTTTTCTTGCCCATATATGTGATTTGGCTTTATCTTAGCCAAAGCATATGCTGTAGTAGTGGAAAAAATTCAATTATATTGTTAAATTTATTGTATGTATTTTGTGAATCTCGTTAGCATATTCGTATTATCCTGAATCTCGTTAGTATATTCGTATGTTTTTCTTTTTTTGAATGAATGTCTTTAAGTCTTGCATGGTGTTTGATTTGCTAATACGTATTTTGAGATCAATTAAAAATGGAAAATGCAAATGGAGATGATGGGCTTTT
This sequence comes from Eutrema heterophyllum, assembly GCA_002933915.1. Taxonomy (NCBI): domain Eukaryota; kingdom Viridiplantae; phylum Streptophyta; class Magnoliopsida; order Brassicales; family Brassicaceae; genus Eutrema; species Eutrema heterophyllum. The sequence continues at coordinate 151,565 of PKMM01000679.1, forward strand.
CCAAAAGGTAATAAATCTCCCTTATCAAGTCTTGTTGATTGTGATAATTATCTATTATGAAATCCTCAAGTTAGGAGATACAACAAGGGATCACTGTGATGATGAGTAAACTGTCTGTACAGATGAGATCCATGAAAGAGATGTATATACCAAATCTGAAGCATGTAATTTACTAGCCACTAGAAAGTTAACTCTTCAATACCTCCCAAGTTCTACAGATGTTGGTTTAGATCTCTATCTATGTCTTCCGCAGCAACAAAAACCAGAGCATTTGGAGAAGTTGAAACAGTTCAAAAGAATGTTGGAGCAAATGATACAATTCGTATCTGTTCCAAAGAGCAATATCATGCCTGATTTAAAAAGATAAGGTGGTTTATTATGAGAAGCACATTATAGGTTTCTTGAATATTTATTACAGGCAAAGGCAGCTTCCGCAATCTCAGAGACCATTCATGATCACTCTCATTATAATATAATTAATAACAATGTTTCAAATGCAATCGATGAGCTTGCAAGATGATCAGCACCAAGGACACAACAGAGTAGTCTGATAAATTTGCAGAACAATGTTCTATGGCATCTCTTCCTGGAGTTTCAGCTATTCAGCAGAATATGCCCAGTTCCATACCGGCTTCTAGTCTAGAACTAGAATCAGACCAAAGAAAGATTCAAATGGAGGTGATTGGCAAGAGGAGGTTTTCCAAAAGGTAATAAAATCTCTATTATAAGTGCATGTCTGTACAGATCAAATCCATAGAAGAGATGTTCTTACCACATCTTGATGATATTTACCAGAGATTTGCAGCTAAGTTGCAGCGCGTGAGTTACTTTCCACTCACTCACCTTATGTCATAAAGACATAAACCAAGACGTATTAAAGGTTTTCTGTTATTGATTCAATATGCCGGAGGCTATATATTTATACAAGGTTTAAACTTAATTATGTGCAACGTAAAATACTAAACTAAAGTACTCCCTCTGTTTTGTTTTGTAATATAAGATGTTTCATAGGTTTTTTTCTGTTTCAAAATATAAAATTTTCTACATTTTTATGCAACTTTTACAATTATTGAAAACCATTTGACTAATTATATTGTGCAGATTGGCTGAATTATTTTTAATTTATATATTAAATGATACTTTTAAAAAAAAAAAAAATTTCTTAATCTTTGTAATTTTAGCCAAAACATCTTATTTTATAAAACGGAGTAAGTATATACAAAAATATCTTTAACACCCTTCCTCAAGATGGAGCATGTCACAAATGTCCATATTGAACTTGAAGTTTTCAAAATCTGCACTTCCAAGTGCCATAATGTCCGCCAGCTGAGTTTTCGTGGAGACATGTTCTCTGGCAATAGTACCATCCTTGATGGCATCACGAACAAAGTGACGTCGTTCTCAATGTGCTTTTTCATTTATTTAATATAAATATATTATCTTTTTTATTTCTTGTTTCTAGAAACAACTAAATATAAATTCATGAATAGTTTTAATATTAATTACTAGATTTTCATGAGCGCATCTGCGCGGAATAATTTTGTTTTTATAGATTTAATGCAATGTTTTCAGATCTTGGTCAGACCAGCCAGTCCGATTATAGCTCTCTACTTGGGATCCATACAACAATCCGATCTGGTTATAGTTTTAAAACCTGATAATATAAAATCAAATAAAACCCGTAAAAACTCAGTAAATAATTGTGAACTGGACATAATCGTTGATCCGGACGGATCATGGTTCCGTAATAATTCAATTAGATGTTTACTTTATTGTTTTTATTGAGTCATTCAGATTTTACAGTCTGGTAATTTATGATATTCTTTCGTTTGTGAATAATACTTTATCAACTAAAATAATAATTATTTTGTCAGTTAGACATATCGTTTTTAAACATATCTTAGAGATTTGTTAGTTTCTATACTTATATATATATATATAATTTCATTAATTGTTAATTACGGTCGGACCGCATCAAACCGGATTAATCCATGGACTCGGTGGCCGAAGGACTCTCCGGTTTGCTTCCCGGATCGGATTTCAAAACATTTATTTAATGTATTAAAATAAAATTTATAACATAATTTTTTATGATTTAAGCTAAAATCAGAAAATATAGCGGAATTTAAACAATTTTGTTTGATAATTTCAATTTAAAATCTCTAAAATCTAGTATGATTTTCACTCGAGTTAAAATTTTAATTCACATTGAGGGTAAGCGACAATTTTTATTTGTTTTTATCTTTTTTTATATATATTGTATGGGAAATATATTTATGGTATGATATGTATGATTCAAAATTATTAATTTTAGCTATCCAAATTTTTTGATCCATTTTGTAAACTTTGTTAATATATTCGTTTATCATCTGCGATATTATGAGAATATTATTTAAATTCGAATATTTAAATTAAATTTAAATTAATATCCGATTTATCATTTTTTAAAAGATAATAACTGATTTTCTGATTTTTGGTAAATAATCTAACAGGTATTTAAAAAAATCTAAAATAATCTAAATTAATATTTTAATTTTCAGAGTTAAATTAAAATATAAAATAAAATAGTTTGTTTAATTAATATTGCACTAAAATAAAATAGTAGTTATCCAAGTAAAGAATAGTATAAAATGAATATTTTCTTGTTTGGACACAAAAAGTGTCTCTGTTTTAATAGTATAAATATTTTAAATAAACAAATATGTTCATATTTAATAAATAACTATTAAATGGTGAAGATTTAAATTAATTATTTATTATCTTTAGTTAAAGGATAAACTAAAATTGGTTTGAAACAACACCTTATTGTATATTTAAAACCATTAATTTCGAATTATAACCATTAATGTTTGCAAATTATATTTCATAATTAACTATGTATAAAAGAAGAAATATCATCTCACCAATAAATCACTTAATATGCTTGTCACAATAAATCTATAAGTAAAAAGTCGGAAGATTATGTGTTTTATCTTTGACCAAAAAAAGTATTTTGATGTATCTTTGTATTGTTATATATATAATCAGTTTAAATAAATAAAAAATTAAGAGAAGAACTTAAAAATGTTTATCACCATGAAAACTTTAGTCGCATATGTTTTCACTGTCTTCTTCATTACAGCTTATGTTCATTGTCGTACGATAACTGTTGATACTTCGGATCCTGGTTTATTCCTATACCTCTACTTTTTAATCATGGATATTAATTATTTTGTTCTTTTTAACATATGTACAAATCCGTGTACTTATTCCGCAGGCATAGGGGGCTGCAATTATTTTTGTAGAAAACATATATATTTTTATGGCTTGTGTATTAAAAAAAATTGTTGTTGTTATCAAATAGGCTAAATGATATCTGCTTGAAAAAGAACATTAATAATTTTCTTACGTTTTGAATAGCAAGCAACTTTTTTCTTTTCAACTTGAACAAATTTAAATACAACTTAACGAATATTAAAATGTAAAATAAATATACGATCTATTTGGTAAATACGTTATATTTCAATGATTTTGCTATCTAATACAAATTTGTATAGTTGAGTTAACAATTTTTTTGTCGAAGTAACATAATCTTTTCATTAACATATATTAAAGGACAGGTGTACATTAAGGGCAGATCATCAGGAATATGGTTAATATTGTTAAATGAAAAGTCATGGGGCATAACTCTCTAGATATTAAAATATAAAGGGGGCAACTGTCAAGTACCGGTAGGGGTCAATTTGTTAAAATATAAAGTTGGAGGCCGAAGTGTCAAACGAATTGACCCCTACCCAGAAAACAAACCAACCCCAAGTGTAAGTTTAAAAACAAGCACGGATTTGGCATAAATTTCTTTCCTAATTGTAAGGTAAGTTTATGCATGTGCATGTGAAATCTGTAAAAAATGTAAACCTTACATGGAAAGAACAGTCTTTTTCTTCACATAAAAATCATCAAATTTGATACATAAATATGGAAATTAAAAAAAAAAATAATAATAATAATAATCCGGAGATTTCACTTTCTTTTTTTTCTTGTTTAATTTCACTCTTTATTAAAAGTAAAAGGCTAAAAGCCCTCTCTTTAAGAAAGAAAAGAATTTAATAAAATCCAAGAGAGAGCGAGAGAGAAGCTATACAACGGCTTCGACAATGCCGATAGCAAGTGATAAAATCGGGAAGCCGACCACCGTAGAATCGTTTGTCTGCGGCGCCAGAAACGGTTACAACTTCCCGTTGTACTCTCATGCTCTGAAATTGGTGTTGGATTACAGTCAGCAAAAGCTCACGATCCATGGATGATGTCGCTTTGCTTCCTGGTTACGCCTGTAGCAAGCTTCCGCCATGGAAAGAAAAAAAAAAAAACTCCGCCATGAATATGTTTCTATTCGTCGGTGCTTGTGCTATGGAATCATTTGGCTTTCCGTTACTCAGACTCTTCCTGGTCTTAATTCCCTTTTGGTTGGTGAGCCAAAGTCTTGACCTTTTTTCTTTGAGAATCTTGGGTTTCTTATTTAGCCCTAATTTTGATGCGTTTTGTGAAACTTTGTTAGTCGCGTGAGACTGTCTTCTTTTGATACTCAAGTTCTCGAGAGATGCAGTAAAAGTGGTAAACATTTTGATCTGTAAAGTAAAAGCTGTAAAGAAGTTTTGACTGGAACAGAGACTTAGGCAAACAGCAAAGAATGGAGAGACATACTCATTACAATATGACCCACACACACACACCCCTGATCTGTCACTTGCATTCAAACCTAATTTAATTTTTTTAATAGCTAATTCAGCCTAACAACACACATAATCAGTAATCACACACTCCAACACACACACAAAGGCAAAAATTCAGAATCCATGGTGGAAGAACCCTAAAATCTCATCTCTCACCATCAATCTGATTCCAAGAAAGAAGAAAAACCTAAAAAATAAATATATAAATAAAAACAGAAGTTCCGAGATTTTCAAGTAGGTTTCAGATTCTGAAACATTGAATCCCATTTGATTTCTTCCAGATAAGTATCTTGGCAATCCTGCGAATAAAGTTTTTCCTCCTTGAAACTGTAATCGAAAACCATAGGACTCGAGAAGCTATCGACTCTACTCGGAGTCCCGTTGGTCAACAGCAACCTCTCTTGCTTGTCGAATCCGCCGTTCCCGTTGCTTGGCATCACAGATCTCTTGTTCCTCTTCATAAACCCGCCTTTCCACTTCCCATTCCCGCCGCTCTTCGGCACCAGCACCAGAGCTCTAGACGACGAGTCTTCGCGGCGGATCCAGGCGCGTAGGTGATCGGAGAAACACTTGCCGGTTTTCCTGATGGCAATCACGACTCTGGAGATGGATCGAGAGGTGAGAGGAGGAGATTTCTTGCGATCTCGACGAGCGAGTTTGAGGATCTCGAGGCGGTGTTTGGCGATGGAGATTCCCATGCTCTGGAGGAATTCGTGGTTGAAGTAAGCAGTGTCTTCGTGTTCGAGCTCGTTCTGGGAGAAGGAAATGCCGTATTCGTGGATGAGACAAGGTTCAAGGTTTGTTCTCGACAGCCATGATAACCAATCCATTTCAAGATTCAAAAACAAGGTTAGTGTTTGTTTCTCTGTCTGTCTTGTGTTGTGTTGTGTTGTGTTGTTTGTGTGCGCGTGGAGATATATATATATACTTATATAAAGGAAAGTGAGTGGGGGCTTTTCTGGCTTTTTCAAAGCAGCGGGCTTCGTCGTTAAGTTAGTTGAGGCGTAAAGAGGGACTAAATTTGATCAAAGTGAAAATAATAGGGTCAAAGGTGGAACACAAATTAAAGAAAACACACACACACAAACAATATATATATTGATTTAATATTCGTGGGTAATTTTAGAGATTTCGTTCGAGGTAAATGCCGATTACATTGCGTGAGTTTATAGGAAAAATAATAAATAACAAATTGCTGTCAACAAAAGCTTTTGTGGGTAATCTTATAAATAAAAGGATAGGAGTGGTTTGTAGAATATCGAGAAAATTGTGTGAGAGTGTGGAGAATGGAGAGTGACCATCAATCACGGTGTGGGGAAAGGAGTAAACCCAGTGGGATCTTACTTTATGTTTATGGGTCACTCTTGTATTCTGTTGTGCCATATTACTATTGTCGTTTGTAACTAAAAGTTAACATGTATGTATGTATATTAGTGTTTTGGAATCTACTTTGCTTTGGTTTTACAAATAGAAATTAAAAATCAAGCGAGGGAGTAAAATTAGGTACACACTTTATTATATAAAATATGCAAAGGAAATTGCCGCCAGAAATCTGGAAATTTAGGGGATTCCTGATTATGTTATTTCCAACTTATGAAAAAACTATCATACTAACCCAAACGAGGTAGTCTACATGTAGTTGGACCATAATTTAGGAAAGAAGATTGCAAGAAATTATTAAAAAAAGGAAATTGGAGTGTATAACCAAAAAAAAAACTATAATTTAGAAACTAACAAAAAAAAATTGAAGATATTATTCTGTATATAATCTATATTAATACAGTTTTATCCATTCTTTAATTTTTTATTCTCTTTTTCATATTTTTTTTTCTTTTCGTTCTCTCTTTCTCAGCTTCTCTGTAAAAATTATTATCTCAAATCTTTCTCTCTCTCCGGCACACAACTCCGCCAGATGTCGACCGTCGCGACGCCGAGCCGAGGAAAGAAACTAAATCAGAAGCCCAATCGCCGTTTCCCACATCAAGAGCCATACCAACGAGTACCCAGATTCAAGGAAGCCAATCGAATCGATTCATTTCGAACCCATGCCTCTCTCCCTCTCGTGAGTTGCGCCTCTATTCTAATTTTCAATTTCGTGACTTTTGATCAACTGTTCCAACTGTTTTTAATAGGCACAACTGTTTTTAATAATGGAACCACAAATGATGGATTATATATATACATGCTGAATGCCAGGTATTGAGATCCCTGCATTTTTGCTTTTACCGTTAGCAATTTTCCATGAATTATGAGTTAATAGTTGTAAGATGGTTTTCTCTTTTAAGGCTTTCAGGCTGAACTGTGTTAATGTTCCAAGTTCAAACCAGTTTTGATAAAAAAGTCTTGGTTAGTTCTTAAATCTGCGGATGATGTTTAATGAAATTGATGAATGCTGAGTATCTTAATTCTGCATATGATATATATATAGAACACATAGACTGTCTATATATTTGGCTTCATGGTGAAGCTTATATATTTGGCTTTTGTTAATTCGATTGTTGGTTTTATTACTTTGCAACACTACCCAGTACTTCGCCGTTGGAGAAAGACGATGACTTTGAGGTCGTGGGCGAGAGACGATCGGAAATTAATGGAGACTAATTTTTATGTGTGTATAGAACGTCTATTTTTTTTTTGCAATTTTGTAAATTATTGATGAGACACTTAAGAGATGAAATGTCTGGAAAAAAATAGACTTGTTATGTTATTAATAAAAATAGACTTGTTACGTTATTGGTGACACTATTCACAGCCGGAAAAAAAATCTTGTTAGTTTTAAAAAATTGAAATCATGTTTGCTGTGAAAAAAAATCTGTTTTTTTTGTAATTTTACAAAATTGAATCAATTCATAGGATGCGAATAACGGAAAAAACATAACTTATGGAGTAACAATATGTGTTGTCATATAGAACAATATCAAAATAGTATAGAATGTCTACATCCAGTGCAGAGGAAGGCAAAATCGTCCGAAAAGCAACTCTTTTGTTACTTGCTTAATTTATGATTATCCATGGCTATTTTCTTAATGGTTTATTGAAAATTGGTTATTTGGCCAATTGTCCCTTTAACAAAATTCAATGTTACATCGTTAAAAAAATAAAATACATGAGTGTTTAAAGTTCTTAGAATGGATGCTGCTATTCCAAATAACTTGCTGGCCTCTCAACTCTTTAAAGACCAGGATTTGGCAGCTCAGAACTTCACCAAAAATAAAATTGTTTTTTTTTGGCGAGTGTTGTCTGGTGCATGAGCATGAGCACTTGCTGATCGGCCAAACTCGCGGTGAATTCGAAATGTCAAATATGTAATGATGGTCTGAATCGATCTTCCTGTCCTGTTTGGATGCACAGTTGCTCGTCAAATCTTGGTCCTTGCTCAGATTCCATTGCCGCAACGTGGATTCTCTCATGTGTCTCTAGAAATGATATTAGATTAATCTCCTATATCTCGTGGGGAAGAGGATGCGGTTGGCCATTCCCTTAATTCTTTGGAATATTTGGGAAAATAGGAACAATTTGATCTCTTTTCAGGGTAACAAGAAGATTTTGATGTTATGGTTCGAAAGGCAATTGAGCAACATTTGGAGGTAAATTCAAATTCACATTCCTCTCTCCATGGCTACTAGATGGAAGAAACCACCAGAAGGCGTGCTAAAATGTATTATGAACTCTTCTTGAACTAACGCATCAATGAAAACATAACATGTCACGATATATATAGTTGTGGATGCCTATGGGATAATTAACATCGTCATTATGTTATGTGGAGGAACTTGGATTGCAAGAGATCCCACAGGCTCAGTCTTCTTTCATGCGACAAAAATGCTCTCATCCATGCAGAAAACCGTAACATTGCAGAACAAAGAAGCATATTTTGGACAGTCTAAAGTTTGATTTATCTACACATTATGAAAGTAGAAGTGGCCTTTGATTGCAAAGCCATTTTTGATGCCATAAACAATCCTCTAGAATGGCTAAAGTATCTTATATCCTTAGAGAAAATTAATTGTCTAATCCTTTTCTTAAATCTAGACTCGTTTGAGTTTGTATCGAGCAAAGGAAACGTCATTGCAACGGATATTTGCCTAATTCGTCACTAGAGATGGTCGTTTTCACTCTTACATTGCTTCATGCCGATCGGTTTGGCTGCATAACAGAGTTCGTAAGGGGGCGAGATGTTGATGCTCCCTCTTACATTGCTCTGTTTTTTAACTTTCATACTCTGATTTTATTTTGATGCTCTGTTTTTGGTTAAGCATTGGTCTTTATGACCCTTTTTAGTGGAGTTTCATAAAAACTAAATCAGATCGGAACTTAAAAAAAATTGCTTCGAGTTAATACGAGAGAGTTATTCCCAAAAACAATATGAACCCAAAGCAAAACATGTTAGTATTCAAAAGATTCAGACTTATCTTTTTGGTCAATAAGTTTTAGACTTTATAATTACAATTTATAGTCTTTTTACGACCGAAACTAGAGTATGTAAATTGATTCTTCCATCACCCGATTTAAATCCTAATGTGTTTCTTTCTAAGACTACATCGGAGACTATTGACCCAATTTTATAACAGTTGTTTCAAATTATATAATGTATTTGTTCCGATTTGTCGATCTTAAGCATTATTTTAGTCGATTGTTTTATTTCTGCCGTCAAGGTCAAAGGGGTTGCGATTTGCTAAGTCTCGTTTGTGTAACGGCGAATTTATAGCTCTACTTTTCGGATCTGAAATCGCTCTTAGTATTTTTTGTTGTTGTTCTGTCTCAAAATTTTATTTTATTATTGATTTCATTTTTTTAAGAAGTTTGCATTACTGATTAATTTATTGATCCTTTGGAAACAGAGACGCACACAGGTCGTGCTGTATTAATCATTATTTATTATGGAAAGCCTCGTTATTCTCGTCAACAAACTATTCTCTGATTTGAAATATTTTACTAGGAGTAAATTGCTTTATCATTTTTAGCAGCACAAAATTCAAAATTCCAATCAAAGACGCTTTATACATGAGCACTACGAGTATTGATTTATTTATTTTAGGAAAAGTAACTTTCATCTGTCAGTTTCAAAGAAACGAGTTCGATGCATACGGCCACAACGTATAAATATATTTATAATCTATGCACATTTCAAAAACCTGTGATATTTTAAATCAAAAGAACCTATATTATTAATCTGGATACAAATATTTAAAATGGAGTGATATGACATATCGGAATTATCTGTTGGGATTTTTTCTTAAGGAAAAATGTCCTTCTAACGTTTATTGAGAAAAAAAGTATTCAAAGTAAACAAATCATTAGTTTTGTTAATCCAATTTTTTTATAAACATTGGAAATTTCCAAATTTTGGGTTCATAATATCCTCACCTCAAATGTTTATTTTTTTTTTGGACGTCTCACCTCAAATATTTAGAAATAGTACTTGATAATATTGCGTGTAAATCGTGTAACATAGTAATCATAAGTAAGGTCGATAACTATATAAAAAAAATTTGAGAGTTGAGCAAAAAAAAAACTATATTTTGACAACATTATTTATTTTGTCTGTGAAATATGTAATAGACAAGTAATTAAGTACTAGTTAGTATTATTTTCATTATGATCTTCACACTCGGACGTAAAAAGACACTCACACGAGTTGAATTGTCTTGAAAAGAAACAGAAAAAATAAAACAATGCAGGTTTTTGTGCCATTGTCATCGCAAAGTTACAAACGATAAGAAAGAAATAAGGAAAACAAAATGATGATAGTAGTAGTAATTTATTAGTCAATTGTCTTGCTAAGAATTTTGTTGACCAAAAATATAGTAACAGTTTTACACTTTTACTAGATATGAGTCCACCTTGTAATATTCGGCGTAATTACCTAATTAATAATAACTGGGAATTTTCTTATATGCTTTTTTGTCCGGAATTATTTTAGAGCAAGTTATATACATACATGTATCGTCAAATAAGCGGGATATGATAAAATGGAAAACGAAGAATTTGGAAATATAGCAAAGCAAATTAAAACTTTTATGTGAACGTGTAAGAGAAGGGGACACATACATATATAAGTGGAAAGTGACCAGTCCCTAACACCTCATCTCCATATCTATTTATTGATAATTAATTAATCAATAAAACGCCTTTAAATAAAGGAGCCTTTTCTTGACGAAAAAAAAAACAATTTTCTAATAAATAATTTTTCTTTGGCAATCCTTTTGAACAATTTCGTGGGATAAAAACGCCAAATGAAAAATTTAAAACATGGGTGTGACGCGCTTGCTTGTATAGAATCGAGTAGAGGCAGATAGTTACGTACGAGCAACAATCGTGAATGATTTTTAGCCAACCAAAAAAAAATGATATTATTAACGTTTTCATAAAATGGGAAAAACAATAATTAAAATAAAAATAACTAATATTGGGAAGTTAGGGTTTAGCTTCATCAAAGCGTCACTTGTCTCGTGAGAGTGAGACTTTTGGACGGACACGCCCCGACGGGACCCACGTGCGTTGCTTTTGGCCGGAGCCTCTTTTATAGTACTATAAAGAAAAGATGCAACCACATCTCTACAATTAAAATCTCCCTCTTTTATTATATTCTTCACAATTCAACTTTTTTTGTTCAGTTTTGCAATAGATTAATTAGTAACATTTTTAATTATATCATTTCCTTATTTCCTCCTTCTAATTAGATAAATAATTTTTTAACTTATTTTAAAAGTTTTTTTTTCATTTCTGTAAAGAGTCAATCTACTAACAATAGTAAATTGTGTAATATAATTAGTATTATCGAAACAAATTAAATATCTTTTTCATATCTGTTTTATTTGTCGGTCAAATAGTTATATGAATCAGAAGGAAAATCCCATAACATAGTACAACCATCTTGTGAAAACTACAAAGGATAGTATGAACATTTAGTATTAATTATTAACAAAATTAGTTTTGGAAAAAATTAATTTCAAAATTAGGAAAATAGAAAGAGAAATAAAATTACATTGTAAATATCTTTCTCTATTTCAAATAATTATATTTAATGCCATTGACTTGAAAACTGTTGAAAATTGTGTTAGCAACTAATAAAACCGGCGACATTGTTCATCGACCATCCCGCCTACATTGTTCATCCAAAATCGACGATACTATTCATCAGCGGAATAACAATAATATCTAAAACTTGTAATATGCTAACATAGTATGTTAACGTATTAACAATAATATATGATACATGTAACAAATATCATATATTTTTGTTAACACGTTACATGTATCATATATTATTGTTAGCACGCTAACAAGTATCATAAAGCACGTTAACAAATATCATATATTATTGTTAACACTTTAACATGTATCATATATTTTTGCTAGCACGTTAACAAGTATCGTATATTATTGTTAGCACGTTAACATACCATGTTAACATGTTACAAGATTCAGATATTAGTGTTATTTCGACAATGAATAGTTTCGCTGCCTTTGAATGAACAATGTCGACCGGATGGTCGATGAACAGTGTTGCCAGTTTTATTAATTTTCCTACCTACTTAATTATGATTCACCAAAAAGAAGCCCCTTATGATTTCTTCCTCTTCGCTCTAACTGTTTTATCTGCTTTGCGTTTAGCTATATCCGCCGTGATGGTATAAGTGGTTGAGATGTTGTCTTCGTGGTTGATTATTCTGTCTCCATAGCCGATATAATTACAATCGAGCGCGATGCCAATTACTATGATGATATGCCGGATGGGAGTTCCAAAAATCAGCAATCTAAAACAAAGATATCTACAAATTCATGATATAGAAGGGATAACTTTGAAGAGAAATTTTTTTCACCTTCCTGTCTGTTAACTATGGATATAGCCCTATAGATTTTTCTCATAACGATGCTTTGTTGTTTAATTTTTTTTTAAAATTTCTAATGCTAATAACAGTACCATATAGTTTGTATTTATAACGTCTTCGTGATTCGTAATTGTTAGTAGTAGACAGTAGCAGACCTACGTTGTGGGTAGGGGTCAATCGACCCCGGTTAAGTTTAGATATAAATTATTTTATATAGGATTGTTAAGTAATTTTTGGATTATTTTGATGACTTCTCCTTAGTTGATCCCGGTTACTTTCGGTTACTTTGATTCAAAATCTTAATTTGCACCCACCATCTTTTTTTTCGGCTTAATTTTTCTTTGTAATTTTTACTCATATATCGATAGATTCTTTTAATTGTTTTTTTTCACTAAATAAAACTACAAAACATAATAAAGTCTTATATATTTCTAGTTTAGGAACCATAGTTTTATAGTTTCATCTTAAAAATTATTTACCTAATATTAAACTATCCCAAAATAACTTAGCTTTTAATATTAATATATTTAAAAATGAATATTTAATATTAAATTTGCATCCGGTATAAATATTTGATGCGTCCGCCAATGGTAATAGACTAGTCGTAGTAGACAACTATAGTAAAAAACTAAAAATTATACACGCTAGATTGTCAGTAATATTTACGTCATGCACATCTACTTGGTGATTCTTAGCGTGAAACGTGTAATTTTAGCCCGAGGAGTTGCTAACTTGCTACATCAGCTGCTCTTTAACAAAAAAAAGAAGTTTTGTTGTTGTTTGACAAGTGCCACACATAAAAACTTGAATCGTAAAATTAATCCATGAAAACCGGAACTAGTGAACCACTAAACACACCATATTAATCATATAAAATAATTTTGATAACTAATAACAACTATTTTTTCCTGCTAAAAACAACATATTTTCTTCAATCTCTCACATAAATATTTAAGTTTTTGATTTTTTTTAAAAAAAGATTGACTTGCTTCACCATTAATCAAGATATTTGGTTGTTAATTCAATTTTTTTCATATATGTTTATCACTGCTGTGAACTCGATATTTTCATCAAATATATGTTCATCAAATATTTTTTAAAAAATCATTGATGTACAAGTTGATTTTTTTTCTTCACTGATACATATTATGAGAACTATTACAACGGACAACGTTATCCGTTCCACTAGGAACCACAATCACGATGAACGGCTACACTTGCACCATACTGAATATATAAGCTTGTCTTCATTGATCTACAGAAATTGCATTTTCTTAGAATTGAATCACATACCTCATGGTATAGGTTTCCACCTACAAGTTGAATTTAAGAATAAAATATTTATAGAATGCTATTTTATTGTTTTTATAGAATTATTTTTAACGGTTTTAGTAATATGATATTTTGTTATATATCGTTTGTAATTAGAAAAATTCTGGATCCAGCTCTAGATACAGGTATATTTGTACTTGAATATTATAGATGTAGTTTCACTTTACGTGTGGTTGATGGTGAGACGACAGTGTTTGTGTTTGGACGGGATAGATGTCAAATACCCAAACGTGCGACTCTAAATACACCACTCACATTAACTGCCCATCCTGCATCGAACTTGCCCCTAATTTTAATCTATTTAATAATAATTTTTTTTTTTTAGTTTGTAATCTATGTCCCCGAAGACACTATAATAATAATTCTATTTATATCTTTAATACGTTCAGATTTATTTATATTCTGTATAAAAAACGTTAATAATATGTATGTCATTTACTTCTAAGCTCTCTCTCTCTCTTGTTACTTGAACTTCCTTCGCATTATTAAAAAGTTTAAAACGAAATTATCCACGTCAATCCGATCTACCTGCTCGGCTGCTCCTAGTAGGTAGTAGCAATCTTTTAAAAAAAAATCGAGATTTTTAAAAAATGGAAAAGTTGGTTAAAGATACTATATTTTGTGTAATTTTTCTCGACATCTCCACAATAATAGTCAATGCGAGTAGTTTTTTTAATAGGATATTAAGAACTACAATCCACATCCAATCATACACTAAATTTACCCGTATTGAAAAAGTTAAAAAGAATAATGATAGTGTTCAGCAATATGTTGGATTTTGTCAAAAACAAAAAAAAAAACCGGAAAAACTATTTAAAAAAGCATCAACTTATAAATTATAGTCGTTAAAAACATCAACTATCGAATCGGCCATTTAAATCATCGTATTTTGTTGATTTCAACTTTAAATCCTCAACTTTTGTTGACCGAACCATAAAATGCACGACGTTAAATCCGATAACGGAGCTCGGAAACGGGGTTACAATTCCGTTTAAACCCATAGTTAAATGAAACTACGTCGTTTTGATATTAGAAACTCAACACCAAAATCCCGATATCTTCTTATTATTCTCCTGCAATTTCTTCTTCTTCTCCCGATATCTTCTTCTTCTTCTCATGCGATTTCTTCTTCTTCTCCCGATATCTTCTTCTTCTTCTCCTGCGATTTCTTCTTCTTCTAGAAAATAAAGAAAGAAAGTGTGAGAAAATTCCGAACCTTTCTTTTTCTCTCTTACGCGTTTTTCTTCTTCCTCTCTTTCCCAGAAAGTATCATTTAATCCATTTTTCGCTTTCTTCTTTCTTCTTCGTTTTCAATTAGATTTTGTTCTTCGTATATACATAAATCTTTGTGGATTTTTCGATTTGGGTTCAAAGGACGAATACGGAATCCACGAGAAAATCTAATTGAAGACGAAGAAGAAAGAAGAAAGCGAAAAAGGGATTAAATGATACTTTCTGGGAAAGAGAGGAAGAAGAAGAACGTGTAAGAGAGAAAAAGAAAGGCTCAGAATTTTCTCACACTTTCTTTCTTTATTTTCTAGAAGAAGAAGAAATTGCAGGAGAAGAAGAAGAAGATATCGGGAGAAGAAGAAGAAATCGCAGGAGAAGAAGAAGAAGATATCGGGAGAAGAAGAAGAAATCGCAGGAGAAGAAGAAGAAGATATCGGGATTTTGGTGTTGAGTTTCTAATATCAAAACGACGTAGCTTCATTTAACTATGAGTTTAAACGGAATTGTAACTCCGTTTCTGAGCTCCGTTATCGGATTTAACGTCGTGCTTTTTATGGCTTGGTCAACAAAAGTTGAGGGTTTAAAATTGAAGTCAACAAAATACGATGATTTAAATGGCCGACTCGATAATTGATACTTTTAATGGCCATAATTTGTAAGTTGATGCTTTTTATACAGTTTTCCCAAAAAAAACTAATATGTTGGACAAAAAATGATCAGTAATAGTATTATAATATTATAACAAAATTTTATTCTTGTGTTTATATAAACTAATGAACCTCATCTATACTATTAAAACATAAACACTTTTTATAGTTAAACATGTTTCATTAAAGATATTTTTATATTATTAAATATGCTGTCAAACACTAATTATTTTGTAAAAAAATCAGAAAATAAATAATTTCAGAAAATATTAAATTACTAGATTTTAGAGATTTAAAGTTGAAAATATCAATTTTATGAATTTTTTTTTAAAATGGTTTAAAGAAAATTATGCTATAAAAATTTACTCACACTCATAAAAAAATTATGTTATAAGTTTTTATTTTAAT
This sequence comes from Eutrema heterophyllum, assembly GCA_002933915.1. NCBI lineage: Eukaryota > Viridiplantae > Streptophyta > Magnoliopsida > Brassicales > Brassicaceae > Eutrema > Eutrema heterophyllum. The sequence continues at coordinate 167,726 of PKMM01000679.1, forward strand.
ACATTAAAATTATTAAAAAATTACAACGCGGATGCATGGATTATAATATAGTTGAATTATAAAATCTCCTATATTGGTAGCCATATCGTCTCGCGGGTAATTGGCGCTATATCATTACAGGGTAATGGGTTTTATTCGTATCTCGCCGAGATGAAAAGATGTAGCATCTTTACGAGTTGAACATTTCTCCATCACGTGATGTTCGATGAGTACCGTCTCAAGAGCAATTGGCTCAATGTCATATCCGTAATATTTAGTCAAACTCCAGGGTAAGGACTCATGATAAAAAAGCTTTGTCGTGCCACGAGGGATCTGAGACAAGTCTGACACAATTGAATGAAATTCTTGCCGTTAGATCGCCGTCCTCCGCGCCATCGTACGAAATCGACGGTTGTCGAGATAGGTGTAAAACCCCTCGCGGTGTAGAGGATCAGCCCTTCATGTAACAGCTGGCAACTAATAATCCGAGCCGATAACGTCGAGAAATGTAGCCGATTAAACTCGTAGGGGTAAGCGGATTGACTTATCACTCCTGCTTATTGCAGTTAGCTTTTCGTAGAGTGATAGCTTACTCTACCTATCAGCATCCAATTATCTGTCACCTTCTCTTATTAAAATCTCCATTTCTGCAAGTTTTAATGTCCGTATATATATTCGAAGAGAGAGAGAATAAATCCCTCGAAGCTTTTTTATTTCTTTCTTTCAAGTTTCCTTTTTTCGGTAGAGAGAAAAAGAGTCCAAAAATCAATCCATCACCTTTTTCGTCTCTGGAGAGAGAAACGTTGGTCTTCATCGATCTCTTTCTTCCTCCATGGTAAGTATTAAGTAAGCTTCACGCTTCTACCTTTGCCTCTGTTAATGGAATCTAGCTGTTTCGAGTTTTATTTTTCCATTTTTTTTTAATCCTTTTTCCTTAGCTTTTTTCTGGGGTTTGCTTTTTTATTTTCCCCCTTTCTGATAATTAGTTTGCTTTTTAAAAAAAAAATTTCATGTAGTATAAGAGATTCTCTTTTTAAGCTATTTAATTCCATCGCCAATTCCAGGAAACCTAAATTTCCTGATTTTTCGTTATCTGCAGAGATGCGAAGTTTCTGGATAATTTTTCAGATATAGGTTCAATTTCTAGTTATACGTATTCATTTCCAAGTTCCCTTTTTTTTATTTTAATAGATAAATAATTTCCATAATCTCGAACCCCAGATTTCAGCTCATTTTCCGCCATTTATGTTTATCGTCGCCATTATCTACTTTGCAGATCTGGTGATAGTTTTGGTGGGTCTTGTGCATCTGAGTTGAAAAAGTCTGAGGAAGTGAGAGAAACATGTCTTCTCTTAGTAGAGAGCTCGTGTTCTTGATCTTGCAGTTTCTCGATGAGGAGAAGTTTAAAGAGACTGTGCACAAGTAAGTCTTGGATCTAATTTTGCTTTGCCAAATGACCTGTTGTTAGCTCTTGTGTTGGTTAATGCATTGCTTTGTAAATTTCTAATGTTAGGCTTGAACAAGAATCTGGGTTTTTCTTCAATATGAAGTATTTTGAGGATGAGGTGCATAATGGAAACTGGGATGAGGTTGAGAAGTATCTCTCTGGTTTCACAAAAGTAGATGATAATAGATACTCAATGAAGATATTCTTCGAGATAAGAAAGCAGAAATATCTCGAGGCTTTGGATAAGTAAGTAACGGAGCTTTTATTTTTCTTTTTTTTTTTTTTTTTTTTTTTCACCTGGTGATTTCTTCTCCTAGGCATGATCGTCCCAAGGCCGTGGATATACTAGTGAAGGATTTGAAAGTGTTTTCAACTTTTAACGAGGAGCTTTTTAAAGAAATAACGCAGCTCTTGACGTTAGAGAACTTCCGGTAAATTCATATTTTATTAGTGCAGTCCAAAGCTTTTTCTTAGCGGTAGTGCAAAAGACAGAGGGTTAAGTGTTTTGAGTTTTGATGAACTTTTTTAGGGAGAATGAACAGTTATCCAAGTATGGGGACACCAAGTCTGCAAGAGCTATCATGTTGGTAGAACTCAAAAAGCTTATTGAGGCGAATCCGCTGTTCCGTGATAAATTGCAGTTTCCTACTCTTAGAAATTCAAGGCTTCGGACTTTGATCAACCAGAGGTTAATTGCTTTGTCCATTAATCGTTTTGTCTTATTCACTTCAAGTTGTTGGTATTAACTCATTCCTCCTTTTGTTACTGCATAACTTGCAGTTTAAACTGGCAACATCAGCTTTGTAAAAATCCAAGGCCAAATCCGGATATAAAGACTCTTTTTGTGGATCATTCATGTGGCCCTCCAAATGGTGCACGGGCTTCATCGCCTGTGAACAATCCACTGCTTGGAGGATTACCAAAAGCTGGAGGATTTCCTCCTTTAGGCGCACACGGGGTAAGTTAATCTCTATGTTTTTTTATCTACTTTCTCCTGAGGCCAAGTGTTTGAATGTCTCTATGTCTCCAGCCATTTCAACCAACGGCCTCACCTGTTCCAACGCCTCTTGCTGGTTGGATGTCTAGTCCATCCTCTGTCCCACATCCTGCTGTGTCTGCAGGAGCCATTGCTCTTGGTGGTCCATCGATCCCAGGTACTACATGCTTATTAAATGTTTGTTTCTTCCAATAAACTGTGTGTGTGAGTGATCTATGCAATGTGCTTACAACGGAGCTCCTTTCCTATTTTGGTACAGCAGCATTGAAGCACCCGAGAACTCCTCCAACTAATGCTGGTTTAGACTACCCGTCAGCGGATTCTGAACATGTCTCAAAAAGAACAAGGCCTATGGGAATCTCAGACGAGGTGAATCTAGGTGTGAACATGTTACCAATGTCATTTCCTGGGCAGGCCCATGGTCACGGTCCAGCTTTCAAAGCACCTGATGACTTGCCCAAGACAGTTGCACGAACTTTGACTCAGGGCTCATCTCCCATGAGCATGGATTTCCATCCAATTAAACAGACTCTGCTTCTAGGTCTGTTTCTTGCTCTGTGTATGAGCTTCCATGTAATAACAATAATCATCAGAGAAGTTCTAAATTCGATTGCATCGTTGTACCAGTTGGTACAAATGTAGGGGATATCGGACTGTGGGAAGTTGGTTCTCGGGAAAGATTAGTACAGAAGACCTTCAAAGTCTGGGATTTGAGTAAATGTTCAATGCCCTTACAGGTGCCTATGCATAGCAACAACAACATTTCAATATTGGTATATGTTATAAATCTATAGTGACTGAATTATTTGTATCTTCAGGCTGCTCTGGTGAAAGAACCTGTTGTTTCTGTCAACCGTGTGATATGGAGCCCTGACGGTTCCTTGTTTGGTAAAGAACTCAGCTTTAAATTCACATGTGCGCAAGAATGCAACTTTATAACTCTACCCTACGTTCTCAAATGCAGGAGTTGCTTACTCGAGACATATTGTACAACTATACTCTTATCATGGAGGTGAAGACATGAGGCAACACCTTGAGGTCTCATAACATTAACAAGCCTCTCTTTTTGACATTCTTTTTCCCCGTGGAGACTGTCTTGTAATATTGGGATTATTTCAGATTGATGCTCATGTTGGTGGTGTGAATGATATTTCCTTCTCGACTCCAAACAAGCAACTATGTGTAATAACCTGTGGTGATGACAAAACCATCAAGGTCTGGGACGCTGCAACGGGTGTCAAAAGACATACCTTTGAAGGCCATGAAGCTCCTGTTTACTCCGTCTGTCCTCACTACAAGGAAAACATCCAGGTAAGCTTAGCTAGCTATCCATTGATCTCCCTCCCTTCCACTACATGTTTTAGTTTTTTGATTTTTTGTTTTCTTCTTGTCTTCAAGTTCATATTTTCGACAGCTCTCGATGGGAAAATTAAGGCATGGTTGTATGATAATATGGGTTCTCGAGTTGACTATGATGCACCTGGTCGCTGGTGTACTACAATGGCTTATAGTGCTGATGGAACTAGGTTATTCTCTTGTGGGACTAGTAAAGATGGAGAGTCTTACATAGTTGAGTGGAATGAAAGTGAAGGAGCTGTTAAAAGAACTTATCAAGGATTCCACAAGCGTTCTCTCGGTGTTGTGCAGTTTGATACCACTAAAAACCGTTATCTAGCTGCGGGTGATGACTTTTCCATTAAGTTCTGGGATATGGACACTGTACAGCTTTTAACTGCCATTGATGGCGATGGAGGCCTCCAGGTACGTGAACAGAAAACCCTAATTTGGAAACTTTTCAGATATTCTTTTGGAGTTTCGTCTTAAATTGCGCTTCTAATAATAAACTAGGCAAGCCCGCGTATCCGGTTTAACAAAGAAGGCTCTCTCTTGGCCGTGTCTGGAAACGAGAATGTGATCAAGGTTATGGCAAACTCAGATGGTCTAAGACTATTGCACACTTTTGAGAACATTTCATCTGAATCCTCCAAGGTACTTCAAATCTAAGCTAAGCTTTAAATACTTACGTGCAATTGAAAATTTTCTTCAACACTTCAATTCTACATTTGCAGCCTGCGATAAACAGCATTGCAGCGGCAGCAGCAGCAGCTGCTACGAGTGCTGGACTCGCAGATCGATCAGCCAATGTAGTTTCCATTCAAGGAATGGTAATAAATATAGGTTTCTTTGTTCTTTCACTCATTTCTATTTTATCTTTCCATCATTCATCATCATTTGCCTTTTATAGAATGGAGATTCGCGGAATATGGTGGATGTGAAACCAGTGATTACAGAAGAATCAAATGATAAGTCTAAGATATGGAAGCTTACTGAAGTCAGCGAGCCTTCTCAATGCAGGTCACTGAGACTCCCTGAGAATCTAAGAGTTGCTAAGGTATATAAATATACATTTTCTGATCAATGTACAGGCTACATATATAGATCGTTTTTTTATCTTTTTTTTTTTTGTGATGATAAACCAAAAACTTTTTGCAGATATCAAGATTGATTTTCACGAATTCAGGAAACGCTATCTTGGCTTTGGCATCAAACGCTATTCATCTTCTATGGAAATGGCAGCGGAATGACCGCAACACAACTGGAAAGGTGAAATTGACTCTCTCTTTCTTGGTCAAATAATGATAACTGTCACTGATGTCTACATCTCGTTTTTCCGTGATTCATTCGTGTAGGCGACAGCTTCTTTACCGCCTCAGCAATGGCAACCAGCAAGTGGGATCCTCATGACTAACGACGCTGCTGAAACCAATCCCGAGGAAGCTGTACCTTGTTTTGCTTTATCCAAGAATGATTCATATGTAATGTCAGCCTCTGGAGGAAAGATCTCCTTATTTAACATGATGACGTTTAAGGTAATACATTTTGACTGACTGTTCTTGGCTAATAATTACGATTTGATGTTTTGTGTAGACATTTTGACTGTTCTTGGCTAATAATTTGCAGACGATGGCCACTTTCATGCCACCACCGCCTGCTGCCACTTTTCTTGCTTTTCATCCTCAAGACAATAATATCATTGCTATTGGAATGGATGATAGTACGATTCAGATTTATAACGTCCGTGTTGATGAGGTAATGAATCGAAATCTCCAGAGAAGAATTTAGAGAACAAGAAGCAGTGTCTTTTTTGTTGATATGATGGTCAACATGTTCCTTGTTTGCTCGTGCAGGTGAAGAGTAAGCTTAAAGGTCATTCGAAGCGAATAACTGGTCTTGCCTTCTCCAACGTATTAAATGTGCTGGTTTCTTCTGGAGCAGATGCTCAGGTTCCCGCCTTAAAATCATCTTTTGTTGTAGAATCAACCAGGTAAGATCAATAGTCTGTTTACACGATTTGTTTTTTGTGTTGCAGCTTTGTGTTTGGAACACAGATGGATGGGAGAAGCAGAGAAGCAAGGTTCTGCCACTTCCACAGGGAAGACCAAACGCTGCACCTTCAGATACGCGTGTTCAGTTCCATCAAGATCAAGCTCACTTCCTCGTCGTGCACGAGACGCAGCTCGCTATCTACGAAACAACCAAGCTCGAATGCATGAAACAGGTATTTTAGTTACAGTCCTCTTCTGTCTCTCTCCTAGATCTACAGTGTATTGCATTTGATAGATGATTAACGATTGCCATGTTTCAGTGGCCAGTGAGAGAATCATCAGCTCCGATCACTCATGCCACGTTCTCATGTGATAGCCAATTGGTCTATGCGAGTTTTATGGATGCAACGATTTGTGTATTTAGCTCTGCAAATCTAAGATTGCGTTGCCGGGTCAACCCTTCTGCGTATCTACCAGCTAGTCTCAGGTAAATAACAGAGGAATCTTAAATTTTTCAAAAAGAATCTTACAAGAAAACAGAGGATTCTTGATGAAGCTTTGCTTGTTCATTTGTGTAGCAACTCGAACGTACATCCACTGGTGATTGCGGCACATCCCCAAGAACCAAACATGTTTGCGGTTGGCCTCTCAGACGGAGGAGTTCATATATTCGAACCGGTTGAGTCGGAAGGTAAATGGGGAGTGGCTCCACCAGCTGAGAACGGGTCAGCAAGCGGTGCAGTGGCCGCACCATCGGTTGGAGCCTCTGCCTCTGATCAGCCACAGAGATGATCTGATCCAAGAGTCACCTACCTCTCTGATTCTCTTCTTCTTTTTCAAGCTTTTTCTTTTTTAATTTTTTTTTTGGTAGAAAGATTTATGACCCAGAGATTCTAACATGTTTAGATGTAAACATATAATCACAGTAATTTAGTAGTAAAGTTGGATTAAAACAGTGACTGATGTTGTTTATGTCTCTTTTCCTTATCCGAGATTTGACCTTCACATAGATTTTCTTTTGTGGGAAGAAAAGATTTTCAATTTCAATTATATATGATACAGACGACACTTAGAATTTACATACATTTACAAGAGTGATTAGTTTTTTTCTGACAGTTTTTGATGGCACGCTTCAGTAAAATAAACAAACCAAAGAAATCCCAAAACCTGGCCACGTAGAAGAGCATCGAAGACTCTTTTGTCCGACCTTAGCTTGGAGAGCTTTATTTACAGTTTCTTGTGCAAATAATCCGAAGAAGAGCATAGTTTTGGACGCGATATATATATACAAGGAAGACTGGGGCTTTGTCTGAGACCAGAAGAAATCGATTTATGTACAGAGTTTGTGAATTTGCCCTTTTGACAAATAATTTTATTCAGGACGGAAGTTGACTAGGTTTGGCAGATCGGTCGCCTGAAGCTTCCTGATGTCGTTGGCAGAGACCTTGCAGGACTCCAAGGTCAGAGATCTCAGGTTCTTCAATGGCTTTAGGTGACGTAGTCCTGAGTTTGATACTCGAGAGTTTGAGACGTTTAGAGAGACCAATCCGGTCAATCCTGCGGTTTTTATGAGATCATGATTAAATTACTTGCCTGGTTAAATCAAGAATTGTATTTTTGAATCTAAACATGTTAGAATCAAGAATTACTTGTCAGGTACATATATTACTTGACTGCTTAAATCAAGAATTGTATTTTTACCAGAAATCAACTCCAGTGTTTTGTCTGTGAGATTGGAGTTTTGTGATAGATTGAGCAGTGTGAGGGATGGAAGATCCTTTATGTTCTTGACACCAGCATCAGTTAATCCACCACCACATATTTCAAGTGACTGCAGTTTCTTTAGGTCTGCATCAAAAGAAAACCAACAAAAGAAAACTTTAGGAAGCAGAAGATGAATATCTAGTATTTGAAGAGAAGCAATGAAAACTTACTTCGTAGATGATTTGTTCCAGAATCTGTGATACGAGCACCGAAGAGATCAAGGTGAGTCAACCCAGTCAAACCTAGAACAAAAACAAACAGGACGGTTTGGTTTTAACTCAGAGGAACCTGTAACCGCATCAGACAAAGGCAAATAGCTTGTTGATAGTCACAGTTTATTAACTGAAGCGAGAAGCATTGGAGTGACTTACTTGTAAGCGCGGAAAGCCCAGCATCAGTAACATGACGAGCATCCAGATTCAGCGTTCGAAGAGATGTCAAACCAGATAATTTCCTTAAACCGCTATCGGTTACAACAGTGAATGACAGGTTTATGCTCTCCAGGTTTGACAGACCTATATCGTAACATAAATGCGTTAATCAACACTGACGTATAAATTATCTGCAGTGAGAATCTACCAAAGAACACAAAAGATACAAAATGGAAAGGAATATGTTTGACCAGAGAGATGGCGAAGCCCATGGCTTCCTACTTCGGTATCGGACAACTCTAGAGATTTCAACCCAAGCATACCTAAAACCACATGAGTATATATGTGAATATTGGATAATCCGTGATAAGAGCAAGAAACGGAAGTAGCAATCACCTGATAAATGTACCAGTGCTTCGTCACCAATTCTACAGGAGTCCAAGTTTAAGCTCTCCAACTTTGTCAAACCTGATAAGGTATTTAATAGCAGTTTAGCAGTCATTTCTCAGACACCACGATATGGTGAAGAGAGATGAAAACAAAAAATATAGTGGAATCAGGAACATTGTAAGAAAGTGAGACAACCTCTCAGGTGGACCAAGCATGAATTTGTAATGTTGTTCATTCCCAAGTTTAAGATCTTCAAATTAATTAAATCTGCAAAGGAGCGTGAAACAAAGTCGTCTACCCACAGAGAATTGCAGAGTCTTTCGCAAAGCAAAACAAGCATTGTCAACTGCGAGGAAGTCAGGTAACACTCACCAGAAAACTTTTCACACCCACTGTCCGAAAAATTGCATCTATTGAGATTCAAGAACATCAAACCTGTAAGAGCTACAGACAACAGAAGAAAAACTTGTATGAGTTCATCTGGCAGAAATTCATCAGATGTATTGTCCAAAATGTATCATACATCTAATTGACTGGACAATCACAAGACACTACAAAGCTTGCATAAAACCCATAAGGATGGGTATACAAACCTGTGAGTGTGTCCAAGCATGCAGCAGTAACATGACGGCACCCTTCCAAGTTCAATAAATTAAGCTTGTTTAGCCCTAAAGCAAGAATGTGGGACAAATGAATATTAAAAGGATAAGGTGCTTAAATGATCCAACTACGGGTGCGCAGAGAAGATGTGAGACAAATGGTGAAAATAGAAGAAAGATAACCAAAACCTCCCAATTCCAGTACCTCTAAGGTAGCTGACACCAAAATCGGTAATCCTACTGCAGCAAATCTGTAAGCTCCTCAGATTTGTAAGTTCTGAAGCAAAAAGGAGTAAGCACATCTACTGGGAAAAGTTCAGAAAATCTGTGAAGGAGACGCATGTTTCTTGCTACCTGAGATAGGCTCCATGTCTGCATCCGTTATGCAGTTACACCACTTTATGTTCAAGGACTCTAGTTTGGTTAAATCTGGAAAAGATAGAAAATTGCAGAGAAGCTAAAGAGGATGAAGAAAAGACACTTAGTCAGGTGGAAAAATAGCACGCAAAATTGATATAGTATATTCCAAGTCAAACGCCAACCAATACCTTATACCATATCTAAAAAAGCTTCAAAACTACCTGGCTTTGGATCGGTCCATGAGATGCCAGAGAACTGGAAATAAACCCAAGGAACGAAAATAAAACATGTAGCTCTATATACCTCGCAGGTGAACGAGCCCACCGTGAATCCCAGGACACTTCTCAAGATCTAGTTTCTTCATGTTAACCAAGTTGGAAAAAGCACGCATGCCTTGTGCAGTGATTGCACCATTTCTTCTGAAGCTCAGGCTTGTCAAATTTGAGAGGCCTGAAATTGTTTGTCGATAGTTATCATTCGACTGGAATCAAATCCATCAAACAAATGAAAGAAAGTGCATCAGGTATAACTCTAATGCAGTAATTACCCATAAAAAACATCCACATTCAAAGTACAAGGAAAACTTTGATAAGCAAAATAGAGAATTAAAAAACAGTATGACACATTGCTTCATCCACATCAACTATAAATGTCTGAAAATGAGCAAAGATTACCGCTTAGATGCTCCAGCCCGCGGTTTGAAATCTGGTCACAGAAATTAAAGTTTAAGGATTCCAGGTTTTTGCAACCTTTTAAAGAAACCAGCGCAGAGTCTGTGATATCAGACCCCGAAAAATCAACAGAAAGTAACGATGTACTCTGCGAGGAGATGACATCCATCCAGTCATCATTAACTCCAGGGTATTCTCCCAAGTAAAGATCCTGTATTCACAAATCGTGAGTCAGCCAAAGATATCCACTACACTAATAGAGTAATAGGGCATGAACATGAAGGGGAACAAAAACAAAAGAAACACCAAGGACTTTACCTGGATAGCACAGTCCCGAAATGCCTCAAGAGACTTTAAAGTTATTCGCTGAGAATACACCAATTCATCAAAAATCTGCTGACTGATATCTCTGGGTAGGTGAGAGAATGTTTTATAATTATCTATGTCCTGTGAATGTGATGCAACAAAGTTCAAACACTTGGTTAGCAAATAACAAACAAAAATTACAGCCTGGAAAGTGTAAACAATATACCTCCTGTATCTTGCGGACACAGAGCTCCAAAAGCGATGGGCATTCTCCATTTCTCCGTTTAACATCCGAGCCGGACCTAGAGAGCGAAGTGGCCAACCATTTCGAACTTGAACTCTTGCTATATTTTCCAGAGGCACCTCTGTTTAAAATATCCTCAACTTGTTGTTGATCTCTCTTCCTTGAGCAAGCTCCTCCCATGATGAAGTAACCCAAAATCATCAATCTTCTTTAGAGACTGAAACAGAGCATGAATATGATCCCTCGCTCACATAAAAATTAGCTCACAAAAGTTTCCTTAGCCTCCCATAAATGGAAAATACATGACTTTTTTTTCATTCGACTTTGCGGGTGGATTATTATACATCAAAAACCACAATTTACTTTCTCAAAGACACCCCAAACTTGTCGGGAAACACTAGCTTCGAATTGATCATCCGAAAGAGACAATTATAAAAACTCCTCGAATACGATGCAGTGGCTCAAACTCACATCAATCGGATAGAAACAAGCACAAGCAATGATAAAACATAAGAGATAAGTGTGAATCGTCACTACAAAGAAGCGTTTAATTTCCAACAGTAAAACCCAAAGTAAACCTAATTCAAACACAATCGCATAAAAGTAAAAGAGATTAGCAGCTAAATATCAAAAGACAGTAAGGGACGCATTATAGAGGGAACTGTTCACCAGGAAACACTTGTACTAGATGAAAATGATCCCCCTCCCACGAAACCAACAGAAAAAGCCGATACGTACCTGATCATTGCGGCGATCAAGCGAGGTTATTTGTCCTGAAGAAATTTCTGGGGGTTTAACAGTGATCAAACCTTTTTTTGTTGTGATTTTGACGAGACAGACGGTGAGGAAGAAAGAGAGAAGGAGTATAGAAATGTGCAAAGTGGCCGTGAGCCGAGCCTGGTTCTGGACCTACTATCGTATGACACGTGTAAGGTGAATCACCCTTAGAGTGGTACGGAGTTTGGTTTGGGACAATCAAATTCGTTTTGAGATAAGATAGAAGAATAAAATAAGGTCACGGGTCCCACTACTAGTGGACCCCGCTTGAAATTTCAGCAATTTTTTTATTTTATTTTATGTTGATTGATCTTAATCTTTTATTCAGAAAAAATCCACATAAATACGATAAAAAAAAAAATGGATCATGTTCTGTGTGTCTTGTGTGACATACTCAGTTCTGATAAATGATGTGCCGCACGGTCTGATCACTCCGCAGCGAGGAATAAGACAAGGTGATCCTCTTTCACCTTTTCTTTTTTTGTGATGTGTATAGAGGGACTCAATCATTTTCTAAATAAGACGCAACATGAAGGAATTTTGAATGGTATTCAATTTTCAGATGATGGTCCAGCCGTTCATCATTTGTTATTCACACATAACAGCCTTTTTCTATGTAAGGCTGATGAAAAGCAGAGTTTGGTCCTTAAACAGATTTTGAAAAGATATGGTGATGCCACATGTCAAACAATCAATCTCCTTAAGTCTTCAATTACTTTTGGATCAAAGATAGAAGAGGCAAGGAAAAAACGCATTCAAGATAGATTGGGCATTCACAGTGAAGGAGGGGCAAGCACATACCTGAGCTTGCCAGAATGTTTCAGTGGTTCAAAAGTTGAAATGCTCATTTACATCAAAGATAGGATGAAATCAAGGATGTCTGGCTGGTATGCTCGTACCCTATCTCAAGGAGGAAAAGAAATTTTGCTAAAGACTATGGTAATGACTATGCCAGTCTTTGCAATGTCTTGTTTTAAGCTTCCAAAGACATCCTGTGACAATTTAACAAGTGCAATGTCTGATTTCTGGTGGAGCTCCTTTGAACATTCTAGGAAAATTCATTGGATCAGTTGGGAGAAGCTTTGTCTGGCTAAGCAACAAGGTGGTCTTGGCTTTAGAGATATAAAATGTTTCAACCAAGTTTTGTTAGCCAAAAAAGCTTGGAGAATTCTTCAAGAGCCTCTGTGTCTTTTGGCCCGGTTAATAAAGAGCATATATTTTCCTTTTGGTGATATTCTGAGTGTAGCTGTGGGTTTGAGACCCTCCTTTGGTTGGAGAAGTATCCTACATGGGAGAGATTTACTAATTCAAGGTCTTATTCAAAGAGTGGGGAATGGAAAGTCTCTGAATGTGTGGATGGATAAGTGGGTCGATGATGCCAATGGAGGTCAGAGAGCACCTTGGAGAAAGCCAACTCTTTTTGATCTTGATCTAAGGGTCAAGGATCTGATTGATGTAGACAATAGATGATGGAACTTACCGAGACTGATGGAGAATTTCTTCCAAAATGATATTGATAGTATTTTAATCAAAAACCCTGTGGTGAATCAAGATGATTTATGGATTTGGAAATTCAACAAATGTGGGGATTACTCAGTGAAATCTGGGTATCGGCTGGCTTTTCAAACAATCAAGAAGTCCATCATTCAAGAAGCATCAACTCTCCCTTCTATCAATGGTTTGAAAGAGCAGATTTAGGACATTTCTACTGATCCGAAAATTTAAATTTTCCTTTGGAAAGTTTTAAGTGGAGCAATGCCGATAGCAGACATTTTGATAGCTAGAGGAATGAAGATAGACAATAGATGTCAAGCATGGGGTTTTGAAGGTGAATCGCTAAACCATTTTTTTCCTTTGTACATTACCGAGGTAGATATGGGCTCTTTTTGACTTTCCATATCCGGATAATGGGTTTGAAATTTCCTCAGTCCACTCCAACTTTCAGCATCTTTTAAAAGTAGGAAAGAACAAAAACATTCCTATGAAATTGCGTAGAATTTTCCCTTGGATTTTGTGGAGGATTTGGAAGAACAAGTGCCTTTATTACTTTGAAGACAGAAGTTTCTCGACTTTTGAAACAGTGGAGAAAATCAGAGATGACGTTGAGGATTGGTTCCTTGCTCAAAATCTTGATATTACAGAGGAAAATATGTCCTTATCTGAAAGTTGTGAAGACATTTTGAAGTGGAAACCGCTTCCGGTACCCTGGATTAAGTGTAACATTGGGATAGCTTGGTCAAAGAAGAACAAAGTGGGAGGTGCGGCTTGGGTGGTAAGGAACTTTGAAGGTTTTGTTCTGATCCATAGTAGGAGATCTTTTAGCAATGTGAAAGATTTAGGAGAGGCAACGTTTTTGAGTTTGGTCTGGGCAATAGAGAGTATGCACTCCCACAAGCTAAATCATATTATTTTTGCTTTGGAAGATTGTGAGCTTGTTGGAGCGATAAACAGACCTCAAGCATGGCCGTCCTTTAGGTATCAAGCATCAGATATCAGATTTGTTGTGAACCCTATCAAAGATTGGAAATTGGTTTTGGAAGGTTTTTCATCAAATAGAGGAGCTCGTCTCATCGCGCAAAGTGCCACTTCCGAGTTTTTTAGTCAGTCTTATGTGGCGTCTTCTCACCCTCTTTGGCTATCAGAGATTTTTGCTGGTGAGAGAGTCCTTTCCTCTTGTTGATTTACAAAGCTTTGTTTTCTGTTTTGTGCATGTCTTGTAAGGTGCAAGGTTTGGTTGTAGTCTGGTTTAGTTTTTTTGGGTTTAGGAAGCCTCATCCTTTTGGCAAATTAGTTTTCTCCGTTGAGTAGCATTCCGGAGGTTAATGTTGGGGTTAGTGAGAACCTGGTTTTTTTGTTTAGATATGTCTGTAATGTTGTTAGTTATCGTACTCTATCAATGCAATTTCAGATGACAAAAAAAAAAGACGATAAAAAAAAACATCAAATTAATAATATGCAAAACATAAATAATTTAAACATGTAACTGTAATACACACAAAAAACTGCACTTCGAATTTGTGTATAAAAGTATTCCTCTAATAATAATCCACAAATTCGCTTTTAATTTTCTGTATTAAACATTATTTGTAGTTTGTAAATATTTAAACTCCATATTATAATTCAAACTCAGCCAGATTTTTTTTTTCTTTTCATGCGTCCAAAACAAGAAGAATGAAACTTGGGGATCGATGTTGGTGGTAACTGGTATCGTCTAAATTAATGTTCATCAATCATCTTGTCATCAACTCAGTTGCTAACAAACTAATCCTCAAAATTGATATCAGAAATTATCGCCATAGAACTATTTATTTATTTATTATTATTTTTTTTTATATAACAAGGATTTTCTATTAATGCAAGAGAATTGCAAAAATTTTACAAGCCCAAGAGGCTAATAGGATAAGTATCATTTCCCAAAAACATAAGTATCACGGGCCTAGCTAAAAAAACTCAAGTCCAAGACTAAAAAGAAACGTAGATAAACATAGAACACAAAAAAAAACCTTATCCTCTTCCTCACGGGCAGTTGCTGTCAATTGAGATCAGTTCCCCCCTGCAAACCAGAGTTGCAGCATCGAAGAGGCCAGTAGAGGATTTCCTTCCCTGTAAGAAGCAATCTGATTCCTGATAGTACTGTCTATAATGTAAGATAAGTTGTCAACGGACCTGAAATTCCTTTGATGGAGCCGATTGTTTCTCTCCGTCCAAAGAGCGTGAATCGTGCACTACCAAGCTAAGATTGTAAGTTTCTTCTTCTCCTTGCCTCCTATCAGAGACTGCAGTTGGTTAATCGAATTGTTCCATTGTCTTTGTGGTTGGATGCCACACTTTCTCGCCACTGTAAACCAAATCAACCAACTGAAAGAGCATTCAAAGTATAAGTGATTTCGAGATTCCGCAGCCGTGTAACAAAACAAGCAATTTGGATCCGTCGACAAGCCCCAGTTTATGATTTGATCCCTTGTTGGACAACGATTCAGCATTACCAGCCATAACAAAAAGTTATGCTTTGGTATCCCACCACGATTCCACACCAGTTTTCCCCAAGGTACTAATTGCTCTTCTCCTCTTAGCTTGTTGTAAACTAGTCTAGTTGAGTATTTTCCACCGACTTGTTCTCACTGTAAAGAGTTAGGTCATGTTGTCAGAAAATGCCTCCTGCTTCCTCCTCCTCCTTCGTCAGCAAGGGCCCCTAACAAACCTATGGTAGCAAAAGGAAAAGCTAAAGTGAATCCACCAATTGTTCCTAAGTCTCCCGAAAAAAGGTGCATGTAATATGAAGTTTGTACATGTCACTTCAAAGACTGATCCCTCCAGCTCTGATGTTTCTCCGAGACTTGTGCCAGAAAAGGTTCTCGCTGAATCCATTCCTGAGGCTGCTCAGAATGTGGTTCTAGAAAAGGTTACAGCTGCTTCTGGTCATGAAGTTCCAGAGAGTGTTGTCCTTGATTTGGCTTCAGTTGCTAGCAGTCCTGAAGTTGCTGTCAGTGTTGTCATAGAAAAGGCTAATGCAGTTGCAAGCTTAGAAACGGCTCAAAGTGTTGTGCTTAAGTCTGCTGCTGCTGGTGATGTATCAAATTCTGATACTTTTGTTTCATCTCGTACTTCTACTCGAATTCTACCACCTTCTTTTCTAATTTTTTCTCATCCAAACAACAGCCTTCCTTTTGGTCCTCTCATCATTGCTCCTAAAGATAATACTCTTTCATCAGGTGAACTTTCCCCTCTCAGTCCATCTGAATCCCAAAGAAAAAAAACATTAAAAAGGGGCTTTAGCAGAGGCATCACTTTCTAATGCTAATCCTAATATAACTCCTTATAATTCTAATTTTGTGTCTGAAAGGTCTCTTCCTTTATCAGAAGAGTCTAATCCAAACATTTTATGAATATAAAAACTTTTTTTTGGAATGTCCGCGGACTTAATGAGCCGGACAAGCATGAACCTTTATGTCAGTGGCTGTCTAGCCACCAGCCTCTACTTGGATCTCTACTGGAAACTCACATTAAGGAGCAAAATCTGAGTCATCTAATGTTAAAGCTTTGCACAGGGTGGAATTTTACCTTTAATCATTTGTCTGATGATGATGGGCGTATTATCATCATATGGAAAGACCCAGTAAAGCTCACTGTTTTGCATCACTCAAAGCAATCTGTCACCTGTCAAGTTAAAATTCCAAACTGTCATCAGTTTATTTACACTGCAGTTTACGCCTCTAATAAGAGTGAAGCTGACCTCTGGGTTGAACTGTTGTCCCTGCAGTCAACATACTCTCTCAACTTGTGTCCATGGTTATTAGGGGGTGACTTCAATGAGATTCTGCATCATGTGGAGCACTCTCTTCGTGAAGTTGATACAATGACCAGTCTTATGTCAGATTTTAGAGATTGTCTTCATCAAATGGGAATGTTTGACCTGAGATTTCAGGGGCCTTTCTTCACCTGGTCAAACTGTTGTCCCCTATCTCCAATTGCAAAAAAGCTGGACATAGTGCTTGTAAACAATATTTGGATATCCCTCTACCCAAACAGCTTAGCCAAATTCCTTTCCCCTCTCATCTCAGACCATAGCCCCAGCCTAGTTGACCTTGCCCAAAATCTTCCAAAATCTGGTACCCGTCCTTTTAAGTTCTTCAACTACCTTACCAAACATCCTAAGTTTCATCTAGTGCTGGAAAAAGCATGGATTCAGGCCGGAAGCATTGCTACTAATCTCACAAATATTTGTTGGAAGCAAAGGATCATAAAGAGAGAGTTAAAACAACTAAACAGAGAAATTTTTTCTCAGATTCAAGAAAGAGTGAGTGAGACTAACAAGCTGTTACAGATTGTGCAGGTTCAGGCGCTGCAAAATCCTTCTCAGCTAACTTTTCAAGTAGAGAGAGACTTGCATGACAAATGGAAGTTCTTGAGAGAGATGGAAGAAATATACTTTAAACAGAAATCAAGAATCCACTGGCTAAAGGTTGGCGACCAAAATACAACATTCTTCTACCGAGTATCTCTGACTAAACAAAGCTATAATGATATCCGATCATTTACCTTACCATCTGGCGTAGTAGTCTCTGACCCTCAGGAAATGAGTCTTCTTGCAATCAACCATTTCAAATCCATTTTGGGTCCCGATATCCTGCCGCAACTCCAAGTTCACTCTACCCCTGAATGGTTTCAATCACTTTTCTCTTTCAGATGCGATCATCAGTACCATCAAGCAATGCTAGCATCTCCTTCTCATGCAGAGATCACAAAGTGTTTTTTAAGGATGAATCCCAATAAATCCCCTGGACCAGATGGCCTTACTTATGGGTTCTATAAAGAAGATTGGGGTATCTTAGGGGAGGAAGTGATCACTAGTGTTACTCATTTCTTCACTACTGCTTTCCTGCCAGCTTCAACAAACTCAACGATCCTATCACTTGTCCCTAAGATGCCAGGAGCCTTAAAGGTATCTTACTTTAGACTTATCTCCTGCCTTAATACTCTCTACAAAGTAATATCCAGGCTGTTGGTCTCAAGAATAAAACCACTCTTACATGATCTGATACTCTGCAATCAAACTGCTTTTGTTAAAGAGAGGCTTCTAGTTGAAAATACAGTACTTGCTAGTGAGCTGGTCAATGAGTATCACAAGAATAAATGCCCTAAAAGAATCACAATAAAAGTGGATATAGCTAAGGCTTTTGATACAATATCTTGAGACTTTTTGTTCAACTGTCTGAAAGGTTTATTGGTTCCAACTACTTATCTGCGGTGGTTACAAGCATGTGTGTGTACTACTAGTTTCACGGTTGGCTATAATGGGTCAGTGCAAGGGTATTTTAAGGGGGAAACGGGGTCTAAGGCAAGGCGACCCTTTGTCTCCTTATCTCTTTGTTGTTGCAATGAATCGTCTATCTTCCATGCTTAACAAAGCATCAAAAGAAGGGAAATTTAAGTATCATCATAAATGTCAGAGATCGAAACTTACTCACCTAAGCTTTGCGGATGATTTTATGATATTTGTGGATGGATCCTTATATTCATTCCAGAATGTCCTGCAGATCCTTCATGAGTTTGAGAAACGATATGGATAGGCTGTCAGCTATCAGAAGACTTCCTTCTTTGCCTCAGGATTATCAACCTCATAACGGAATGTAATCAGATTCTCTACGAGAATGCCTGAAGGTAGTCTCCCAGTGAGATACTTGGGAGTCCCACTCTGTACCAAAAAGTTAAACATGATCAACTTTGCCCCTCTCATTCAATAAGTATAAGAAAGGATTACCTCTTGGAGTGCGAAATCGCTGTCTTTCGATGGTAGGCTGCAACTCATCAAAACAGTCATAGCAGGAATCTCAAATTTCTGGTGCTCCACATTCGTCTTTCCTAAAGAGTGTATAAAGAAGATCAATTCTTTATGTGGTATTTATTTGTGGAGTGGAAGCTCAGAAGGTCATCATAGCGCAAGAGTAGCCTGGGATATTGTCACTAAACCAACAATGGAAGGGGGTTTAGGGATCAGAGATCTTTACACTTGGAATAGGGCCTGCACATTAAAACTTATATGGCTTCTCTTTTTCCAGGCTGGGTCAGTTTGGGTCGCGTGGTACAAGCATGAAATCCTTCAAGGCTGTCTTAGCAATTTCTGGACAGTTAGGCCTAACCAAAGAAACTCATGGCTGGCTAATAAACTTTTGAAAATCAGGAGTGAAGCTTTTACCTGGATCAAGTTAAAAGTGGAGAATGGGAAAAACAACAGATTTTGGACAGATCATTGGTCTCCTTTTGGCTCTATCCAATCGTTTCTCCAAAACCATGGAGGGTCGTTACTTGGAATCCCATGGGTAGCAAAGCTGTCTGATTTATTTAGACAAAGCCATTGGCGTTTGCCTCCTGCGAGAACAGAAAATCAGTTGTCAATACATGTATTTCTTACTACCCTTCATTTGTCGCATGATGAAGACCACTATGAATGAGAAATTGATGGGAAAACATATGAAAAATACTCAACTAGAACTATTTATTTGTTGTATAGATTTTGAACTATGCTTTTTTCACGTCTTGTATCTAATTTTGAGCACGCAAGGAACGCTATTCTGATTTATATGTTTTGTAACAAAAAAAAAAAAATTATGGCTACAAGAATATCATATGAGTCGTTCTTTTATGGCAACAAGAGCACTAATCATTCATTGATTATGTACGTTAGAAGTTAAAAATTTGCAGACTAGCATTTTCAAGCATTTAGGTTACTTTAATTTTAAATCATCTTCCTAGGAATTGTGATATAGGCTATCATAGTTCATACTTTACTATAGAGGAGTTTATCCCTTTTAGTCTTTTTTAAGCATCAATCTTTTTTCAAGCATCTCCAATATATTGATTTATTTTTTTACTCCAAAATGAAATTGGTTTTTACTTCAATCACACTCCATTGTTTACTTTTTTTTTTTGTTGTAACATACTCCATTTTTTACTTTAAAATAGAATAATGAGTAAAAAAATAAGAGTAATAAATAATACTCCATATATTCAATACTTTATTCTGGAAGTGAAAATAGAATAGAATTAAAGGAAATTTAACTTTTTTTTTGTTTTTGTCTGAATTTTTTCATTATGTAATACAAAGAAGGATACAAGAATGGGATTCGTTGTTACTACTCAAAACCGACGGAAACAAGAAAACCCCGGAAACAAAGCCCAAAAAGGGAGATGAAGCCCCAACATAAAAGAAAACAAACGAGGAGATAAGATCTAAGAAAACGGAAAAGATGATTTAAAACAAAACACTCATAAGCTCTAAAAATGAAACTCTGAACAAGAAAGCTCCCACGATCTTTTCTAAAGAACCGGATGACGCCAGAGCTGCATCAAAAGACCATAACCTCGCGAAGAACCAAAACAAACAACAAACACCAATATAAGGAGAAACCGCTGAAGGCACTAAACCGAGCTCACCACAAACAGCAACCCTGACGGAAACGAAAGCAGGACCAAAACAAACCAGAGAACAGAAACAAACCATCTTTGCCACACCCAAGAGCTGAAGAAATCGAGCCAACAAAGCAACAAAAAGAAGCACCTTGAAAACGAACTGGGGATACGCCAATAAAGATCACCAACTCTAACACACGGACACTCGTAAACCCAGCCTCAGCCATCTACAGACAAAAAGTTGACCACCTCCATGCAAGAGCAGAATTGAAGCCCGAACCCACTGCATCGTCGCGAAACCAACTCCAAAACCCCATAAGGGAAACAGAGAAAGCTAGTAGATGCCTCTGCAGCGAGATACCATCCGAGAGACGCACCCGAGAAACGAAACCTAATCCACAACAACCCACAAGCAACTACGAGCAGACAAAAAGGGAGAGGAGAACTAGGAGTGAAATGTCTTAAACCCAAATCAAGGATAAACGAGAAGGCAAAACTAAAATCCCGGCTGACACAACCCCGCTATACCAGAAACCATCAAAAATTAGCCTACCAAACCATCTAACCACAGAACAAACCGATACCAAAGATTAAACCATCCCTGACCAACAACGAGAGCTAAAACCAAGCTATCCATAGAAGGAGAAAAACAAAAGGAGGATACTACCTAGATAAAGACAAAACCGACACAAACGGAACCGCCTAAAGCCACCGAGATCCGAATCCACCACCTATAGAAACCACAAGCCAAAGCCATAAACACTTTTTCTTACAAGATCCGCCGACGAAGACGAAGAGACAACGCCCTAGAACCACCCGAAGAGAGCCGCTGCAGCAAAGCCCAAAGCATCGCCGACGATCAAACAGACCAACAGACACCCACGGACACTGCAGATCTCGTCATCGGAGACGGAAGAGATCACAAAGGAAATTTAACTCTAAAATGGAATTTTGAGTAAAAAATAGAATAAAATTGGAAATGTTTTTAAAAATAGTCTCTTTTGTTCTGATCCTGAACATATTAATTTTTTTGTTACTTTCTAAAAAACAGTTACTTTAGAATACTTTCTTTGGTCGACTCTTGTAAAAACGTGGGAAAATCCGTGTCAATCTCGACCGTTGGATCCAACCGAAACAATAAAAAAATAAAAACGTAAAATCTCTGAACTTACAAAGGGAGAGCAAATGTTTATCTGCTGAGGTCTAATTTTCAAGCGACACCTTAAACCCTAACAACAATGGCGACGCTTTTAGGACTCGACATAGCCCCTACTTTTCTTGCTTTCAACGGCACCCGTGCCGATACGGCGTTAAACCATCGGTTTGCTTCTGCTAGTCGCAGGAGAGCTACAGTTTCCGTCAGAACGAAGCTGTCGCCGTTCTATTCCGCGGCGGTTTACTCTGACAGCATTCGGAGATTCTACTCCGCTTTTGCCTCTGCTTCCGCGCTGGCGGTTGTGGATAGCGAAGGAGATTCCTTCGATGTTTCCACTGAGATTACTCCCGACAATCGAATCCCGGCCACTATAATCACGGGGTTCCTGGGTTCTGGTAAGGTGAGTCTTCTTGTTTCATTTTCAATCTAGTTTGAGTGAGCGAATAATGTTTTTTTTTCATGGGTTTTTGTTTTTCCGGGTGACCAGACGACATTGCTAAACCATATATTGACGGGAGATCATGGGAAGCGCATAGCCGTGATCGAGAATGAGGTATTGTATTAATCTCTGTGTGTCTTGAAGAGAGATGGGTTTTTGAAAATTGTGATTTCTAATTCGTGCTAAATGTGAATTTCTCTCAGTTTGGTGAAGTCGACATTGATGGATCCCTCGTGGCAGCTAAAACTGCGGGAGCAGAGGATATAATGATGCTTAACAATGGCTGTCTGTGTTGTACAGTCAGGGGTGATCTTGTGAGGATGATTTCTGATTTGGTCAAGAAGAAGAAAGGAAGGTTCGACCATATAGTAATTGAGACAACAGGTCCGGAAGTTTTAAATCCACGCTTCTGTCTATTATACTCAGTTGAATTAAGCTCTGGAGCTACATGACTTTTTTACTTGAAGAATCTGGGGAGCGAGTAATGAATATATTAACTTCTCTTTTCAGGATTGGCCAACCCAGCCCCGATTATTCAAACTTTTTATGCTGAGGATGAGATCTTCAATGATGTGAAACTCGACGGGGTTGTCACCCTGGTTGATGCTAAACATGCTCGTTTGCATCTAGATGAGGTCAAACCCGAAGGCTATGTCAATGAGGCGGTTGAACAAATAGCTTACGCCGATCGTATCATAGTTAACAAGGTATGTGAAGTTCTGCTCGACTAAATTTTAATGATTAGCATCACCATTTAAAAAAAAAAAACGTATTTGAAACTTGCGGTGGACGCTTGTAGTAGAAACGTCTCGAGTCTGCTATGTATTGTTCTTCCTCGATATATCATTACAAGCTGAAAACTTCAGTGTTTGTACTTTGTTGCAGACTGATCTTGTTGGTGAGCCAGAATTAAGTTCAGTGATGCAGCGGATAAAGGTATTTTCTGCTTCTTCGTTCTCTTTGAACATCTATTTTATTCTCTTTCCTTTGGGTTAACATTTATGCTCTGGTTGTTTTCAGACCATAAACAGCATGGCTCTCATGAAGCGGACAAAGTATGGGAAGGTTGACTTGGATTATGTTCTTGGAATTGGAGGTTTTGATCTAGAAAGGTCCGGTTTTATTCTTCGTCTTACTAATATCTTATTACGAGTCATTTCCAACAACTTCTGCCGAGGTAGCTCTGTGCATCTGTTACAGTTTATTGGTTGTGGAAGTCCTGGGTTAACAGGGCTGATTGTTACTCTGGTTTATTGCTCGGTGTTGGCTAACTGTTTTGCCTTTCCAGAATTGAGAGCTCTGTAAATGAAGAAGAGAAGGAAGAGCACGAGTGTCACGATGATCATCACCATGTCCATGTCCATGTCCATGACCATGACCGTCATGACTGCCATGATCACCACAATGAGCATGATCATGAACACGGTATGTTATATGGTTACCAAAGTAGGGCCTTATTACTTAATACTGATCGCCTACATGCACTGATTAGTTTGCTTCTGAAACCGCAGAGCATCACCATTCTCATGATCACACCCATGACCCTGGTGTGGCTTCAGTCAGTATAGTTTGCGAAGGAGACTTAGACCTCGAGAAGGTGTAGCACCGGAAGTTTTGTTTTAATTCTAGATGTGCGATTGATTACCTGCATCATCTAACTAACCTCAGTCTTGACAATGGATCAGGCTAACATGTGGCTTGGGGCGCTATTGTACCAACGTAGTGAGGATATCTACAGAATGAAAGGTATCCTCTCCGTCCAAGACATGGACGAGAGATTCGTGTTCCAGGTGACCTGTCTTTTTTTTATCTCATTATTTTGGATGTATTATATTATTTCGACTGAAGGCTTAAAAAGCATCGAAGTCTTTCGATGTAGAATACTGTCTGACGTCTTTGATGGTTGGGACAGGGAGTTCATGAAATATTTGAAGGATCGCCAGACCGGTTATGGAGAAAAGATGAAACAAGAATCAACAAGATCGTTTTCATCGGCAAGAGTTTGAACCGGGAGGAGTTAGAGATGGGTTTCAGAGCTTGCTTGGTTTAATAATAGGAACTTCGCTATACTCTGCAAGCAACAATTTATGGTTTATGGAGGGAGGAATGGGAGAAAGCATGGAGAAAGCATGGAGAAAGCATGGAGAAAGCCCTTCTCCACCGATGAGGCTAGTGAAGATCATTGACAAAACTGTCGGAAATCGATTGAGCACAATCCGGATTCAAGGAGATCAAGCATACGAAGGTAGCCTTATGTTTTGGTTTGGTACTAGAGATTAATGTATAGTCATTGGAACTTTTTTTTTAATCACTGATGCACTTGACTTTGACTGAATAAATTTGACATTCATTCAAAAAAAATAATAATAATAGGAACAAATATTTTTAAAACGTATAACATTCCAATTTATTTCCGTTAGTCAATAGAGAATCTTTCAACATGAAGTTGAGGATGGAATATATTGAAAGATTTGACTGACACTCATACTAGAAAAAGGCTGAATCAAGAAGATATTTCTGCTCACTCATCATTAAAGCCTTCACCATACAAAAACTGAGTCCCTTTCTGTCTGCGAGAAAAAGGTAAAAATTCCACAAGAACTCATAAGCGAGCAGGAAAGATTCATACTTTGTGCCGACCGAATAAGCTCCTCCACTCAGTCATATCAGCGAATACAATAGGGCTCGAATTCTTTATATCTTTCGATTCTTTCCATGATTTTCCATACTCCTTCGCTCAGAGCTTCCAGTTCAAATATCGATTCTATTTTACAATCAGATACGTCTCTTTCCTTTATGTGCTCTCTCTATTACTGAATTTGAAAGTGTATGGACTCCATTGATTACATTAGTCTGAAAATTACCCAATATAGAGAGCAAATGATCAACCCCTTTTTTTTACTCGAGTATTTCCAAAATGTTATAGCTTTTTTTTACTCCGAATCTAACATAATCCACCAAACCCTACAAGTTGTGATTTTTAAGATGATGATGATGATGATATCTCTTTCATCGGAACACCACCACCATCGTTGAGCTTTTTCTGCTCTGTTTTCTTTGCCGAGTGAGTCTCCCCACCAAACATTTGCTTCCTGTAAACCTGATGCAATCTCCCAAACAGCTCCTTCTTGATGGACTCAAAGGCCATGTCTAGCCGTTCCAACTGTTCAAGAGCATTCTGGTTATACATGAACAGGCCATAGTAAAGCTCGAAGCTATCACTCGATGTGTTCTCCACCAAATCCAGCAACGTCTCGTAACCTTTAGTGTTGATCGGCGAAGATTCAACTCCGAATTTCTCCAAAACTCTTCCCATGGTGTGCGTCACGAACTGCGACCCAGCAGCGTGCTTGTCGTGCTCCTCACAGCTCATCTCCACCATCCTACAACCTTCGTTCTCAAAAACCCTCAGAAATTTCTCACACCTCTCGTTTCTAGAAGCTCCGTCTCCGATTCTCACCTTGTCGTAGACAAAGGGCAAGCCGGACCAGGAATGCTTCCCGCTCTCGGGTCCGAACATCGGGTGAGTGCAGAGGATGTCGAATTCCTTTGGGAGGTATTTGAGGAAGAGGGTTCTTGGGAATTCCTTGACGGAGAGAACATCGACGAAGAGCGTGCTACGACGGAGTCGTTGGAATGGGAACGATCTGAGGACGGGTTCTGTGGAGAGGATTGAGGTACATAGAAGGACGACGTCGGGATGCTGTTCGCAGAGATCGTGAGGGTTATCGAAGAAACGGGCGCCGATTGAGGAGGCGGCGTCGGAGTAATCGGAGCGGGAGTGGGTGATTAGGTCGTGGCCGTGTCGAATTAGGGTTTTTGAGAGGAATTGACCGAAATTGCCGAAGCCCAAGACGGCGATTTTGAGAGCAGAGGATCTACGGTATTCGGATTTGAGTTGGGTCTCGTAGTCGAAGATCTGGGCAGCGTCGATGGCTCGAATGCGGAGGGATCTCGGCGGAGAAATGAGGAATGCGGGTGAATTCCGGCGGAGGTTGGGTGGAGAAAAGAGGGGTTTCGTGGGTGAAAAATGGAGCAACATTGTGTGGTGGAGAAAGATTATTATTAAATTGGGGAGTGTATATGCAGAGCCCCCAAGCTCTGGAGCTGAGAGAATCTGTGAGAATGGAAGAGGAGGAAGAATAAGAAGAAGAAGAGGAAGCAATACGAAGAAGAAGAAGAAGAAGAGACGAGCCTCCAAATAAAGGATAATTCCATTATAAAAACGTGATGGTGAAATACACCACAACCACAAGGACCATAAAGGAAATGAAAAATGAGGTCAAAATTTAGATTTCAAAATCAAATAAGCGGATTATCGTAAATCAACCAAATGGATTTACAATAATTTTTCGTTATTTTTCTTTCATTAATCATCTATTATTCTCTTAAAGTATATAATCTGTCCACATATTTGTTGCAATTATTGCTCTCAATTGATTGGTATGTTCTCTTTCTTGATCATGGGTTCCAAGTAGGGCCGGCCCTGAGGCCAAGCAAGCCAAGCATGGACTTGCGGCCTTCGTTTTATAAAAAAAAATTCAGTCCTAAAATTATTAAAAATCTTCTTAGGCTAGTCGTAAAGTGTAGATGTTTAGCACTACATGTCATGAGTTCGATTATGATGAAATGGTTTTGTTTTGTTTTTTTATTTTTAATAAACCAATATAATTAAAACTCAGGGCCGGCTATGGTTCCAAGAATTTCGTCATCATTGTTATTAACTTCTTCAAGATCTTCTTCTTCTTCTTCATCAAAAGTTGAACCTCCACTTAGAAACTAGCGCTAAGCCTCGTGTCCAGCATGTGTTTTTTTTTTAATATATATTGCCTCTTTGGCTCTCGCGTTACTTTCATTCTGTAATTTTAGACTCTAGAGAGACACAATGGCGAATGCAATAGAGCAGAAACAAAAATCTCAAACTGTAGTAGAGACGAAGCTTGATATCCACAATGTGGTCACCACAGCCACCACTTACGGTGAGGACAACCGTCATGGTGGCATACGCAACGACGTGGCGATGGTTGTGTTAAGAGCCATGTGCATGGCCGTATCGGCGGTGGCTGTGTTGTTAATGTTGACAGCCCGTGAGATTACGTAATCCTCTGCTTCTTCCCTACAGAGACCATCAATTCCTCTACTTCTTGTTCTTCTATGTGTTGGATCAAACTATGTTGTTGGTCTGAGAAATCCAGATCTTGATAGTTTTTGTCGGAAACACGTTGATGGTGTTGAAGAAGAGGGAAAAATCTGGATAAAAAGATGCGAGCATACGAAACCCATCTGCAAAACCCTATGAGGAAGAAGTTGAACAGAGCAAAGAAAGGGAGAGAAGAAGATTGTTTGCATTCCGACAAGAAACACTTCTTCATGGTTGTGTATCAAATGAATGAATGAAAGGAATTTTCAAAGAACTAAGCAAAGCGTCTTAGAGGAGATGTTGAAGGTATAGAATTTATGTGCATGATAGAGTTTTCAAAAAGGCAAAAGAGAGGAAGGTGGTAGTCCGTGTTTGAAAAGGAAAAGGAAAGAGGGAGTTTCTTTCAATTTCTTGCAACATTGTTGGAAACATTTTTGTCCAGTTTGACAGTTTGATCCAACACATGTCGGTGGTGGCTGTGTCGTTAAGCTTCAGATGGATTATTTTTGAAACAAAAAAAAAATCATTGAACCAACATTAACGAAACACGTAGTAGTTTCAGCTGGATTTTTTTCCGTTAATGTTGATTTTTTTTTGTTTCGTGTTTCATCTTATAACAAAAAAAAAAAAACACTTGAAAATCCAAATCCAACCAAATAACAAGGTTTCACTCGATATTTGCTCCTTTGTATTTTACTCTTAAAAACACTTATAAATCCATTCAAATCCAAATTAAAATCAAATCCTTATGCAAATCTTTACTATTGAATAACACTTGATTTTAACATGGATTTTAAAATCATATAACCAATAATACAAGATTTGAATATGGATTTCAAAATCATAGAACCAATAACACTGGATTTGGTTTGGATTTCCAAATCCATTAAAATGCAAGAACCAATAACCCCTCCCAAAATTCTTTTGTTTTATAGGAAACATTAGTAACCCGCAATTACACAATCCTTTTTTTTTTTTTCGAATTACACGATCCTTTATGTTTTAATTTATCATATGATTCTGCTGAACTTTTTTTTTTTAACACTCATATAATTTATTATTCAAACCAAAAGAGAAATATAAAGTAGAATACATTGGTGGGATACGGTTGAGAAACACAAAACCGACAGAGAACGAAATCTCTTCGGAAACTAGGCTGGCGAGTAACGAAAAACTCCCAAAGACAAAACCCCAAGCCGGAGAAACAAACCAAAAGCTAAACAAAGATCACAAAAACAACCTTCACACAAAACGAAACCAAAAACTAAAAAGGGAAGAGTAGAAAACTCAAAAAGACAAGCTCAGCCGGAAATCATGCACTGATCTTTGTAAGGATGACCGCAACTTTAAGATCTTCACCTTGAAAAGAAAATTAAAACCAAAACTTACCAGGCCCACCATCGACGATGACAAAGCTAGATCCACAAAGATTAACAACAATAAACAGAACCAAGAGGAAGTGAAACACCCGAGAAAAATTCTTATACTCAAACAAACCTTCTTCCGATTGAATATATAATAAAAGCCTCTTTAAATAACTTCAGTAGAAGCCATCGAGGAAATATAAAGACAAACGGGAGTAACTCTTATTCAAATGGCGGCGAGTAGACTCCGTAGCTGCTGGAAGTTTGAGAGGTGATCTGAAACCAACTTTTTCTTCTAGGAGATGAAAATCGTGATCTACTATCCACACATCATGCCCTTCATCGTAAGTGAGACTGACATAGAGAAGAATCAACACCAAAACTTATCGAAAAAGGCTCGGAAGAGATTTATGTGAAGGGGAATAAAACAAAGACAAATTACAAACAAATAAACGAGCCCAACCGATGCCGTGGCTATGGAAGTCCACCGGCATCGGCCGGAAAACAGAACTGATCGGAGAAAGGAAAAAAGAAGAAGAGAGAAGAGAGAGGATTTTTTTGGAGAGAGAAAGTGTCGGCAGAGTTTTTTTTTTTTTTTTTTTGCTGAACTTTATATTCACAAAATGTTGACGAAAGTGATCTTTTATGTACTTTTACGAAAATGGCCTTAGTAAAACTTCGTGTTCTGAAAAATTGGTTGGTAAAACTAAAAGTTGACGTATGAGACAAATACAACCGATCCTATGAACAAGCCCGGCCCAAGTAGGGGGCAGAGGTGCGACCGCCCAAGGGCCCAAAATCTAAGGGCCCAATTTTTTTTTTTTTTAATGATTTGTTTATAAAAAGTTTGTGAAACGACAACAAAATTTAGGTTTTTATAGAAAAAAAAACTTTTTCTTTTCTACAAACTCTTCCTCTTCTACAGAAAATTCTTGTAGGGTAGGGGTGGGCCGAATCCGGATATCCGGGAATTTCAGGATATCCGGATCCGGATTCGAGTTTTAACTATCCGGATCCGGATCCGGATCCGTTGCTCTCGGATACCCGGACTTCGGATATCCGCCCAGAAATTAAGATATCCGTCGGATATCCGTATCCGAAAAAAAAAAAAAAAAAAAATTAAATTAA